>CAWUFW010002998.1:1800000-1968025 GCA_963921515.1 Calotriton arnoldi | reverse complement strand
GTTACGTATTGCTTTTACGGCATGCCCAGACGTGGGTCCCTTGCTCACTTTGCCACTGGATTCAAGCAAGCCTGGCTGATGACGGCTGGAATGCCAGAAACCGGTCCTAGGATGCTTGTTTCCGGTCCAGGGAAGACATGGCTTGGCAGTTCGGGCTGGACTGTTCCCATGAGGCACAGGGTCAGACTGATTTGCATATGGCCATGTCTGAACTGGGGTGGTGGAGTGAGCTAAAGAATGATGATGGATTAAACCCAGATCAGTTGACTGGGGGTGAGTGTTTGATTGGCTCAAACGTTCCGTCCATCATCCCCTTTTGTATCGCTTTGTTCGCCCTAAGTTGGCGGGGGTATGCCCAGACGTGGGTCCCTTGCTCACTTTGCCACTGGATTCAAGCAAGCCTGGCTGATGACGGCTGGAATGCCAGAAACCGGTCCTAGGATGCTTGTTTCCGGTCCAGGGAAGACATGGCTTGGCAGTTCGGGCTGGACTGTTCCCATGAGGCACAGGGTCAGACTGATTTGCATATGGCCATGTCTGAACTGGGGTGGTGGAGTGAGCTAAAGAATGATGATGGATTAAACCCAGATCAGTTGACTGGGGGTGAGTGTTTGATTGGCTCAAACGTTCCGTCCATCATCCCCTTTTGTATCGCTTTGTTCGCCCTAAGTTGGCGGGGGTATGCCCAGACGTGGGTCCCTTGCTCACTTTGCCACTGGATTCAAGCAAGCCTGGCTGATGACGGCTGGAATGCCAGAAACCGGTCCTAGGATGCTTGTTTCCGGTCCAGGGAAGACATGGCTTGGCAGTTCGGGCTGGACTGTTCCCATGAGGCACAGGGTCAGACTGATTTGCATATGGCCATGTCTGAACTGGGGTGGTGGAGTGAGCTAAAGAATGATGATGGATTAAACCCAGATCAGTTGACTGGGGGTGAGTGTTTGATTGGCTCAAACGTTCCGTCCATCATCCCCTTTTGTATCGCTTTGTTCGCCCTAAGTTGGCGGGGGTATGCCCAGACGTGGGTCCCTTGCTCACTTTGCCACTGGATTCAAGCAAGCCTGGCTGATGACGGCTGGAATGCCAGAAACCGGTCCTAGGATGCTTGTTTCCGGTCCAGGGAAGACATGGCTTGGCAGTTCGGGCTGGACTGTTCCCATGAGGCACAGGGTCAGACTGATTTGCATATGGCCATGTCTGAACTGGGGTGGTGGAGTGAGCTAAAGAATGATGATGGATTAAACCCAGATCAGTTGACTGGGGGTGAGTGTTTGATTGGCTCAAACGTTCCGTCCATCATCCCCTTTTGTATCGCTTTGTTCGCCCTAAGTTGGCGGGGGTATGCCCAGACGTGGGTCCCTTGCTCACTTTGCCACTGGATTCAAGCAAGCCTGGCTGATGACGGCTGGAATGCCAGAAACCGGTCCTAGGATGCTTGTTTCCGGTCCAGGGAAGACATGGCTTGGCAGTTCGGGCTGGACTGTTCCCATGAGGCACAGGGTCAGACTGATTTGCATATGGCCATGTCTGAACTGGGGTGGTGGAGTGAGCTAAAGAATGATGATGGATTAAACCCAGATCAGTTGACTGGGGGTGAGTGTTTGATTGGCTCAAACGTTCCGTCCATCATCCCCTTTTGTATCGCTTTGTTCGCCCTAAGTTGGCGGGGGTATGCCCAGACGTGGGTCCCTTGCTCACTTTGCCACTGGATTCAAGCAAGCCTGGCTGATGACGGCTGGAATGCCAGAAACCGGTCCTAGGATGCTTGTTTCCGGTCCAGGGAAGACATGGCTTGGCAGTTCGGGCTGGACTGTTCCCATGAGGCACAGGGTCAGACTGATTTGCATATGGCCATGTCTGAACTGGGGTGGTGGAGTGAGCTAAAGAATGATGATGGATTAAACCCAGATCAGTTGACTGGGGGTGAGTGTTTGATTGGCTCAAACGTTCCGTCCATCATCCCCTTTTGTATCGCTTTGTTCGCCCTAAGTTGGCGGGGGTATGCCCAGACGTGGGTCCCTTGCTCACTTTGCCACTGGATTCAAGCAAGCCTGGCTGATGACGGCTGGAATGCCAGAAACCGGTCCTAGGATGCTTGTTTCCGGTCCAGGGAAGACATGGCTTGGCAGTTCGGGCTGGACTGTTCCCATGAGGCACAGGGTCAGACTGATTTGCATATGGCCATGTCTGAACTGGGGTGGTGGAGTGAGCTAAAGAATGATGATGGATTAAACCCAGATCAGTTGACTGGGGGTGAGTGTTTGATTGGCTCAAACGTTCCGTCCATCATCCCCTTTTGTATCGCTTTGTTCGCCCTAAGTTGGCGGGGGTATGCCCAGACGTGGGTCCCTTGCTCACTTTGCCACTGGATTCAAGCAAGCCTGGCTGATGACGGCTGGAATGCCAGAAACCGGTCCTAGGATGCTTGTTTCCGGTCCAGGGAAGACATGGCTTGGCAGTTCGGGCTGGACTGTTCCCATGAGGCACAGGGTCAGACTGATTTGCATATGGCCATGTCTGAACTGGGGTGGTGGAGTGAGCTAAAGAATGATGATGGATTAAACCCAGATCAGTTGACTGGGGGTGAGTGTTTGATTGGCTCAAACGTTCCGTCCATCATCCCCTTTTGTATCGCTTTGTTCGCCCTAAGTTGGCGGGGGTATGCCCAGACGTGGGTCCCTTGCTCACTTTGCCACTGGATTCAAGCAAGCCTGGCTGATGACGGCTGGAATGCCAGAAACCGGTCCTAGGATGCTTGTTTCCGGTCCAGGGAAGACATGGCTTGGCAGTTCGGGCTGGACTGTTCCCATGAGGCACAGGGTCAGACTGATTTGCATATGGCCATGTCTGAACTGGGGTGGTGGAGTGAGCTAAAGAATGATGATGGATTAAACCCAGATCAGTTGACTGGGGGTGAGTGTTTGATTGGCTCAAACGTTCCGTCCATCATCCCCCTTTTGTATCGCTTTGTTCGCCCTAAGTTGGCGGGGGTATGCCCAGACGTGGGTCCCTTGCTCACTTTGCCACTGGATTCAAGCAAGCCTGGCTGATGACGGCTGGAATGCCAGAAACCGGTCCTAGGATGCTTGTTTCCGGTCCAGGGAAGACATGGCTTGGCAGTTCGGGCTGGACTGTTCCCATGAGGCACAGGGTCAGACTGATTTGCATATGGCCATGTCTGAACTGGGGTGGTGGAGTGAGCTAAAGAATGATGATGGATTAAACCCAGATCAGTTGACTGGGGGTGAGTGTTTGATTGGCTCAAACGTTCCGTCCATCATCCCCTTTTGTATCGCTTTGTTCGCCCTAAGTTGGCGGGGGTATGCCCAGACGTGGGTCCCTTGCTCACTTTGCCACTGGATTCAAGCAAGCCTGGCTGATGACGGCTGGAATGCCAGAAACCGGTCCTAGGATGCTTGTTTCCGGTCCAGGGAAGACATGGCTTGGCAGTTCGGGCTGGACTGTTCCCATGAGGCACAGGGTCAGACTGATTTGCATATGGCCATGTCTGAACTGGGGTGGTGGAGTGAGCTAAAGAATGATGATGGATTAAACCCAGATCAGTTGACTGGGGGTGAGTGTTTGATTGGCTCAAACGTTCCGTCCATCATCCCCTTTTGTATCGCTTTGAGAACTACTGGGACACAATCTCAAAACCCCTTCATCGCAAACTCTATTTCCAATTTAGAGTGGGTACCCTCCCACTGAAATCCTTTACTGCCAATTGGTCTCCATCTGGAGATAACAAATGCCCTATTTGCATAGAGCACCAGAAACCTACCCCCATGTGCTGTTTGTCTGTCCTGCCTATGCAGCTCCTTGTAAGGCATGGCTCGCACAGACCTGCAAGAACTTGGGCACTAGACAAAGTAGCGTTGTCTTGAGAATCCTGTGTATAGATCCCTCATCCCGCTACACAATTCCTGTAGCCAAGTTCCCACGGTGGATGTGGTCTATTAGATCAAAACTTGTTGGCCACGCGATTAATCCAGCATGAATCGGCACTGGTTTCTAACCTAAAAACACTGATCTGGGTATCACCTCCGCCTCTTGTTGTGTTACCAGCACGCTTTTCTTGAGCTCTGGCCTTGCCCATCTATTGCAATGCTTGTATTCACCCTTACTTATTTTTGCTGCTGCTCTTATGATATGCAGCTATCTTTTATTGTTTTAGGATGAATTGAAATTTTATGATTACTTGCATATGTATGTAACATATTTTAACTCATTGTTTTATTTTTTTATGCTGAATTTTATGTAATGCTTTTATGACATGCATTGTCGAAATAAAGCTATTAATTGATTGATCTCAGTGATTACTATTTTTTGTTAAATAATAATGGACCATCTTTTTTTATACTTTTTTGTCCATATAAATATACATTTTAAACCACAATAAAATTAGTTTTGCATGAATGCTTAATAAAAACAAATACAGCAATCTAATTTATAAAGAATTAAAAAGTTTGTTTAGTGATAGAATTAGGGAATACAGCCACTGCAAGTGCAGCTCTCTCTGTTTTGTAAAGTTAATAAAGGATCAGATGCATAACACACGATCTGCTGACCAGCCTCTCTGATCACTGGCTTTAGATATTGTTTTTATTTGAGCCAATATAGAGGGGCATATTAATATCAAATAGACAAGGTTATGAGGGATTGGTTTAGCAATGTGCGATTCGAAATGTTAAGCGAGTAATCAGCAACTCCAGCTTTAGACTTGCGGCCCAATTTATATCTTGGGGGTATGTATACTCCATTGCAACGGCAACAGATTCTCCATGCCACCATAATAAAGGTCCACCTGGCAAATTTAAAAGTGGGCCGACCTTAAGTTTAAACACAATAGAAACTATTCCATCTCTGCCATGATTAAACCCCTCGGACGACCCTGTGGAGTAAAGGCCATCGAAGGCAGACCTCAAATTCAGCTCCCCGAATTTAGATGGGCAGAACTAGAGGTCGGTTTCCGCTGCCTGTCAGCTTCAGGAAAACCCTGGCGTTAAGAGGCAGTGAAAACTGCTAGCTGAACATTTTCTCTTTTCTTTTCAAAAGGAAAATTCCAATTTGGGATTTTGCTTTTGGAAGAAAAAAGAAAACTGTTTGGTGCAGGGCTCCATCATGTTAATGGAGCCCTGCACCAAACTATAAACATCATTGGCAGGACCCGCCATTATGGCAGTTCCTGCCAATGCTTTAGAAATGACGGTCAGCTTGGCGGTCATATCTAAATTTGGGTGGGAAGCACCTCCGTCAGGTCAGTGGAGTAATTTACTCAGTCTCCTCCTTGACAGAGAAACGGGCTGCCCGCCTATATATATAAATTAGGCCCTTAATCTTGTAAAAATGAGGCAGTGTATTTTTCGTATTAATAAATCGTCTGTCCGCATGAAACCATTTTTCCTGCATTATTTCCCTTAGGACATCATTGTTCACGATTGCTAGATTACCAGCCAAAACTCATAATAAATATTGTGCTTATAATAGCTTTCAAATAATGATTCAACTGAGCTTCTCATTTTGCAAGCACAACTACTCGAGCTCATACACAAGTCCCTTTCACAGTGTTTTGTTAAACTTTTGTTTCCCTCTTTTGTCAAAGATAGTAAAAAATATTATATTCAACCCCTCCTTTTTAAGGTGCAATGAGCTAGTCCTAATACCATGTGAATCACCTCGAGCCCAACACACGATAGTCCTAGTAATTTATGAAATGCCCTACCTTTACATTTTTGTAAATCAAAACCCTCTCCCAGAAGCAATCCAGTCATTCCATTGTTCAAACTTAGTTCAATTTTACCTAAATTAAGCTTCTAAGATTGAATGATTTACAATAGAGGTCTTGGATATAGAACCGCACTTATTTATGTCTCGGGAAGTTGTTTACATATGGTGCGATGATCAAAAGAAACAAGACCCCATAATTTCTTAATGTGTGAAAATAAATTTCACATCAAAAATGTACAAAAATGGTTTGATCCGCACACATTAATGGCAAGAAATCAATTCCACCAATTGAGATTATTCACACGTTTCTTTATTCTTTAAGATTTTTTCTTTTTTTCCCCTTAGGCTACCAGTGAGAAAAAAAAGAAAAAAAGAAAAAAGCTTAAAGAATAAAGAAACGTGTGAATAATCTCAATTGGTGGAATTGATTTCTTGCCATTAATGTGTGCGGATCAAACCATTTTTGTAAAGCTTCTAAGATTGGTTCAACCATCCGGCTACCATTATAGGAATTGAAACAAAGTCGCCCCAAAAGGAATAATCCACCACGGCTACGGGTGTACTGTTTGTGCTCTTGAAAACTCTGTTTTTGTTAGTTATTGCTCCCAGGTATTCACAAAAGTCAACCATCTTGAGTTTTACATTAGTTAGGGACAACTTACCGCTCTTCTACATGACTTGTGTGAGGTTTTTTTTTGTGTTGTCTACCTGTTCATGATACAATAGGTTTCAAGAGCAAATAGTTGCATTTGAAGGCTTATAGCAATTGTATCTAGGATTACCAAATCATCTGCATTGAGTAATGCATTCACTGGGTATCCATTAAATTTAGGTGGGTTTAGATTTGATAATCGAAGAACGTCAGGATGGTCATGAATCAAAAAGAGAAAACAGTAGTGGTGCAAGTATGTTCCATGCTTTAATCGGATTTGCTCTGACGTGCTTCCTTTCCCACTTGTTTACTTGTGTCCAGGGGTTTGTATGAACAGTAACCGACAGTACAAAAGGTTATTTGGCATCCCCCCAGCAGCAAATGTAGACTATGGTAGCCTA
Source organism: Calotriton arnoldi (assembly GCA_963921515.1). Taxonomy (NCBI): domain Eukaryota; kingdom Metazoa; phylum Chordata; class Amphibia; order Caudata; family Salamandridae; genus Calotriton; species Calotriton arnoldi. The sequence goes on along the minus strand of CAWUFW010002998.1, from coordinate 1,961,245 downwards.
CAGTACACAACATCAACACCTTTCTTAAAGCCCAAAAAGCAGACGCATAGTGTACCTGCCTCAGAGACACCATGCATAATATAATTTAGAGCAAAGATGTGGTGTACATGGACCTACCATGTCGAAATCCTGATTGTGCCGTAGGAATTAGTTCTATGCTTTCTGCCCCACATCGAACAGCTGCAACAGTTTGCATGAAAATATATTTGACCTCACATCTAGAGACGAAATTAAACGATAAGATGATAGGTTTAAACTTTCTCACCTTTTCTTAGGAGTGGGGTGGCCTCTCCAGCGATACGAGAGTTTAAATGTAATGGACTTTAACTTAAAGTAGGAGAATAAAACTTTGTCCACACTACTGGGTTCCTTTTATAAACAACATTGCTAATCACATCAGGACTTTCCGATTACGTCAGTTTTAAATTATTGATAGTATCCACAGTATCAATGTCTTTGAAACAAAGACCTTTGACAGTAGAAGTGCTCGTTAGGTTATTAAAATCAACCAATGAATGGGAATGTCCATATAAGCTATTCAAATATTCTTACCTCTGGTGGTTTGTAATATGTGACATGATTTGAGTCTGAGTCTGTGTACGCCTTTGCTTAACCATGAACTGGAATTGATTAGTATCATTGGTCTTAATTACTCTAACCATCACTTTCCAAATCCAGATTCTGGCATCTCCGTTTTTACTTTTCACAACCTTTTTACACTCTGTTAGTTGTGATTTATAGCACCTCTCAGTCATAGAGCAAACAGTTTGCAGACGCCTTCTAGATGCTTGTCAGACTTTGGACCGTATCACCTGACATTCGTTGTCATACAAGGACCCATATTTCTTCCTCTTATTCTATCTACCATAAGCACTTCATCTTTGTTTCAAATGCACACAGCTTCACCTGTTCAGTTTCACCAACTGTACTCAAATTTTAGTTATTTCTTATAATGCTAATGGCCAGTAATCCTTATTGAATTCTTTTTTTAAAGTCACCAATCTGAGTGTGAAAGAACCCATTACCAAAATCCTGTCCCAAAGATACATCAATGAGAGTCAACAGGAAGAAAGGTGTGACTGTCCGTCTTTTGTAGAAAGGCATGGCCTCACTGCCACAAAGTGCCAGAGTGACTTTCGGATCTGGTGCAGTGCTGTTTCTATTCAGCAACCAAAAAAGCTCTCCTGACTGCTTGTTTAGTAGTCCAATATACAAGTAATTGGTGTTCGGTGGGTTTCCCAGACCTTTTGTCCCCTGTGCTGCTGCACTTGCTGCACCATTCAAATTATGGCCCTGGTGCCTGCAAGGTAACTGCACTTGTGACGTCTTGCTTATTAGTAACATATAGCAATAAGGGTGTTCGGTGGGTTTCCCAGAGCTTTTGGCCCCTGCGCCACTGCACCTGCTGCACCATCCAAATCATGGCCCTAGAGCCTGCAAGGCAACTGCACTTGTGACTGCTTGCTTAGTAGTAAAAATCCAGCAATAATCAGTGTTCAGTGGGTTGCCTAGAGCTTTTCACCCCTGTGCCGCTGCATCATCCAAATCATGGCCCTAGAGCCAGCAATGTAATTGCACTTGTGACTGCTTGTTTAGTAGTAAAATATCGCAATAATTCATGTTCAGTGGGTTTCCTAGACCTTTTGACCCCTGTGCCACTGCACCTGCTGCACCATCCAAATCATGGCCCTAGAGCCAGCAAGGTAACTGCACTTGTGACTACTTGCTTAGTTGTAACATATCGCAATAATCAGTGTTCGGGTTGCCTAGAGCTTTTGGCCCCTGTGCCACTGCACCTGCTGTGCCATCCAACTCATGGCCTTACAGCCTGCAAGGTAACTGCACTTGTGACTGCTTGCTTAGTAGTGACATATAACAATAATCAGTGTTCGGTGAGTTTCCTAGACCTTTTTGGCCCCTGTGCCACTGAACCTGCTGCACCATCCAAATCATGACCCTAGTGCTTAGAAGTAACTGCACTTGTGACTGCTTGCTTAGTAGTAACATATAGCAATAATCGGTGTTCGGTGGGTTTCCTAGAGCCTTTACACCGTGTGCCACTGCACCTGCTGCACCATCCAAATCATGGCCCTAGAGACTGCTACACCAGCCTGCAAGGACAAATGAGGACATTGTTTATATCCAGTAGTGTACATGTTCCAAAAAAGGCACATTTGCAGACAGAATACATAAGTATTGTGATATAAACACAAAAGCTTTCATAAAAAGTGCCTTTAAACTTATCCAGTTCTCCAAAACGAGTTGGCACAGATTTCATAAATCAAGCATATGCTTTACACATCACAGTAAAAACCAACAATGTGGCTGTCTCTTTCCTGTGAAAAGATCTTATCCTGTGCTTGACAGTGAATGGGCCAAACAGTGTAAATTGTTCAAGATCACCATATGTTAGGCTGACGCTGAGACTGAAGTGCGGTTTTGTACTTTGTTCCTAAAAAGGCAGTTTCACAAATTAGAAGGACTCACCAAAGAAGAGAAATTTTGCAAAAAAACTGCAAATGTTCTGTGCAGATGAAGAGCGAGATACCTTTTGATATGGCTATGTCTTAAAATAAAAAATGGGCATAAGAAGGCTCCAGTCCATGGAGAAAGTACGCTGCATTCCTCTTTCCTATAAACGCTCTCACTTTGAAGTCAGTGAAAGCAAAATAACCAGGCTCCCATGAAAACACAGCTTGACAAAACACAGCTTGAACTTTGACCTTGATCTTTTGAATGCACAGAAAACATGAGGAGTTAAAAACAAGATTTAAAGGCCTGTTGACAGAAAACGAGTTTGTGGAAGAATACAGTGAACCTGACTTTCTCATCGGGCGGGAGGAACTGAACCTGGACAGCCTAAACCAAAAAACGCCAGCAAATGGGAAGCAAGAAAATGTGAGTTACAAACCACAAAGCCAATGGCAAGCGACGGACAGAATGCATTCTCAGCTCAACTATCTGAAACTCTCCTAGATGTCTTTCGCATACCACACAGCTGGGCTGAATGGTAGTCTGCGACCTAAAAATGGAAACATGTTAAAGTAACATTCTGGTTTCCAGGTCGTACAGTGGATAGTAAATCACAGCAAAGTAGTGAGGTAGCTCGGTTGGTTAATGTGAATGCAGTACATGCCTCTGTGTGACCTGTAAGTCACATGTTTGACTCTGCTTCTAATACTTCAGAATTCTATGAAATTAGTATTGTTTTTTTTTTTTTAAACTTTTTTTATTGTAGTTTTCAAGAAACATTACAACCAAGCAATGATTGAGGAGCAGGTGGCCCTCGACATGTCGGACCATTAGCGTTCTTTTGACAAATAAAAAACATTTCCTGTCATTCTACATAAAATGAAGAAAAAATAAAACTTAGAAAGAAACCAAATACAGAGGAGCAATTTAAATAACAAGAAATAAAATTTCCCTGGTAATAGTTGCAGTACAGCATTGCCCCGGTCCTTTTTCATAACACCATTGCTGTTACAGTTCTTGCATAGTACTCTATGTAGAGGTAATTCCAGTAACATTAATTTCACGGCCTTGTCGTCGGATACATACGCCACATACTTAGACTCGCCTATATCAGTCATTATCCATAGAGTGCAGTGGTGGCTGGTGACTTTTCAAAGTGGTGGGGCGTAAATGTTAAAGGCAAGTTTGGCTTAGTGAGCGAGCATAGTGAGTAAGGCTGATGGACATTAGGGAGATTTGGGGGAGGGTTCTCCCCCACAAAACGTTTGAAAAGAATAGAATAGGAGGAAATAACACATTTCAAAACCAGAATTACCACCTTTGCATCTCCGCTCTAGTCTACACAGTACCACTATCCCAGCCCTCACATATAGCAATTACATTACCTTCTCAATCGGGTTTTCACAGTCAGGATCACAAAATTAAAGAGCAGTTTAACTGATCTGCAGTACTGGACATTCCAAGATTTGGTGTGCCGTACTCATGCTCTCAGTGGCCTGCTGGACATTTGGTTACAACCACCATTCCTTGTCAGGTTTTGCCACACATTGAGTGGCAGAGCACTTTGCACTGTTTAACTCATCAGATTCTCCAAGCGCAGTATGCTCAACAGCAAGAATCTTTGTGCAATAAAACAGAGCTAATCGAGCACTTCAAAGAGAAACATTATTTTAACACTATTTAGATATGATCAGGGCTTTATGTGGCACATAAAAGTGGGGGTTTCTAAAAGAGGCATGAGCAGGAATCTTTTAAAAGGGGCGTGGTTTATGCAATTAAAGGAATGGTCGAAATCACAAATCCTGTGTCTCAAATTCAGAAAGACTTACTCCACAAATAATAACTGAAATTAGCAGGAAACAAGGTATTTTTTTTTATCAGAAGCAGAAAAACATTACACAAGGTGCCCTCAAAATTCTGAGGGACAGTGCCAGTCATTTATATTTATTGTAAGCCGCAAAAAAACAATAGAAATCTGTGTCAGAACTTCTTAAATTCCAACAAGATATTAATTTTGTCTTTTTTGCTGGGGCTTCTCACAACATCATTCTGCACCTGACTGTCTGTCTCCCTTTGCTAGGCAACCTTTTGCCTATGGCTTTGCTTCAGTAGTTTTAAGTGGACGACCTCTAGGACCTACGAGTTTCACCCATAGCTTAGGGTGACCAGAATTTTAAAGCCAAAAACAGGGACATTTCACAAAAATAGAAGAAGGACTACAATTTTACTTCAAGCGAGCACACAGAATGACAGCGCTCCTCACCAGAGAATTACAGAACAGGCAGTAAGAACACACAAATGCAATTTTTAAACCCAGTAGCTTGCCAGTTAATTAAATTGCTTTCTTGAAACAGGTGCGAACTATCCCTGCTTTGTAAAACATAAAAAAGCACCTCCTGCCGTTTTCAGTCGACCCTCTTTAAAAACAGGGACATGAGCTAAATTTCTTGAAATCTGCCAGGACAGCTGGTGAAAAACAGGGACAGTCCTGGCAAAACCGGGACACCTGGTCACCCTACCATAGCTGCACCTTTAGGCTGCTGCTAATAATCCACATGGAATCTTAACTCCAAGTGCTCTCATCATCAGCATTATGTAAACATTCCCCCTAGGCTGCCTGCCACATCGGATCACACCACAATACAAAATCCTTCGTACTGTGCTCTATCCTTCATCAACACCAAAGCACTATTACTTAAATCTTCTATTATCGATGATTTACTGCACACCAACAAGCTGTCTGAGTGGTAGGGACAGTGCCGTGCCTCCAGCCCACCTGCCTCCCGCAGCTGCAAACAAAGGAACAAATAAAACAAACCAGTTGCTGACAGGCCCCATGGCGGCAGGACTTGCTTTCGCTAAAGAGGTAACGGCCTCCCTGGATGTCATATTCACTCGAGGGAAGATTTTGGTTCTTCAACCTGCTGCCCTCTGCGTTTTTTGGCTCAGGTGATTAAAGAGATGAATATAGGGGCTGAAAGGGACCAGTTTCAACCACTTTGTCTAATTATTAATTACTGCCAGTGCCCCGACCCAGCCCACTTAAAGTGTTGGATATGATTGCTGTGCACTTTTTAAATGTTTGATAAATTGCGCTACGGGCCTTTTGTCAACTTTCTTCATTTCATTCCGCGGCAGAAGTGATTTAATTGTTGCAGAGTTGACGGATGGAATCTGAAAACAGCTCACGAGAATGTTTGGTTCATAATACTGAACGTGAGATGAGTAATTCGGTGGGAACGATTTTGGGGAGGAATTGTTGGCATGAATTGCATTGATCTGCAACTTCTTTTCATTGTGCGATTTCCATCTCGGAAAGCTGTATTGCCAGCAATGCTAATTAAGGGATAATGTTTCTTTATGTTATTCATATGCAGTACCTGGGCATTCTGAGATAGGGTGTGCTGGCCGCCTGCTCAATTTAGCCTGCTGTAGGACGTCACTACGATCATCCGCTCCCCTCCTGGACAACACCATCACTACCGCTGTTCATGAGGCGAAAAGGATCGTCATTGCGTCACCTTTAAAGAAATGTGTGGCTTCAAAATAAGGCCACACAGTCAACGTTGTACCAGACGGCGTGCAGTGCAGGAAGTCGTGCCAACCAAGGCCATTAATACTATAAACAGTGCACTGGGCGAGTGCTTCCTGGCAGTGGGCAAATATCTGCCCGTGGTCTTGAAAGTCTGTGTAACACACAAAGCAATTCTTTCTGTGGCAGGATTGCGCCTAGCACCACCGGAGACCAATGCAGCAAATTCATTTAAAAGTTGTGTATCGTAATGGTGTGGAAGGCAGCATGATTAAACAAGGTTACTTTTGTACATTAAAAAGAATGACGTTTCTAAAGATGATCACCTCGCACGGGTCACACACTCCATATTCGCGATTATCAAGAAAACGAGTGAGCACGGTAGACAAATGGACTTTTCACAACTTGGCCCAGGCCTATGAGACACAAGGAGCATTAAAAACAAGAGCCCTCCGCTGATCTCTGTGGGCTGCCCGACGTCCACGAAGGGGACCTCCTAAGAGGGCGGCCCCTTTAGTGCCACAGGATGGCACACGGGACAGCCCAGCGTCGCGAGACCCCTTTGGGGCCCCGCTCGTCATTTCCGGCCCAGGTGGGGGAAGGGGAGAGGTATAAAGTTCCTCCCCCGCCCACCTAGCGGCCTCTTTGTTCCACGAAAACAGTGTCTTGTCTGTTTATTTATTGGGTATGATGCTGCATGAGGGGTGATGAGTGTTGCCGATATTGGCACTATGTGCTTCAGCTGCAGGTCACGACTTGGAATACTGTTCATGGTAACCCTGCCTTCCATCCTCCCAAGGTCGACGAACGGAGCACGCGCAGCATTTAGAAGCGGCCAACTGCAGCATTAAGCAATCTACGTGTTCCTATTAAACAACAGCGCCAGTAATTAGCACGGTTGTATGTGCGACCTCGTCTAACTCTCATTCAGCGTTGATGATGGTTTGAAAGGAGAAGGGCGCATTGTCTTGCCCTCTCCCGGTTCCGAGCGACTGACTTCTGCTGCCACGTCCTGTGGTTTCTGGATGTCCCCACACGCGGCCGGCATGGGGGCGGGGAGGGGGTTTCAATTATTTTTTTTTTTAAAAACTTACCTTAACGGGTCCCGCGACGTCGAGGCTCCTGGCTGGGTCCCGTTTTCCTGCTGAACAGGAAGCAGGCAGCATCCCTCCCCTCCCTTAGGCCAATCACAACGCTGCAATGGCAGCGTTGTGATTGGTGCGGACGGCGCCCAGCCGGGCGCCTACAGGGAGGCCATTTTCTCTATGTAGGCTGCCTGCAGCCTACATAGAGAAAATTCAGAGTGCGCATGACTGGTTTGGTCGGCCCTAGAGGGCCGACCAAACAGTCAGGGCCCACTACATTGGACAAGCCACTCCTCCATGACCCACCCACCCGCCCACCCCCAACCAGGCATACCCTCCCGCCCCCAACCAGGCATACCCTCCCGCCCGCCCCCAACCAGGCATACCTTGCCTTCTGCTTTCTCCCAGCGCGAGAAGCAGAAACCTAAAATGGTATGTAAAATACCATTTTAGGTTTCTGCTTCTCCCACTGCGAGAAAGCAGTGGGGCGACGCCCCCCCGCCCTAATGGGGGAGCCGCTTCTGATAGAGTGGGCTTGCAAATAACTTTTAAGAGATTTCCAAATATCACAGGGGCGCGAGGTGACGGGTAGGAGTGTGGCATATATGTCACTCATAGTATCACAGTAAGTGAGGTCAAGAAGCCATTCCTGCACTGATGGTGTTTGTGTTCTGCCTTAATGTAATGAAACCTGTCGCTTGGCTATCAATAAGGCAATAGCAGAGAATCTCCTAATGCTTCTCTTGAGTGGCTTGACATACCCCAAAAGAGCCATTAACGGTTTGGGGGGTATAGTGTATTCCACCATAATGGACAGGTGTCTAAAAATATCCCCCCAGTATGCGTTTACAGGAGTACAGTACCAAGCTAGGTGCGAAAAATCCGCCTCAGGCGTGCCGCATCTCATACAAGCGTTTGACGCCGCTGGGTTCATTTTAGATACTAATTTTGGAGTAACGTAGACCGTATGTAGATATTTAAAATGTAACAATTTGTGCCTGTAATTACTAGAGACGTATCGCATCTGGGAGCAACAGTAACGCCATATATCATCGGTGATAGTGATACCCAAACCCTGTTCCCAGGATGTGCGTGCTTTAGTGCCTACAGGCGGGCGAAGAGAAAGAGATAAATGATAAATGCGCGAAACTAAATGGGTGCTATCTGGCGAGGTCATGACAAGTGTGAGTGGCGGGAAGTCATCTGGTTCAGATGACGTGTCTGGTAAAGACAATAATAATGAGCTACGCACTCTATGAATCATGAAATTGTCCATATGTGTAGCAGCTCCACGGGCCGTCAACTAGGCGGTCAAACATGGTCTGGATTCGCAAAACAGATCACCCATTTTATATAGTCTGTATTTAAGTAGTGTTCTCTTAGTTAGCGTTTCCATAGTAGGGGGTAGTGACGGGTTATCTTTTCCAATGGTAAATGCGGGGAGTATAGTGATGTGTAGTGTAGGTACCTCCGCAGCTTGGTCCATGCCCAACATATTTGGGGACTGTTTGAATTTCTGTGGGGCATCGTGAGAGTCCCTGGGGTAATGTTGAAATTAGTATTGTTGATAACAAAGCCAATAGAAAGCTAAATTTACGTTTAGATCTGTGAAAGGCCAATAAAGGTAGCACAGTGACTCTATTTAAAGTACACCCTAATTTGGCAGAGGCAACAAGAAGCCTCGCATTCGCGCACAATGCTTAGGTTCTCTCCTGATCTAGGACTAAGAGGCTGCTGTAACCGCAAACGTCAAATAGAAATAAACGATCATTTTCTGGTACTCCTTGCCAATTCTGTTAACTCTCGGTTTGAAATTACTGTTGCCATTTTCACGATTTGCCTGTGTACTTTTATGTACTGCTGTGTTACCATCGTATTAAAATTGCTATTCTGCTCCTGTGCACCTTCAATCAATCAGAAGATTTATACGGTTCACAGCTGCCAAAGGCGTCCTGGCACTCAGACACAAGACAAGAACCACCAGTCAAATAAACACATTAATCTAGGTCAAACAGCTAAGTTTTCAGCTGAGACCTAAACAAACTCTTCCTCTCCAGGCGCCGCAAGGTGAGAGGAAACAAGTTCTATTCCTTGGTAGCCAAGACTGAAAAAGAGCGGACGCCCCTAGTACTCATGCGAAACCGCAGACATTTTAGCAGTAGAGCGTGTTCCCATCTTAAAGCACACCTAGGCTGGTAGTGCCAAAGCCTGTTACAAATATATTTAGGGGCTGAGTGATGAAAAGCCCAAAAAGAAATAACGAAGACTTTAAATATAATACACTTTTTATTAGGAAGCCAGTGCAGTTTTCTCAGAAGAGGACGTACCAATTGCGTTTTGAGATTTTCCAAGAATAATCAGACTTCCTCAGTTTGCACAGTTTGCAGGCGGTTCAGCTGATACGATGGCAAACCCAGATAGAGGACATTGGCATAATCCAGTCTAGACAGAAGTGATGGAAGCATGCACAGTGGTTGTCCTTGTATCCAGGGGGACAAATTCCAAGGTTTTCTTCAAAGCCCGAAGCAAGGCAAACTAGATCCCGCCACAGAGGAGATCTGATGGCTGAAGGAAAGAATGTTATCAAACTTAACCCCCAAGTTTGGGTGAGGGGGGAAGCCCCAATTCCTCTGGCTACCAGTCATTGGACCACTCAAAAGCAGAATGGCCAAAGAGCAGGATCTCCCTTTTAGAAGCATTGCACTTTAAACAGTTCCCATTCATCCAGCTTACCACCTCTATCAGGCACTTTTTGAATGAGGCCGGGTCAGTTGGGGCCTCTTTCCCGAAGGAGAAGATAAGCTGGGTATCATCTGCCTAAGAAATCACTTAAATTCCAAATTTCCCTATAAGATGGGCAAGGGCGTAATGTACACTTTAAACGACGTAGGACTCAAAGAGGAGCCCTGAGGGACTCCATATTTCATTTCCTTAGGCGCTGAGAAGTAAAGGTCTAGAAAGGCTGATTGTACTCTTTCAGATTTAAAGGATTGTATCTAGCTCAACTCTGAGCCACCAATTTCCAAATCGGCGAGTCTAGATAGCAGGAGCTGGTGAGAGATAGTGTCGAAAGCTGCCGACAAATCTAAATGAATGAGGGCAGCCATGACCCTGATGTAAGCGAAATTTGATTTCCTCAGAAACCTCAAGAAGGGCCTTTTTCGCTTTTATTTGACTGAGTAATAATTACTCATTAGTAGATCTAGTTATTCTTCGCCCACTGCTGCAAAACCCATTGTACAGTAGCAGCGTTGTATTTTGTTTAACTCTCATACTCTGTCAACTATTTCAGTGTGTGCACGCGCCTGCGTGTGAGCATGTGCTCACACCAGTCTTGTGTGAGATCTGTAATATTAATTATTAATGTCTCTGGAGAAGAGGCAGCCTTGAAGGTACTGCATTCATTTTTGTTTTTAGGACTTTTTCGGACTCTTCTGAGACAGCACATGCGTGCACTGTCACTTGAGAAACATTTTGTATACTAAAAGTCGGTTGGAGCCCACCAATTGCTTACCGTTCATTGGCTTCATTGTCACTCTAATTTGCTGCCACTTAATTGGCCAGCTTCTGTCAATGTCATTTCCTCTTCTTTCATTTCTACCTTGCGTAGTACTAATTGCTTCATTTTGACTAATGTCCTTCAGCTGCTTGTGCTGTGATTGAGGTACTATTTTTTCCTGGCTCCCTTGTCGTTGTTGTTGCTTGTCCCCCCGTCTTAAATCCATGTTGCTTGTTCTCTCCCATTATCCATGTTACGTAGTCCCTATTTGCCTTGCTATTATCTGTATTGCTGGCTGTATTATAGCCCTTTTATTTTAGCTTTCAGCCATGCTGCACACCAGCCGCGCTGCAGTATAACATAGCTACAAGACATTGTCAAAGCCATTGGCTTTCGCATACGTGAGACCTATTGACTTTTCCTATGCTTGTTAGTTAAATGTACTTTATATTTTCTTGCCAACTTTTTTTTTTTTTTATTTAAGTGAACAGAGTTTTACCATGGTTTTGAAAAAGGGAATGATATGTTATTTATATATACAGCTCCTGCCAAACCTAATTCATCTAAGAAGTCTAATACCATTATAACCTACCATTGCTGAGTTGAAGATGCTGGTCAAAATACTGTCTTCTTAAGATCTGACAGTAAAGTATCACCTTACACACTTGCAACACAAAACTCAGCCGTAAAGTGATATAAAAGTGATGAAATGCCTCAATTCCATCCGAGTAAAGCAAATGGAAAAAATAGCTACATGGGACCTCACTTGGAGCCACAGGTACAAAAGGTTTTAGCAATCGCCAACAACGAATTGGGCCATTTACGATCGCTAAAGAGTCTTTTGCAATATACTAACCCTATTTTGCGAGTCGGTGACGCATTTTACGAGTTCCTAATTGCGAGTCGCAAAAAATCGCAATTAAGAACTCGCAGAAAATTTCCTTTGTACATATGGCCCTTGGTCCTTTGGGGTGGTGACCAATGCTTTCATAAATCTTGAAGTACTTCTATATCCCCTTTCTCATTTTATTTTTAATTTTTACAAGATCCGTCCACCTCATTTGAAATAACCACTTAAGTACCTTTCCTGGGAGAAACCATAAGGATCCCTCCTCCTACAATCCTTTCAGTTTGAGACATTGTGGACTCTTCTGGATCACCTAAAAGACAGTTCCCGGGTACTTATGAGGTCTTACACAGACTCAGAATATTTTTATTTAGTACAAAAATCGGCCCCAGCAGCTTGGCACCTGTTTGAGGTGAATTTGAGGTGATGCATAGAGCAAGTGAATGTATTCTGGCTGGGCCCCTTTGTCTGGCTTTGGTCAAGAAAGAGACCCTCTTGCAAAAAGAAAACTTGCTCACTGTCCTGCTATGAGATCATTCATCTCTAGGCCCAGCGACTCTTGTTAATTCTGAAATCACAAGCATGTTAGTCGGTTGACGAGCTATCGCAGCAATGGTATTGGGTTCTTACGAACTCAGATGCGTGTAAAAAAGCACATTGCTCCACGTGTGACTCATACGAGTTCACCATGCCCTCTTTTAGTATTTTATTCCATTTTAGTGCCAAGAGGCCTACAAAATCCATGTGCAAAACCCCTATTTCAAAATCTGCCTCACAGACCATCCAGACAACACTACTGCTCTAATCAGTGATCACCCATTCTTTGCGGTAGTTGCACCACCCATCTATATCTGTCATAAACAGCCCATGTATAGACACAAAGCTGCTACTTCTTCTAGTAGTAGTTGTGCTTTACCATCTAGCTTACTACTCATCCATTTAGCATTACTACTTTGATCACCCTTATTTAAAAGCAGTGCTACCACCAAAAGCCTGCTTGAGCTACATAGGTATTGATGGCTGATTACAACTGAGTAGCATGTGGGTGCCATACTACTCATCCCAGTGGTTTTGAAACTATACTTTCTCAAAGTATTGATGCTAAATATAATCCTATTTCAGAAGCAACATGCCTTTCCGTGCTCTGCAGCTATAGTTACATTCTTACTTTAGAAGCTGTTACTATCTTTTATGTAGTACTCCTGCGATAAATAACATTCCCAACTCAATCGATCATAAGTTCATAAAAAAACAAGTACAAAAAATATAAAACAGTAAAATAATATAAAATGCAAACACTGATTGATTTGACTATAAAAAGTACTGACATATTGGTGAATAAGGCTATATATAATTGAAGGCAAAAAAGAACCTCAAACAGCTATACTCAATAAGGAGCTTTCTGCTGTATTCCTAGGTCTCCTATCACTTCAAACTGTCCTTTAATTGCACCGCTGCGACAAGAACCTTTGTGACTACAAAGCAGATAAGTGGGACAGATTATGTTAGTGCATTAATGGACAAGTTACTTACCTTTGGTAACTCCTTATCTGGTAGAGACTCTATCTAGCGTAGATTCCTTACCTTAGAATTATCTTCAGGCATCAGAGTGGATCCGGAAGTTTTTCGTGAGCAGTACCCCTGTGCGCCGGTAAGTGGCATCGCTCTGCTTTGCGTGGCGTAGTCTGCACAGGAAGTGACGTGTGCGGTTCCTATATGGGCGCCACCCCAGTGTGCTAACGTCAGTTTCTTTGCACAACTTTCCACGCCAGTAGCTCAAGGCCATGGAGAACACTGATCACTAGTGTGGAAACCTAGGGCCCTGAAAGGGGAAACCCCTATCCCTAGAAATCCTTTCTCAGAACGGGGAGGGTGGGTGAGTCGGTAAGGAATCTGCGGCTAGACAGTCTCTACCAGATAAGGCGTTACCAAAGATAATTAACTTGTCCATCTGACAGGGACTTCTAGCTGCAGATTCCTTTCCTTAGAATAGATACCCAAGCAATACCTCCCCAAAGATGGGCCTGCGAAACAATTCCACACCAAAAAGTCCTGCAGGACCGAATAGACAAAGTGCCTGTCCCGACGGACCCGTCTATCTAGGCAGTAGTGCTTAGTGAACGTGTGTAGAAGGCCCACTTTGCTGCCTGGCAGATGTCCAGGACCGGGACTCTGTGTGCTAACGCAGTGGTCACAGCCTTGTCTCTAGTGGAATGCGCACCCAAGCCCTCAAGGGATTGCTTCTTGGCCAATGTGTAGTAGATTTTAATATTAAGTACAATTCCATCGGAAGATGATCCACTTCTGCACAGCCCTTCCCTTCTTTGCTTTGACATACCCCACGAAGGGTTGGTCGTCCACCCGTAACTTTGTGCGGTCAAGGTAGAATGACAACGTTCTTTTTGGGTCCTGACCATGAAGTTGCTTCTCTTCCTTGGAGTGATGTGGCAGAGCATAAAAGGTAGGCAGGGTGATGGACTGGCCTACATGAAAGGGAGTGACAACTTTTGGCAGTAAGGAAGCTCTAGTAAGAAGAACCAGCTTTCTGTGTAAATGTTCAGGTACAAAGGCTTTTTTTTTTAACTTCATTTATCATTTTATCATGACATGGACAAAACCGACAATAACCCCAAAGTATGGTGAGCATTATAGTGTGGACAACATATTAATGTAGCATAGAGGACACTGGTAATGGCTGGTGGTGTAGTACTAGTAGTAGGACCTGGTACATGGGAGGGAAGTGCAGGCAGCGGGGAATCTGACGAGGTCGGGGAACAGGCTACGTCTACGTTTATAGTTGCAAGACCACAAGGTCCAACCAGGACATGCATAGACAACACCCATAGTCAAGAGTTCAGTTTTGCAGACTCCGATGCCTGCAAGTAATCCCGGAGGGATTGCCAAATATCCTTTGGTCTAGAGGTTGGGGTTCGAGTGTGGCATATAGATAACTGGTAGTATTGCAGTGCATTAGGCTGCAGGTCCGAAGGCTTTGATGACAAAGCCTGAAGCTCACTGATGCTCCGGTCAGATGTTATTGCCACCAGGAAGGCCGTCTTGGTGATAAGTAGCCTGACATGACAATTGTGCAATAGCTCAAAGGGGGCATACATCAGAAAAGTTAAGACCTGATTAAGGTCTCACTGAGGCATGATGAAGGGAGAAGGTGGGAACATATTTTGGAAGCCTTTTAAGAACCTATTTTCAACAGGCAATTTGAAGAGGGATGGCTGATCAGGCAACTGCAGAAAGGCTGAAATGGCAGAAAGATAGCCCTTAATGCTGCCCAGAGCATAGCCCTGCTGGACAAGAGTAAGGATAAAGAGAGGACCTGAGAAGGGAGCAGAAAGAGGGTCCAACTGTTTCTCTGTACACCATGCTACAAACCTGCCCCAATGGCATGTGTATACAGTCTTGGTGGAAAGACACCTGGCTGCCAAAATAACAGTGCAGGCTTCAGGTGGAAGGTCAAAAGCTGTCAACTGTCACCCCTCAATCTTCACTTCTGAAGATGGAGCACTGACTGGTTTGGGTGGAGAACCCTCCTCCCCTGCTGCTGCGACAGAAGTTCCCCTTGAAGAGGCAGCCTGATCGGAGGACCGAGGGCCATGCTCAACACCTGGGGATACTAAACTCTCTAAGCCCAGTCCGTAGCTACAAGGATGACTTGGGGCCGGTCGTTCCCGCTCTTCTTGAGAACTCTGGCCAGGAGTAGTTTGGGCAGAAAGGCATAAAGGACGCCTGAGCTCCACTCAAGACAAAAGCGTCTCCGAGCGAGAGCCACCTTGGAAACTCCAGTGCACAGAACTGCTGACATTGCGTGTTCTCTGCAGTGGTCAACAGATCTAACCAAGGCTCTCCCCACTGCTGGAAGAGACTTTGCACCACCTCAAGATGGAGATGCCATTTGTGAGCTGCTAGGCATCTTCGTCTGAGTTTGTCTGCCCTGGCATTCAGAGAGCCCCCAAGGAAATGCCCTTACGTTCCAGCCATGTCTAGAGATTCAGAGCCTCTTGACAAAGGGTCAACGACCCCACCCCACCCTGTTTGTTGCAGAACTAAATGGCGGTGGTGTTGTCCGTGAACACCTGCACTAGCCTTCCCTTGATGGAGGGCAGAAAGGCTTGTGATGCCAATCTGATCGCCCAGAGCTCCAGTAGGTTGATATGGACTCCGGATTCCGCCGGAGACCAGAGTCCTCTGTTCTCCACCTCCCCCAGATGGCCGCCCCATACCAGGAGTGACGCATCTGTCACCACTGTCCGATCTGGTTGGGGAAGGCAGAGGGGCCTGCCGCTGACCAAATCATGGTTCGTTGTCCACCACTGCTGATCTTTTGCAGTTCCCTTTGAGATCTGAACCATGTCAGAGAGATTTCCCTGATGCTGCGCCCACTGGAACCTCAGATCCCACTTCAAAGCCCACATATGCCAGCGGGCATGTGTCACAAGCAGGATGCAGGAAGCCATGAGGCCCAGCAACCTCAGAGTAAAAAAAAAAAATCCAGGATAAAGGCTGAAACATTGGTATCGTGGCCTGAATATTCTGAACTCGCCGTTCGGGACGATATGCCCAAAACTGCACCGTGTCAACAATGGCTCAGATGAAAGGGAGCATCTGAGAGGGAGTCAGGTGTGACTTCATCATGTTTATAGTGAACCCCAGCGAATGCAGGAGGTCTGCCGTAGTCTGGACGTGGGAGATGACAGTCTGTGGCGAGCCCACCTTCAATAGCCAGTCATCAAGGCCAAAAGGAAGCACAGAGAACTGAAAGTGCTTGTGGCCCACCGTTAACCGCAGGTAATGCTTGTGGGCAAGAATGTGGAAGTATGCGTCCTGCAAGTCCAATGCTACCACTCAGTCTCCCGGGTCGAGGGCTGACAGAACCTGAGCAAGTGTGAGCATTTTGAACTTCTCCTTCTTGAGGAAGAAATTGAGAGGGGACAGGTCTAGGATAGGACAAAGGCCTCCGTCCTTTTTGGGCACCAGAAAGTAGCCGTGTTGGAAGGTGGATAATAAGTGGTGATAAGTAGTGACTTACCACTAGTAATAAGGCCACAAACACAGTAAAAGGATCAGTCACGGTCTCAATAAATTATTCCCTTGCTCAACCCTTGGTAGCTGGCAACGAGCAGGCTGGCGTAACTTAGGAGACAGGTGTGTGAAGCATTTAAAAACACTAATACATTAAATAAGTAAGACACAACATGCAATAAAACTCCAAACCCAATTTATAAGAATAGATTATATTTTTATGATCAAATAGACACCAAAACCACAAAAATCCAATTTAGGGAACCGGATATATGAATTATTAAAGAATAAACACTTTCTAGTGCTTAAAAACATATAGCGCCACTTTGGGACATCTGGCCACGCTTAACCGGGACAAAGTCAAAGTTTGAGGCAGACGTTGATGGAGCCCTGGTTGATACACTAAGCAGGCGGCCTTGTTCCAAATTTTACCTTCACACTTAACCGTTTTTCGGGAGCTTTTTTCCTCGACATCGCTCAAAGCACTTCATCAGGCTGGATTCGGTGCTGGTTCGCCTGCTTGATTTTCTGCAAGGCCCCTGTCAAATCCTGGCAATCTGGAGCTTCAGCAGGTCAAACCTGAAATCCAGGCCGGGTCATGGTTGAAGGTTGCCAGCTTGACTCTCGATGTCGGGTTGGTCGCCTTATGGAGCTTTTTCCAAAAGTTGCTCCGAACTTCTTCATGAAGTTCCTCTTGAGGGGTCAAAGTGTCTAAAACACAAATCCAAGGGTCTAGAATCTACTAGATGGTCCTTGGGAGGTCTGGACTACAATTCCCACAGTGCACCTGGCCAAATCCCCAAAAGTCCACTGGATGCAGTCCAGAATGTGGACTCCTGGTAGAGATGATGCAGGTGGGCTCTGTTAACCTGTAGCTTGCATGGAGTCCACTCCTAAGACTTTCAGAGTCAGGCAAAGTCCTTCTGGTGCTGAGTCCCACAGTGTGCAGCAGGTGCAGTCCTGGTAAGTGCAGTCTTCTTGGTGCAGGTCAGGGAGTCAGCAGGGCCGTTCTTCTTCTTCTTGTCTCTTCAGGCAGCAGATCTGAAGAGCTATGCAGCTCTCCTATATTTATTCACAGTTTCTGGGCATAAAGCAGAGGGGCACCCCATACCATGTGGATGCAGGGTGCCACCCAGGTGTATGACCACTTCCTCCAAAGTGTGGCATAGTCTTGTCCCAAAAAGCACCATTCTCTCAAAATCCAACATGGAGAAAGTCTCTCCAGAGGAGCTGTATCAGGCTCTCCCAACCTACTGGTGTGGCTAATTTTCCAAAACACTCCCCTTCTAACCCTCTCCCTAATCTAATCACTGGGGCTCCTGTGTGGGTGAGTTTGCAGGATGTGGGGTGGGCCTGGGCTGTCTTAAAGTACCATTCTCCCTTTGAAGAACAGTTTGGCCACACTACCCCCCCTTCCTGCCATCTGCTCTGCAGCTTGTACTTCTCCGCCCACAGGAAAGCTATTGTCTCTCTATCAGGGCTTTTCACACCTCATTAGAGCAGCCTAGCCAGAGGCAGGTCAGTCAGGAGAGAGCAGCTGAAAGGCTGGATTTTGGCTCACAGAAAATAAAGTTTAATAACCTTTTTCTGTAATAGTTATTATAAATATAACAGGGGCAAGTTGTTGTATTTATGTCAGCTAATTTGATTCCTTGAAGTATATTTTTACAAGCCAAGACAGCCGTCACTTCCTGGTGGAGTAAGGAGACATGGTCCTTCGTTGGCCTGTTGCAAGTGGTTGGCATGGGTGGAGGGGTAGTCATGAAGGGGAGGGAGTAGCCCCTTCGGACAATCTGAAGAATCCAGTGTTCTGATGTAATAGACCTCCAGCGGGGCAGGTGATGGTGCATCCTGCCTCCCACTGGGTGCCCATGATGGTAAGAGGGCAAACTAAAGGGATTTGAAGGCTGCGGGTGCCGGGGGTTTGGTGGACTGGCCCTACCTCTGGCTTCCCGACCCATGGGGCCTGTGGTTCCACATCCTTGGCTATGCAAAGGCTGGGAAGCTTGCACGCTATGTTGGCTGGGCTTGTAAAGATGTGGCAGGAAGCCCATTCCATGGCCACAAAAGGCAGACTGGGGTTGGCGGGGGCCCTGTAAAGGCCCAAGGACGTGGTCGTAGCTCTGCTGTCCTTGAGGTGCTCCAGCGGTGAGTCTGCCTCGTCTCTGAAGAGACGGAGTCATCAAAGAGCATGTCCATAAGCGATACTTGGACATCCCCGGGAAAGCCAGTTGTTCTCAGCCGGCATGGCGCTGTAAGGCTACCGACGAAGAAACTATTCTGCCCAGTGAGTCGGTCGTGTCCCGCCCACAACAAATCATGAACTTAGCTGCATCTCTCCCATCTGCCATAGCTTGAAAGAGTATGGCCCGGGCCTCCTCCGGGATCATGGGCAGCACTTGCGCAAACTAATCCCACAAGGAATGGGAGTAACAGCCCAAAAGGCACGCAGTGTTTATGGACCACAGTGCCAGGATGGTGGAAGAAAACAGTTTATTTCTTAAGGTGTCCAGTCTCTTGGATTCCCTGTCTGGTAGGATGGTATGGAATGCGCCAGGATCTACCTGGTAGATGGAGGCTTGGACCACCAAGCTCTCTGGGATAGGGTGTTGCCTGAGGGAATTGGGGTCCCCTGGGATGGGGTGGTGGTGGGATATTGTCCTGTTCACAGGAGCCCTTGTGCAGGATTTAAACCAAGTCCCTAGCAGAACTTCCATGAGGGCTTCATTTAATGGGTGAAGCGGTTCCAAACGGGGTCACTCCCGGTTGAAGCACCACCGTCAAGATGTTAGTCTTGACTGCCACTGAGGGTAGGCTAAGCTCCAGGACCTTGACCGCCCTCCTCACCACAATAGCAAAAGAAGCCCCCTCCTCCGTAGCCACGGTAGAGAGAGAGAGCATGCCAGTATCTGGAGAGGTGTCCAGTCTGCTGGCATCCGCCAATTCCTCACAGCAGTCCATGTTGTGGTGTAGGGCCTGATATTCTTCAGGGTCTAGCGACTCCTCCCAATCCTGCCAGCCCATGACAATAGGGTTTGGGCTCCGACCTGAAAGGCATGGCTCCAGTTGGCGCCAGAGTCAGTGTGTGACGACGTCCCTCTGGCTTCGTGTTGCAGTCTGGTATGAGAATGGGGACGGCGGCGCCATGGGCATCGGCATCGGGACTGGCGCCGGTTGAGGTGGTACGACTGGCGCCAGTCCGGATCCATCTGTGGATCCAAAGGGCCCCTCTGGAAGCTGGGGGCTGAGCCTCTGGTGGAGACCCAGTGGGGCCCCCTCCGAACCTGCAGGCCCGAAGTCACACCAGCGGGAACGGGTCGCCAATAAATGAGGTACAAGGCCCCATAAAGCTCACGGAGTGTGGCGAGGGTCGCTCCGGCTCCCGGAAACTCAGGGAGGTGTGGAGCCGGCCCAGGCGCAGGCTGAACCGTAGAGCCAAGCCTCGAATGACGACGCTCCCTGGTCTCAACGGAGGACCTCTTCGACTTTTTACTTTTCTTGCGCTTGTGGGACTTACCCGACGACTTGGAGTACGGGATCGAAACTGTCGCCTTGTTGCACATCTGGTGGCAAGAAGCTTGAGGGAGCGCTCCCTCAAAGCCTTGAGGTGCATGGCGCAGCAGTCGACGCAGGTCGTCACATCAAGGTCGCGCTCGAGCCACCAAAGGCAAACAAGTTGCGGGTCCGTCACCAACATCTGCCGATGACAGTCGCCGCAGGACTTTAAGTCGGTCTTCCTAGTGGACATACTGGCAGGAGAAAAAATCTCAAAAAGACTTTGACAAAAAGTTAAAAAAGGTCAGTCAGAAATTGACTGAGGGTAGCTCTCTCCAGATCTGCGCTGACTGTCGCAGAACGAAAAGACCTGACGTCAGTGTGCCTGGGGGGCACCTATTTAGGCACTGGGCACATCACTTCCAGCGTTGATGACGCCACAATGGAGCCAAACAACGCCACCTACTGGAGCACAGGGGTGCTGCTCACGAAAATTTTCCGGATCCACTCTGACGCCTGGAGATAATTCTACGGTAAGGAATCTGCGGCTAAAAGTCTCTATCAGATATAAGCAATTTTACATTTTACGATCCCTTCTTTCACCAGTACAGGGTACAGAAACTTGCACCGGACAGCGTAAAGAAAGTTCAAAAGAGCAATAAGTGCATCGCATATTGCCTAGAGGCGGAATTACAAGAACAGAGTTGTGCGTGCAGAACCAGATCTCTGATCCTAGCAAAACTAAGCCCATCAGCGACCAGCCCAACCTTAAAATGAGAAATTAGGACTTGTACGTGAGTACTCCTAACCTATTCCAAATATAGCACTATACCATTGCATGATTTAGTAAGGATATAGGCCCTCACAGATGGTTTGGAGAGCTCAGCCTTTTCTCTTTCAGAAATTGCACTGGGCATGTACCTTTCTGCGATCAACTTGGCAGAAATCATGAGGTGCATTCATGGTACGTAAATAGCCCATATAAGAGGTGGCATTTCTAATGTGTATTGACCATGCAATAGAATGACCTTTGGATTCTTCACTGTTTCTCAGAGAATTTTCTTTGTTTTGCAGGCATCAAGGTTGGATCACACAGAGAATCATAGAGACGTGTGCCCATTTAATTTTATCACATGATTTTAGCACATCATTTCATTGCAGGCATGTGTTGACTTTCCTGTCAGAAGAGCCAGAACATTCTTTAAAAAGACAATCTCTAAACTCCGCTATTTTAAGAGTTAGCGTACCCCCTTATTCCTGCTTATAAGATGCAATAGAAGCATGTTTAGTGCTACAAACTTTGAGGGCAGAAGGTATTTTCAATCCCCCTCTTACCCCCACTCCCTGGATATGGTCAAAAGTCAACTGTTTCTAGGGGTTGATTATTGATGCAAATTGATTATAACCTGGCTGTGGTACGCCCAGTAGACATTACCTTAGATTTTTTTAGGTTGGCGACCAGGCTGAGAGACCCCTATATAATACACATATCTGGACACCAGACGTGGTTGGTCATTTGGAGTCTAAGACAATAGAACTGTCTCGTCTGCATATAAAAGAAGAGGGAACTGTCTACCACTAACCTTGCTGGGCAAGAACACAATGCACTGCAAAGCAGCCCGAGTAATTACCAATTGCTGAGATTAATTCAGGCATTCCACCCATTACATTTATGCTTACTCCTAGCCTTAGGCGGGTCTGCACCGAAGCCCAGCAGCTTGAATTCTAGGTGATTGATGTAGAAGTTGAAGTAAAACGCTAACATGCACCCTTTCCTGACACCTGTATTACACTTAAAAGCCGTGGTGCACTCCACTTCTTGGCCATAAAGCATTAAAGCAGTAAGATTGTAATGGAGAGGTGCTAGGAGGGCGACCAAGTTCTTATCCAGACCTAATAAACTCAAGTTCAACCACAATTTGGACATGTCAACCAAGTCAAACACCAAAGACAGGACCATAATTGGGAGATAAAGCAGGTGTTGTGGCATTAAGTATATTTAGACAAAACCATAAAAAGATTCAGTCATTGCTACATTGTACCAATAAGTTATCGGAAGCCATATTGAACATCAGAAAGGATGCCTCAGTCAGTTACCCGATCCTGCAGCGTTTGCAAGAGAATTCTCCATAAAGGTTTGACAGGGGAATCAAGAAGAGGAATAGGTTGATAACATTTGGGGTCTTGTCTATTCCCCTTCTTGAAGATAGGAAATCTAATGGAACACCCCCACATCTTAGGGAAACCAAATGTGCAGGGTTCACTGTTTAAAACCCTGGTAAGTGGACCCATAGTTCTTCGTTAGACTTAAATATATCCATGGGCATCGCATGTCTGGACCTAGTGTCTTGTTACTAGGACTAGCTTTCATTCATGGCTTTTGAATGTTTTAGAGTAATTCATAAGTTGTAGCTGGTGCAACTAATTACAGATTCCTGCGTGTCACTCATTTCCCCTGCTCTATCTAAATTGCTAAAACGATCCAGCCACCAACCAACTAGCCTGACGTTCAGCGTGTAATGCAAAATGACGTGGTACCCTGACACTAATCTCCAAAGTGCTCCCCTGTCCCAGTCCTTACAAGCCTCCTCAAAATCACCCCCAGGCAGAGGTTACATGAACCCTGTTGCCTTCCTTAGGTTCTCTTTTTAATTAACTCTTTTTTTTCTGTCAAGGCTTGATTAGGATCAAAGGTTTCAGCTGTCGCGCACAGTTTACATTCCCAATTAATAATATTAATAACTTGTTTTTTATGTAGCGCTCTTTACTGCACTACTGACGTTCCTATGAACTGCAACTGAAAAATGTCATACTTACCCAATTTAATAGTATTTGTTTGCTGGCCTTGGAAGGTTGGAAGTCTAAGTCGGCCTTGCTGGGGTTAAGACTCCCGACCTGCAGGTATATGCATATGTCACCAATATGCATTCAACCTACAGAGCCATCATGCTGACTTAATAATAACCATTTGATCATGAAGCGCTATATAAATGATACATATTGAGTAGCTACTTACTCAACAACTCAGTTAGCACTTTAGGGCTTGCAAAGGGGTAGGTGCTACATAAATACCAATAAAATACAGTAGAATACTTGGCAAGTTAAGAGTACAGTCAACATGTTGCCGTTTCCCCCAACTTCTGTGTTCAATCTTTTTCTAGTTTACCCGCGTCTAATTGCTAATATTTCTGTTGGTATGTTGTGTAGACCTGTAATTTACTTTCAACAGTGCTCAGCTACAACCATTTGTTTGACTTTTCTTTGCTGTGAAATGTCGGCAACACCTGAGAAAGTCTCAGTTTACCTTTAATGGCCCAGTTGTGGATTAAGTCTTCTAACTGCTAATATTTCTAATTGTATGTTGCAGAGAACTGCAATTTACTTGTATATGTGCTCAACTGGAACCAATTGCTTGTCTTTGCTTGCTGCAAAATGTCGTCAACACCTGAAAAATGTTCAGGTTACCTTTGGCGGCCCAGTTTTGGATAAGGTCTTGTGAGGGGGATGGGGTTAGTAAGACCGATCTAGTTGTAGAGCTACAACCCTAGGTGTATCAGAGAAATGCGTTCAAGAAATCCCCTGCTAGATCCGTTTGATTGGCATCTTTCCAGGTAGGACTTCTCTTACAAATGCAAAAACAACAGTTGATGGACAGAATGCAGTTCGGGCTGGACTGTTCCCATGAGGCACAGGGTCAGACTGATTTGCATATGGCCATGTCTGAACTGGGGTGGCGGAGTGAGCTAAAGAATGATGATGGATTAAACCCAGATCAGTTGACTGGGGGTGAGTGTTTGCAATGTTCAACACTCCGTCCATCATCCCCTTTGGTTTTGCTATGTTCGCCCTAAGTTGGCAGGGTATGCCCAGACGTGGGTCCCTTGCTCACTTTGCCACTGGATTCAAGATAGCCTGGCTGATGACGGCTGTAAGCCAGAAACCGGTCCCAGGATGCTTGTTTCCGTTCCAGGGAAGACATGGCTTGGCAGTTCGGGTTGGACTGTTCCCATGAGGCACAGGGTCAGACTGATTTGCATATGGCCATGTCTGAACTGGGGTGGCGGAGTGAGCTAAAGAATGATGATGGATTAAACCCAGATCAGTTGACTGGGGGTGAGTGTTTGCAATGTTCAACACTCCGTCCATCATCCCCTTTGGTTTTGCTATGTTCACCCTAAGTTGGCAGGGTATGCCCAGACGTGGGTCCCTTGCTCACTTTGCCACTGGATTCAAGATAGCCTGGCTGATGACGGCTGTAAGCCAGAAACCGGTCCCAGGATGCTTGTTTCCGTTCCAGGGAAGACATGGCTTGGCAGTTCGGGCTGGACTGTTCCCATGAGGCACAGGGTCAGACTGATTTGCATATGGCCATGTCTGAACTGGGGTGGTGGAGTGAGCTAAAGAATGATGATGGATTAAACCCAGATCAGTTGACTGGGGGTGAGTGTTTGCAATGTTCAACACTCCGTCCATCATCCCCTTTGGTTTTCCCAGGACTTCTCTTACAGACATGCTTAGTTTCCACTTCCTTTTCCACTACCTACTATTAATGTCACGTCTTTAGTAGCTATCTCTCCCTTTAAGTTAGTACTACTGCTATAACCACGTCCGTTTTCAGTAAATTACTGTTTGTGTAGGCACATTGTCTGTCCAACTGCCCTTTCTTGTTGGGTTGACCCTAAAAGCAACCCATACTTCTCAACTTTTACCTACTCTTCTTGTAGGGCTCTGTATCATATACCCCAGCTATACCTGCTTTATTCCAAACTCTGCTGGTTTTCTGCATGGCAGTGTTGCTTCATGCCAGGTCTGTGCCTGTTGTCCCATGGTCCAAGCGCAGTTGTTGACGTATACCTCATGTTTCCAAATAGTAGCAGAGTTTAAAAGTCTTCCAACCTGAATGGATCCCATTGCGTTATCTCCTCAGTGGCATGACTTTTAATTGTCACATATGGGGCACAACGTGCAAACTTATTACGGCCTCTCTTTACACCCCAAAATACACCACAGAATATGTATGGAGCTCTCCCGTGGCCCTCTCAGACATCTGTAAAGAGGGGAGTGCCAAAAGGGCAGGCATATCTTAACACTCATCGCAATAGACAAATTCCATTTTTGAATAAAGAGCAATCCTCTCTTTTCACCAAAATGTTGCATTTCACACCTTCTCCCTATTATTCTTTGTAAGGAATCCCTCATAAGTAGTAGCTTTTTTCATCTTTTGCGCTGGAGGTACACCTGGCCTGGCGAAGTCCATAAGCACAGACGACAGAGCCCTGAGAAATACCAGACATGTGCGAACTTGAAGTAAAAAGGTATGCAAGCTCACAAGAGAGCAAAACACGAATACTCGAAGACAGCTTTGTCATAATGTGGAAAAAAGTTCTCACACACGAAACCTTGAAAAGTTGTGGTCGGTCAGCAGTCCAAACGTCATTGCGTCAATTTGAAACCATATCTCCAAAATTACAAATTGTGATTGTAAGACCTAGATTATAATGTTTCTTTTTGACAGACAGACCTGGCTCCTGAGGTGCCAGTGCAGTAAAATGTGGTGTAAGTCCATGCGTCTTCAAAGAACTGGAAAAGACTATGAACTTTATACTTAGCTGATTCTATTAGGATGAATTGAGGCAAATGGTTTTAAAGTCAGTATTAAGAAAGGCTTTGGATAGTCGTAGAAAGGAGGCTATGGAGTTCATATAAAGGACATGACACTGGCATAGGAAATATAACATTACAGAGTTTATTTTAAAATGTTGGTTGAAAAAAATGATTATCTATATTTGTAGGTAATCAAATATTTTATGCTTATTTTGGTCATCTGTATTTTATACCATCAAGAAGTAAGATGTACCAGGATCCTGAAAGTAGTTATTTGCCTTGACCCTGCAGTCGTGTATTCCCATCTGGAGGCAGGTCAGGCTAGACTGTTCCTATTGGAGTAGTACCAAGGCTGATTTGCATAAGGCGGGTTTCTGTGTAGAATGCACAGTGGGTGGAAAACGATGATCTGGAATGCGGCCTAGAGCAGTTGCCAGTGGCTGAGAATAATTCAAGCATTCCTTCCATCACCTTTTTGTTTTTTAAGTAGACTCCTGCATGCGATGGGTATGCCCAGACAGGTGTCCCGTGCTCACTGTGGCAAAGGAGTCAAGCTGTTCCTCACTAATGAGACCTAAGTAGGTCAAAACTGATTATGTGGTTGCTTGTGTTTCCATTTGGAGGGGCCCTGGTCTGGCACTTCGGGCTGGACTGTTTCTATTGGAGCATTACCATGGCTGATTTGCATGAGTTGGGTTTCTGTTTAGAATGGCACGGTTGGCAAAAAATGATGGCGTGGAATCCGGCCCAGAGTGAATCAGGCAGTGGCTGAGATTAATTCAAACATCCCTTCAATCACGTTTTTGTATTTCCAAGAACTGTCTTTAACACCTCCAAAACTGATCCCTTCCTGTGGCCTGCTATAACCTGCTCTGGCTCCCATGAGCCTATTAGTTTAAGGGACTCATTTGAAGTAACAGATCACCATTTGATATCACTCCTGACTATGTGAAGCATCTTTGTCTTTACTACAGTATAAGGGCTCTTAGATCTCCTGGAAAATGTGTGGCGTCAAATTATTATAAAAGGCACGTAAAATGCATGTAACTACATTAAGAGGTCTAAAACAGGCTCATTTCCATTCCTCCTGAAGCACTGAAAATCGTTGCACTGTACCCGCCGGGGGGCCTACTAATATGCTGTGGCCACAGTAGACCCTCACGACTAATTTTTATATTTCACCCACATCAATATATCCTGGTAAAATTTTGCATGTCACAATTCCAGGTCTCTGTGGGCTAGGAATTATTGGGTCCACAATGGCTGGACCCGACAATTCTGAGCCTGAATGCATTGGCCTTGTCTGTACGGGGACTGTGGGCAGCTTCACAGCCAAAATCCCGCCCGAACACCTACAAATGTACGGGCGGAAGCGGACAGTGCTCCCGTGGACGGGCACAGCCCCGTGCCCTGCACACACTGGTACCCCGAGCCCCTACCCTCCACCGGCCTTCCTGCTGGCACGTTTCCACCTTCTAAGTGCAGGTGGAAACATTCAGCGTTTTTTTCCTCTCTCACGGAATCGGGGATAACTGCCCAGAAATGGGTCCATTGTTGCCACGTGCCAGCAGCTATTCACTCTTCCGGGGGAAAAGACCAACCGAATTTGGTTCATGGCGGGATACTGAGGGGATTGGGAGATTCTCGACCAACGCCCCTCTTTACCCCTCCGACACCACCCCCAAATTCCTCGATACTCGTAATGAGGTACGTAGAGTCATGTCCACAACTAATTTGACTTAAATGCTTATATATGCTGCAGTGCTTGACAGAAGAACGGTTACGGAGCCATCTTCATGAAAAAATTATAAAAGAATTCGACCTTGCCCAGGCCACATAATGTACCAGCCAATATATTTCACAGACAGCACTGATGAGAGATTGGATCCTCCGTTTTGGATATGGCAGCCTGTAATGCGGTAATAATCTTTAATTGAGGGGACGTGGTAACTGTGGAACAAATAGCGAACGCCAAAAGTAGACTGCAAAAATCAAGCGAGGTGCTCAGAGCGGCCACGTCGAGAGACAAATCTTTAGTTAAAGTTTAACTAAATGCAGAGATGAATGTTGAAAGAAGGTAGTTTCTCCAGACCCAGCCCAATAGAGCACACAGATATATATGCTTAAGTAATAATGACGTTACTTTTTCTATGTTCAGTACTTACTGTCTTTGAAGTCATTTCTAATGAGCTTTTTATTGACATTTCTTATGTATAATCTGCTTAAATCCTGTCTTTAACCACCTAACTGCTGGGTCTTTTCACCCCCATTGCTTAGCCCTTTTTTGTGGCTATTTGGGGTAGTTCAAGCTTAGTGCTCCGTAACTTTTTTCACACATAAGGTATTCACACCAGATTTGTGTCCTTTTTTTCAACATTCTGGGGATTCTACAGGTACCCCAGGTTTGCGGATTCCCTTGAGGGGACCAAGAAAATACAGCTACATTTTGATTTAAAAATAAAATAACAAAATATAAAAAAGTGCTCTGGATAAAGGTGTCTGTGTCCCCCCCCCTAAAAATTACATTTACAAACGGTTTACTGTGCTAAAGTCACCATCTTCCTAGCTTTCAGGAACATGCAGAGCTGAATAAAGAAACCTAATGTTTTTACCACAGTTTTGGCATTTTTTCAAAGAGGTAACCCATTTTTCCTATTTTTATGCTCTCAACCTACTTCCAGTTTGTGGATGAAATAAGTGCGAAACCCATTGGACAATGAGTAGGAAAAAACTGACATCCGTAATGTTTTGTGACAATGGCCGATTTACAAAAGCAATATATGATTTTGCCCGCTAGACCATTCCGGTAGTGGGGATATATAGGGTTTGTAGGGTCTCCAAAAACTCAAGGTATCCAGCGCCAACAACGGGGCTGCACTGTTCAATGATTTTTCATTGTGTACGGAGTATAGACCAATTCATATGGTGAAATATGTAGAGTGAAAAATCAGGAAACATATGTATTTCCTAAATGGGCACAAGATTTAGAGTTTAGGAGCACTGGTTATTTGTACATCTCTGAATTTGTGGGTACCCGTACTAGCATAAGATTTAGAGGATATTTTTCAAAATTTCTTCTGTCTTACACACTGGTTTACATTTGGAATGCACAAATACAGCAAAATCTAATTGTTAATAACATGTTCTACTATTATCAGCTCCCAAATATCTTCCATAAAAATGATACCTCACTTGTGTGGGTAGGCCTGGTGCCCGCAACAGGAAACGGTCCAAAACACAACATGGATACATCACATTTTCCCACTCAAAACGGACCCTTTTTCTGCAATGTGGGTAGCTGTGGATTTTGGACCCTAGCTCAGCCGGCACATAGGGAAACCTAGAAAGTGTACACCTTTTTAACAAAATTAGACACCTGGGGGAATCCAGGGTGGGGTGACTTGTGTGGCTCTCACCAGGATTTCTTTTACTCAGAATCCCTTGCAAACCTCACTGACAAATAAAACACATTTTCCTCACATTTCTGTGTTGGAAAGTTCTGGAATCTGCGGGGAGCCACAAACTTCCGTCCGCCCAGCATTCCCTCAAGTCTTCCAATAAAAATGGTACCACACTTTTGTGGGTAGGCCTAGTGCATGCAACAGGAAACGGCCCAAAATGCAACATGGATACATCACATTTTTCCACTCAAAACTGCCCCTTTTTTGCAAAGTGGGTAGCTGTGGATTTTGGGCTCTAGCTCATCCAGCACCTAGGGAAACCTTGCAAGCTTACTCATTTTTTAAAACTAGACACATGGGGGAATCCAGGGTGGGGTGACTTGCGTGGCTCTCACAGTTTTTTTTAATCCAGAATCCCTCGCTAACCTTAAAGTTTGACTAAAAAAAACACATTTTCCTCACATTTCTGTGATCGAAAGTTCTGGAATCTGCAGGGAGCAACATATTTCCTACCACCTTGAGTTGCCACTTGTCCCCTGACAAGAACGGTACCCCACTTGTGTGTGGGCCACGAGACCACAACACAAAAAGGCCCTGAAGCTCTACATTGAGAAAGAAGCTATATGGGTAGCTGTGGCCTTTGTGGCTATGTTGTGGTGCCACCCATGCAAACTTACAAAATACAGACATTTAATAAAACAAGACAACTAGGGAATTCCTGTGTGTCGTGCCTTGTGTGGATCCCATAAGGTTTTCTTACCCACAATGCCGTGCAAACCTTAAACTTTGTCTGAAATCACACATTTTCCTTACATTTCTGTGATGGAAACTTCCGGAATGCCCAGGAATCCACAAAATTCCTACCACCCAACATTACCACACTTATGCATATAAAACTGCTGCACCACTTGTGTGGGTGGGACTACTGCCCGCAAGTGGAACGGATCAAACCAAGGTCATTGGGAGCCATTGCGAGAGGACTCAAACTGACCTTGGTTTGATTTGTTCCTGTCGCGGGCATTAGGCCCACCCACACAAGTGGCGCAACGTTTTATCGGTACTGGGTGGTAGACATTTTGAAGATTCCTGTGGATTCCTTAAGTTTCCCTCACAGAAATGCAAGGAAAATGCGTGATTTCAGGCAAAGTTTGAGGTTTGCAGGTCATTGTGGGTAAGAAAACCTTGTGGGATCCATGCAAGACATACTACCCTGAAATCCTCTGGTTGTCTAGTTTAAAAAAATTTCTTCTGTTGGTAGGTTTCCATGAATGGCGGCTGAGCACGGCCCCAAATCCTGCAGGTGCCCTCATCGCTGATCTCTCCACGTAGTCATTTAGGACATTTTGTGCTGTGGTTTCATGGCCCACCCATATAAGTGTGGTGCGGAAGCTCTTCCCGAGCAGCCAAAGTTACAAAAATAATAAAGGAATCTCTCTAGTGCTCTGCACCAGAGGGGCCTTTATATGCCTCCCTTGTTTCAACAAAGGCCGAAACCTGCACTCAAGGGGTTAATAAAGCATTGATAATTCTCAAGTCAATTGGAACTCCAGCTGCTTGTGTATTTTATCATCATAACATTTTTATTGCATTTCTAATATTTTTCAGGTGCTATCTGTGCCAGAAATACCTTTTATGCAATGCCTGGTAATAATTATTTTCCCCATAGCTCTTTATTGTGATTTATCAATAACACTACAGCCATAAATGCTTACAGTGTATCTTGAAACTATGAGGCAATTCACATTATCATTATTTGTTCATCATATAGCTGTGCATGCACATAACATTTCGAGCCCTTCCTTACATTAACAATTGTGAAACATCCCTATAAACCACCCTCGCATCTCCCTTACATTCAGCAGTACAGTGGTCCCTACCACACATACTGAGAAGGCAAACCTCTTGTCCCAGTTGATCTTGTATGTTCCGTCCCACACGTGTTGTTGTAGCGAGCATCTCTTATCCTTCACCCCAATCTTATATGCAGTTTAGTATCCCTGTGTTTGTTGTTGTTGCGCACCTGCTGGTCGCTATGATCGACATCAGTCGGTAGTGGAATTAACGTTCTGTCTATTTCCTTATCTGTCACCATTAATCCACGTACACTGCTCCCTGGGTTTCATGGTGGTCTGACTTCTTATTTGGCCTGTAGGGCCAACAGTATAGTGTCCCATGCTTTGATGGGTGTTTTCTTACCCCTTTGTTTATGACTACTAGTCATAACATTTAGTTCTGTATTGCTCCATTTTATCAAATCCTTGAGCCACTTTGAGATCGGCGGGGCCTCGGCGGCCTTTCAATTCATCGTATATTTTATTTTCCTAAGATTAAGGCCAAATCAATAAACCTAGAGGTGTGTTTGCTTTTGCTGGTCTCGAGAATCTGCCCAAGAGGCACTCTGTCATCGTCATAGACAAACGGCGACCCGTTAGGTCTGCTATGAGATCTAGGAGGATTTGCCAATAGGCCTGTATGTGCGGGCACTCCCATACCATGTTAAAGAATTCTGCCTCCACCGCGTGGCATCTAGGGCATCCGCCTGGATCCCTGTGTAAATTTTAGCTAGTTGGGCTGGAAACCGATATGTACATTGTAGATAATTGAGTTGGGTATACTTGAAGCAGGGATTCCTATTCGATCCTTTAATGTATTTCATTATCTTCCCCCATTCTTTGTCCGAGATGTCCCTTCCTATCCTTTGTTCCCATTTTGGTTTTAGGGCACTGTTAGGGGCATTAAAGACTGGCCTCAATGACCTTTGCATGCAGGTCACGCCTTCCTACTGTTCCTATGTGTAAGCAATGTAAGGAGGGCTTCCAAATATTCCATGTTGTGCGTTCCCTGTGCCCAAGTCTCGTTGAGAGCCCTCCTCATTGCCCCATAAGTCAGAAACTGGCCGTCATGTAGTCCATAGTCATCTCGCTGGGCGTCAAAAGTGAGGAGCTCACCATCATGGTACATTTCCCCCATAGTGGTGATCCAACCTGACTCTAAGCCTGAGTAGAATGCCTGTCTGTCACCATCGCCTTGACTGGGTTTGCGTCCACCGCAAGCCATCACACCAACGACACCAGTTGAGCGGCTATATAGTATATTTTGAGGTCGGTTGCAACCATACCACCCACTTCACTGGTGTTCATATCCTTTATGATCTCGATTTTGCGCCTTTGGGTCTCCCAGATCAATTCCAATGAGCGAGAAATCAGGTCTCTGAAGAAGGCCTGTAGTAAGGTGAGTGGGAGGGCCTTGAAGAAGTATAGTCGGAGGAGAGCGATCATTTTCAGAATGGTCACCCTCCCTAAGGTGGATAGCGGGAGGCAAGGTCGGAAAGGGAGCAACCTCCGAATATTGGAAATGCATCTGTGTAGATTACCTTCCTTCAGGTCCCTATCCGTGTGATAAACCTGGGCCGCTCTGGTGACGTTCCAGGATGGAGAGGGAACATGCGAGATTCATCCCTGTTCACTCGTACGCCTGATAACACTCTAAACTCCTTTAGCAATTCCACCGTGACTGGCAAAGCGGTTCTTGGGTATCCTAGGAATAACAGTGCATCGTGCGCATACTAAGCTGTAGGGTGGTACCCATCTCCCACCTTCCCTAGTCCGAGCCTGTTCCCGTATAATTCATGCCAGAGGTTCCAGTTCTAACACAAATAAAATGAGGTGCAGCCTTGTCTGGTGCCCCTGTGCAATTGCCACCAGTCCGAGAATACGGTCCCGTTTGCACCCTGGGCAGAGGATTTGCATAGAGTAATTGTATCCACTTAAGAATAGCTCCCGTAACTCCCATTGTCTGCAGCACCCCAAACAGGTAGGGCCACAACAGAGTGTTGAATGCTTTCTCTATGTTCAGGGAAGCCACTTATGGGAATCCTGGGCTGCGATGTGTCAGATCGATGATGTTGAACAGCCTACGGAGGTAGATGTGAGTCTTGCACCCAGGAACAAAGCAGCAGTGGTGCGGATTGATCAGGCCCAGTAGATACTGGAGCCATCGATTAGCTGTACCCTTCCCCAATGTTTTGTAGTCTGGCTGTAGGAGAAATAGCGATCAGTAGGATCTCACATCCTGGGGGTTCTCTACCTTGTTTTGGTAACACCACTACGGTGGCCTCCCTTGCCGGTCTGGGAACTATCCACGTTGGAGAGCCCCTGTGTTCATAGTGAGTAGCCGATTAGCTAATGTAGGTCTGTACGCACCATAGAACTCGGAGGGTAATCAGTCCTTTCTGAGTGCCTTCCCTCTCGCTAACTGATCTATGGCCAGTCTTATTTCCTGTGATCCCTTATGGCTACATTTAAGGCCTTGGTTTGTGTTTCATTAAGCTTCATTGTGTCACTTATGTTTATAAAAGGGTCCAGGCGGCACAGCAGGGGTGTTTTCCCCTCCGTGTACAGCATATGGTAGTAATCTGTGAATACCTTATTTATGTCCATCTGCGCAGTCACAAACTGCCCTCCCTGTCCTGCATAGCCCCGATGGGCTTCTGGGGAGTGTTCGATCGGACTAACCACCCCAGGAGTCATCCCGCTCTGTCTCCCTTCCTGTGCCGCCATGTAAGATATTCCTTGTAGTGTACACATCGGAGCCTTTCCAGTGATTCGTGGTACATTTTAGTCAAGTCAATCGAACGCGGTCTGTCTGCTCAATTCTGTACTGCTGACAGTTCAACTGCCGACAGTTGCTCCTCCATCTTCAATACTTCCTCCAGTAGCGTCCGTTTGACGCCAGTGAGGTTTTGATGCAAGTGCCCCAGTTGACAACCTTAAAAGCGTCCCATTCCATGTTTTGTATGAGTGCGGTGCCTGCATTGTGCCTGAAATGCTCGTCAATTGTGCTCCCCACCGTTTCTCTGAAAGATGCGTCCAAAAAGGCGTTGGGCTGCAAGTAGGTATCGCAGCCTGTGTCGCTCCTGGTGCCCAGTATACTAAGATAGGATTATGATCAGAGGCAGTGCGGCAGCGATGCCTTAGATTCATTGTATAAGTTTACTGGAATTCAATTGTTATCC
Source organism: Calotriton arnoldi (assembly GCA_963921515.1). Classification (NCBI taxonomy): domain Eukaryota; kingdom Metazoa; phylum Chordata; class Amphibia; order Caudata; family Salamandridae; genus Calotriton; species Calotriton arnoldi. The sequence continues at coordinate 1,927,262 of CAWUFW010002998.1, read as the reverse complement.
TTTGCAGTTAGTAAAGGAAGTATATGGTTTGAGAGCTGTGTTAACTGACTGCTTATTTTGGCAGGTGGGGCTCAGTTGGCCACGTCTGTAAGTAGGATCTAAAGCTCATTTCTGAATGCATAGCCTAGTGATTGGTTTCAAGAGTCGTGTTTTGTTTTTTCTGTTGCAGGCCTGGATTGGGGATGTACGAGCTGGGTCTGCTCCTTCCTGCGGAAACCACATCAAATCCAGTCGATGTTTGGTGGCCTTTAATACCGACTCTGCAGGTGAGGTTGATATGAGGCTAGAGCGAAAGAAGGGTGAAAGAGCTTTGAAGGATGATAGGATGAGGCCGGCGTGATTTATAGCAAACATGGCAGCGCATGGTGTTGAAACTGGAAGCAGTTGGGCTTAGGCCTGGAACAGGTTGTGAGATGCCAGGAGAATACAGATGAGGCTAAAGGGGCTCAAAGGAGTAATCCAAGGATAGAAATGAAGCTAGTGTTTGTAGGGTATGGTGAGTATGACATGATCCTCTTGAATTGCGTGGGAGTGTTGAGGTTGAAGGGGCCTAGCAGAAAATCAAGGAGATTAGGGAGAATACGGGCAAGTCCGGGGATGAGGGTAATACCATAGTCTGGTAGGATTGAGGGGACATGGGATGGGTAAGAAAGGTAAAATATATAAGCGGTGGACCTGGAAGATATGGGTAAGGTGATCGGGCAGAACCTGTGAAAATCTGACTGAAGGAAATAGAGACAGACTTTTGTTTATAATATAGAAGTTAGGCAAGGTTACCAGATGACTGCATATCATGAATATGCTGCGATCCTTCCTGGGCTTTCGTTTAGCATTCTACTCTGTTTGCAGTGTTGATTGCCATCAATAAAACATTGGATTGAGGCTCCCTAAATGAAAGCCATTTGACTAAATTACCAGATTACAATGATTTCTAAAAGGAAAACTCACAAATTGCATCCTTTGTGACATGGAGTTATATGGTAAACTTAAGAGCTGGTGAATGATAGTTGGTATGGGTTTAAGGGAAGAATTGATGCCAGAAAGGTATAGGAGTAGGGGATGGCTGATCACAACACTGCTAAAGCAAGAGAGGACTGGGGTATTTCAGGGATTAAAGAGAAGCCTCTTAGTCACTGAGATAATGGTGAGGTTAGAAGGAGATGTATATAGGAAACAATGTGAAAGTCCATGTTGAGGCTTGAATGTTTCGCTGATATATGCCTTTTCAAAGTATGACACCTGTTAAAGAATGTCCTAATCAAATGAAGTCACTGCATTTTGGGGTTTCCAGTGCATTGCTTAGATGATTTGTTTGAGCAAGAAGCAGTAGAAGTTCCTCTGGAGAGCTTTATATGTAGAAATGTGTGCTTTATGTGGGTTAAAGAATGCGCAGTCCGGAATGGAACTCATTGAGTGGGACACTTGGCGCGATAAGCACTGCAGCGACCCTGTTATAACATGATGCGTGGTGCATAGTTTTTCGGTAGACTCAAGCTAAAATTACATTGGACACAATGGACTCAAATCATTTTGATTCATGTGTCTTTAGATGAATGAGTAGGGCAGTGTACCTCTTCAGCATCCGGGAACACTTCAGTCTTCACAGGAGAAGACAGACAGACACTATTAACAAACCCAGTCCGATCCTGACAGAGTGCAGACGGGTAAGAATCCTGCTGGGAGAAGGAAGGAAGGGAAGGAAGGAAGGAAGGGAAGGTACGCCGGGCGCAAACAGGGAAAGTGCACCCTATTACATAGAATGCACTGCCCCCAGGGCTGCTGCAAACTCGTGCTGCCCTGGGGGCAGCGCATTCAAGTGAAATACAGAGCGGCTTTGAAGCAGGCGCTCCGTGTTTCACTGTGCAGGCGGCAGCCCACCTGCACTTTTAAAAGGGATTATAGACCTCTTGCAGGCGGGTGCAGTCACTGACTGCACCCGCCTGCAAATGGATGTCTGGGGTGTCCTTGGGACCCCCTTTCCCGCGCCAAAGGGCTGCAATCAGGGGGCGCACTGTCAGTGCGCTTCCTGAGAGCTTGTTCGCCTCTGCACCTCCATCTGAAATACGATGTCGGCGCAGAGGCAAAGGGATTACCTCAATTGCATGGGGCCACTCCCCCAAGCAAATGAGGAAACGCCCTCTTGAGGAAGCACTAGCATTGTATGTGCGCCAGCACTTTAGGTATTACAGAAGGGGACGCAGAAGCGTCTGCGGCCCCTTCTTTAATACCAAAGTGCCCTGGGGCGCGCAAAGCGGGCACAAACGCCCGTTGCGCCCCAGAGCACTTCTGTAATACGGCACCTGATGTCCACTGCCTGATATTTGTTACACTGGGAAAGTCTTTACAGGAGTAGCTCTTCATGATTTTCATTCCATTGGACCGGTCATTACATGTAGGCTCTCTGCATGATATTCATTACTTTGGATCAGTGTGTGCACAAGGTGCCTGGCATAATTTTTATTGCAGTTTGCCTTTTTTTTTACATTGAGCGTGCTGCATGATATTCACTGAAAGCCCCCTGTCCTTACACCCTTCTCCCAAAATCAGCTAACACTGCAGCACATGCTCTGGTCTTTTCTGGAATTGATTATACGTAGGCTTTCCTGTTTTCAGTTTCTATTTTTGGTAAATTCTGGTGGGGTTTTTTCAGTTTTTTCAAGTGATTTCAATACCGTCAAAAAACAGTGGTTATCAGTGGTTACATATTTTCGCGCCATTAAAAACAACAGAAACAGTGTTTTTCCGGTGTTTATGGAACTTTTTGCTTTTATTATTGCTTGCTTTCTGCACTGATAGTGCATGGTATATAGACAGTGTACGTACAGTGTAAATGAGTTCCAAATACATTTTTACAAATCAAACTTATCGTAGTACACCATACAATACTTCTTCAGTGAGTCTTTGGTCATGCATGCTCGCTCTTTCCTTCCCATGTAAACTTTTATCTGTGAAAAGGCACTCTCAACATTGGCACTTGAGACAGGCAACACCAAAATAGCCAGTATACAATTTGCTAACTCTGGCCACTGACATAGCTTTCCATGCCAATACTAGTGCACGTGAAGATTGTGATTCTCTGCGACAGGTTCTGCAACATATGCGTTGAACTGGGACCATATGCCCTCAGAGTTATTGAAGCGGTCAAATATGAGGCAGCACTTTTGAAACTCTGGAGAAAATTTCCCTTTACAGAAGGGATCTATAGCTTGTGCAGAGTACCACAGTGAGGCTTCACTGACTTCAAATGCCATGGCTGGTGAAGGGCACATTGTAAAATAAAAGTTCCTGAATTGCTCCTCAACATTTCTTTGCTTACCAAGTGGCAAGCACTCTAACATGGAATATATTGCAGTGCCAAAGTCACTAAAAGTGTCGCCCAGCCTACTCTCAAGGAGATGTTTCACATCTACACCAATTATGCTGAACACTTGGTAGACAAGGGTGTTTTGAGAGACTAGCTTTTTTATTATGTCCACTGCAGCAGTCATGCTTTCCTGTAAAAAATTAAGAATGCAGTAGAGTGTACTATTTTTCAAATCACTATCAATATTTGATCAAAGATCCTCACATTTCTTGCCTTTGGAATCATCACTCAGCAAAGGTTCTGTAAACGGTCGCCACATGGATAATATATCATTCACGGCCTCTAGGACTGAGAACCACCAGCTAAATGACACAGTTGGGATGACTCTTTCTTTGATGCCACACAAAGCACAAAATGAGGAATATTTGCGTTTTAGTTTCCGTGCATAACAAAACAGTGCACCAGAATGGACTAAAAAGTCAATAGCATTCTTCATTAACTCTGAAGATTGTAAAGATGCTTTCAGCATACCATCTAACAAGTGGCAAGGACCTCTTACAGGGAAGCACTTCAGCTCAGGTATCGATTTTGACAGGTCATCACACAACTTTTTCATATACGTAGCTGAATCACTGCAAATACAAACAAAATCACTCCAATCTTTTTGTTGAACTTGGTAAGAACTTTTTGCAGCAGCATTCCAAGTGACTGTGTTCCATGTTTTCCAAAAGTATGGTGTCATGTTTTCACCAGTATCCCAGATGCTTTGTGACTGCACTCTTTTCACATATACCTGTCATTATACCTTGCATTGAATTCTTAAAGCCTGGGGTGTTTGGCAATTCACCTACTATCAATACTGACTCACTAGAAAAGGGGGCTGAGGTATCAAAGGGTTTTTACCCATTCTCTGTGGGTAAATGTGATGTTACATATTGGGAAAGATTCTTATGAAACCTACATTTTTCCTATCAGTGAAAGACTCAAACGTAGCCAAAAAATCAAATATGATTTTGATATTTCCTGATTCTCTACAGTTTATAAAATAAATAAACAACACCTAAAACATGCTTCTAACCCCTGTATCTTTAGACCAAAGACCACAAAACTGAAAAAAGGAAAAAGCTACAATATTTTAGTGATATCCCTAAACAACAAAACTTAAGCAGAATAATGTTAGCCCAGACTTTTACTGCTACCTTATATAACAAAGTTACATTGTAGTGGCCACTTCAGGAAGAAATAAAAATGACTCTTTCACTCTCCTTTTCCTTTCTTTGAATGACATTTAGTTTGTGTTTGTGCAGGGGTTTTTTCAGTGTTTATATGTTTACACTGGTGAGGGCTATTACCCTTCCAGTGGGGTTTTATCAGTTATTATAGGTTTAAACCTAAAACCGGACAGCCTAATTATACGCAATGTTAACTGGAGCCCCTACCAGCCACCTTGCCCAATCAAAGCAGTTCTCCAAGCGACAGTGAGATTAATAGCACGCTTACTGAAATTCAATTACATTATGCTAACTGTGTGACCTCCACTGGGTCCCACTGGAGCCCAAAGCTATATGTCAGAAAACACCCTACTCCCTGAACAAGCCTTCAACGCCCACTGGAGGATCCATCATTTCAGAAGCAAAAATACCCAGGTTACAAAACAAGAGAGGCACAGTTTTAAAAAATCACGGAAGAAGAAACAAACCTATGGAGCTCTCCCAACTCATCTAAGACAACAGTTGGACTTGCTCTCTTTCAAAAAAAAGCCTGAACATTTTTCTCTTAATGAAACCTTGAACATTTTATTAAAACTTAGTACATAACTGCCTACAAACATGATTCAAGTTCTTCCTTTCCTATCCTACGCCCTGTGTCACCACTAGTACTCATCCACATTATCAAGCTTTCAATAAATCTCTACGTTTAGATGTGCCACTGTTGCATGGTAGAATATGTTTGTATGTGTAGTTAGAAAGGTAAAGCACGTTAATGCCCTTTCTTTCCTGACTTATGAAATGTTAGCTAACAGAATGTTTGCAGTTGATTTGCATACATGAAGACCGTCCAGAGTTCACAATATTCAAGCATGTTCAGTACATTCACAGCTAGGTTCCTGGCAAACAGCAACATGTTGGCTTGTACAGAAATGATGTGATAAACCTGTTGCTATTGATTTGAATTCATGCCAATCATTTCATTGTTTGCCTTGTCAAAGGTTCTTTGCCAATATGCTAAATACAAACCCCGTTGGGGACAGTTGACAGTGCTGCCAAGCGACTGATGAATCGTCCAGGGTTGTAAAGAGTGTAGCTTGTTCATTACCATTTTGGTTGGTGTGCCTTGCTCACCATAAAGACCCCGTCAACAGAGTTATAAGCCTTTTGTGCACCCCGGTTGTTCCTTTTAACTTGTCCAATACCAAAAAGAGCCTCAATAAATTCAGATGTTCATTGCAGTGCATCTATGCTGATTGACACCAACCTGATTTTCGATAACTGGCATGCTTACAAACTTGGCCAACCTACCTGTCAAAAGTTTACTCCAACTCAAGTCTGACAAAGTGGCCTATTTGTTCCACAGTCCAAGGTGTCCCTGCAAGTCTTCAGCAACAGTAAGGTGGTTTCCTCATGCATTGAATCCGGTGATCCCTCTCCCTTGTTTCCAAGTTTTCAAGCATTCCACAAGTAATGCAAAAAAGGGATTATAAACAAGGTCAAGCCTTGGGCGGGTTAACAATTGTTATAAACTTGGGAAACGATTACAAAATTACTGACATGGCAATTGACAACATCTTTTTCCAATCACTACATCTAAACAAGCTTCCGCAATGCAATAGGTCTCGCATTTACGCGAGTTTGAGTTATTGGCATTGTAAATGACAATGCCTTTTATTTATGTTTTGGTTTTTAAAACATAAATAAAAGGCATTGTCATTTGCAATGCCAATAGCTTAAACTCTTGTGAATGCGAGACCTATTGCATTCCAAATGCTTGAAGGCATGGCTGAGTTGCCCCCTTCTGTCTCCCATGAAGAGCTCCCCGTTTGCTACGAGTTAAATAAACAAGCCGGTGATCACACCTGCGCACGAGAGACCCTTCTGCCCTCCTGCAGTAAGAGAAACTCATTATAGAAAATAGTGCTTACAGACTAAAGAAGAGGTACAGTGTAACAACCGAAGTAAAAGGGCCAGTCCTCATGGGAGGTTACAAACGAAGACCAGGCGAGGGACTAACAAGCCTAATAACAAATCAGAAGCCAGCATTTAAGAAGGACAATAACACAAGCAAATGACAAATATGGGCGGAGAGTGGGCGAGGCTTCAAGTACATACTCCAGTAGAGCATGGCTTGCAGAGCAGCGCATGCGTTGCCCAGGCTCGACCTAAAACCAGAGCTCCATCTCTAGAAACGTATCGTTATTAATTACAATTTTTTTATATTAACCCAGCATAAAAAAAACCCCAAAGCCTTAAATAAATTAAAGCCAACCATCTTTTCCTTAAGAAATAGACACCCTGATGACAACTGAGTCACTGGCGATTTTTTTTTTTGTGTTGAAATTTTTTATTGAATTTTACAATGAAAATACATCATGAGAATAAGAATAAAGAGGCAGTAAGAAATTGGTAATAAATAAAATAAAAAAATAAAAAAATTCTATAAAGATAAAAAGTAACAGTAGATACATGACAATTGTTGATGAGTAAAAGCATATAAATATGAGCTATATAAATAAGCATTTTGTGAATAAATAATTAAATAGTTAAATTAATAAATAGATAAATAGTAAAAAAGCAAAAAGAAGAAGAAAGCAGTAAGGGGAAGGGAGGGAGAAGGATGCAAGAAGATTAATAGTCACTGGCGATTTTAATTAAAATCTTATGGCTTGTTCAACGGATGATGATTTCGTAATAATGCAAGATGAATTTTGGCGGATTCCCAAAACAGTCTCTCCTACTTTAAGAAGAGATAGCAAAGTGAAATCCTCAGTGCCGCCCTGCAGTCTCTGGATTTGAGAATTTTAAATGATAGGCTTTCTCAGGACCAGCCAGCTACCAACTCACTATTTGAAAGTGACCACATGCCACGATCATTTGCTGTTGCAATCAATAATGCCCACTGAGAAAAAGTGCCACCAACATCAGCCAAAATCAGTGCAGCAAATTTGAAAAGGCTAAAATGGTTGGGGAAACCAGATGTCCTGAATGATAGATCGGTTATATTGTTCAAATAATGTTCTTCCTTAAAAAAAAATCTAGTCCCAACTACTATCAACTGGACCACGTTATAGGAGACTTTCTCTTTTGAGATTGTCTCAAATACCTTCCAACAGATAGGCTCTCCTAACCGTAACTTGTGGTTAAGTAAGGCTAAAGGAAGAGAAAAAGCTGGTTTGCAGACTGATCAGAGCACATCAAAGAAGCCCCTCAGATGATCACCTTCTAGCCACGGTGAAAAAACTGCAGGTAGGATACATAAAAGCAATTTGAACAACAAAAAACAAGGCCTGTGTGGACCTGTGGAACAGACTAACAACTGTTTGTACCAAATCTAACCCCAGATTATTCTGGACTACAATTAATTAACTGACTAACAACTAAGCTACTTTACAGAAACAATACATCTCCAAAGAACAGTGTACTTCATTCTTGAGGATTTGAACGTAGACGCCAGTACGTGCTCTGCTCCCCCAATGGAAGGCCACCAACTGCCTCCTGGAGCCTTTATAAAAGACTCCAATAGTCTAAAACGTGAGGAACAGTACAAGATCAGCGTTAATTCAATGCTCACCATAATCAACAAGCATTGGCAACGCCAATAGGTCTAGCTTATGCAAGAGCTATTGGCTTTGCCAATATGTTTTAGCAGTGTTGTACACCAGAGTGGCTGCTGTTCAGCATGGCTAAAAGTTAGTGGGGTAAAGGAGAGTGGTGTGGAGTGTCGTAAAGTGGAGTGTTATGTAGTGGCGTGGAGTGGCGTACAGTAGAGTTGAGTGTCGTGGAGAGGAGAGGAGTGAAGTGGAGTGCAGTGTCATGGAGTAGCATACAGTGTTGTGGAGGGAGTACAGTGTTGTAGAGTGGAAGGGCATATATTTGAGTGACGTAGAGTGGAGTACAGTATCAGAGTTGAGTAGAGTGTCGTAGAGTGAAGTGGCATAGAGTGTTGTGGAGTGGTGTAGAGCAGAGTGGAGTGGTGTAGAAAGTGTTGCGTACAGTGGAGTAGAGTGTTGTAGAGTAGAGTGGAGTAGATTGTTGGTGAGTACAGTGGAGTGGAATAGAGTGGCATATATTGGAGTGGAATAGTGTGTCATAGAATAGAGTGGACTAAAGTGGCATAGAGAGAGTTGCATAGAGTGTCATAGTGTGGAGTAGTGTCGTACAATGGCAGAGAGTGGAGTAGAGTGCTGCAGAGTTGAGTGGCAGGGTGGAGTAGGTTGTCAGTGGAGCAAGGTTTAATGGAGTATAACATCATAGAGTGGAGTATCGTGGAGTGAACTGTCGTAGAGTGGAGGATAGTAGAGTGGTGCAGAGTAGATTGCCGTGGCATGGAGTGCAATGGCATAGAGTAGAGTGGCGCAAAGTGGAGTAGAGTTGCATAGAGTGGAGTGGTGCAGGGTAGAGTGGAGTAGTGCAGGGTAGAGTGCAGTGGCATAGAGTGCAGTGGCATAGAGTGGCGTGGAGTGGTGCAGATTAGAGTGCAGGGGTGCAGAGTGCAGGGGCATAGAGTGGTGCAGATTACAGTGGTGCAGAGAGCAGTGGGGCAGAGTAGAATAGAGTGGCATAGAGTGCAGTGACTTAGAGTGCAATGGTGTAGAGTGAAGTGGTGCCAAGTAGTTGGCATATTTGTAGTGGCGTAGAGTGTACTGGTTTTGAGTAAAGTGGTGTAGAGTGCATTGGCGTAGAGTGCAGTGGTTTAGAGTACAGTGGCATAGCGTAGAATGCAGAGGCATAGAGTGGCGCAGCGTAGAGTGCAGTGGCATGAAGTAGAGTGGCGTAGAGTGCAGTGGCGTAGAGTAGATTGTTTCAGAGTGGAGTGGTGCAGGTAGAGTATAGTGGTCCAGGGTAGAATGCAGTGGCATAGAGTAGTGGCGTAGAGTAGAGTGGCACAGCCTTGATTGCAGTGGCATAGAGTGGAGTGGCGCAGAGTGGCGTAGAGTGCAGTGGTATAGAGTAGATTTTTTCAGAGTGGAGTGGTGTAGAATGGGGTGGTGTAGAGTAGACTGGAGTTGTGCAGGGTCAAGTGCAGTGGTATAGAGTAGTGGCATACAGTGCATTGGCGTAGAGTGCAATGTTGCAGGGGCATAGAGTGCAGTAGCTTTGCGTTTATTGTTTCACTGTAGGGTGACGTGGTGCAGGGCAGAGTGGAGTGGTGCAGGGAAGAGTGGAATGGTATAGAGCAGTGGCGTAGAGTGCATTTACGTAGAGTGCAGTGTTGCAGAGTGGAGTGTTGCAGAGTGACCTAGACTGGAGTGGTGTCGAGTGCAGTGGTGCATAGTAAAGTGACAGAGTGCAATGGTGTGGCATAGAGTAGAGTATAGTGTTGTACAGTGCAGTGGTGTAGAGTAGATTGGCATGGAGTGCAGTAGCGTAAAGTGTATTGGTTTTGAGTAAAGTAGTGTAGAGACCATTGGTGTAAAGACCATTGGTGTAGAGTACAGTGGTGTAGAATAGAGTGGTGTAGTGTGGAGTGGGATAGAGTGGCACAGACTGCAGTGGCGTAGAGTAGATTGTTGCAGAGTAGAGTGAAGTGGCATAGAGTGCAGTGGTATAGAGTAGAGTGTCGTAGAGTGCAGTGGTGCAGAGTAGATTAGAGTGGATTGGCGTAGAGTGTAGTGGCTTAGAGTGTAGTGATGCAGAGTAGAGTGGTGTAAAGTGCAGTCTTGCAGAGTAGGGTGGCATAGAGTGAGTAGCGTGGAGTGGTTTAGAGTGCAGTGGCGAAGAGTGCTGTAGTACATAGAGTAGTGTGAGGTAGAGTGCCTTGGCATAGAGTGAAGTGGTGCAGGGTAGAGTGCAGTGACAGAGTGGAGTGATGCAGAGTAGGGTGGCATAGAATGCATTGGCGTAGAGTAGAGGGATTTCAGAGTACAGTGCAGTGGCATAGAGTGCAGTAGAGTGGCATAGAGTTGAGAGGTACAGAGTAGAATGCAGTGGCATAGGGTGCAGTCATGAAGAGTAGAGTGTCAAAGTGTAGTGTCGTAGAGTGCAGTGGCATGGAGTGCAGTCATGCAGAGTCGAGTGTCAGAGTGCAGTGGTGTAGAGTGCACTGGTGTATAGTGGTGCATAGTAGAGTGGTGCAGAGAGCAGTGACGGAGAGTACAGTGGTGCAGAGTGGCGTCGCGTGCAGTGCCGTAGAGTGCAGTGGCATAGAGTAGAATGTTATAGAATATAGTGGCGAAAAGTGCATTGGTGCATAGTGATGGCTTAGGTGCAGTGGCATAGGGTGCATTGGTTTTGAGTAAAGTGGTGTAGAGTGCAGTGGTTTAGAGTAGAGTGGTGCAGCGTAGAGTAGCGCAGCATAGAGTGCAGTGGCGTAGAGTGGCATAGAGTGCATTGGCATGGAGTAGATTGTTTCAGAGTAGAGTGAAGTGGCGCGGAGTGGTGCAGGGTAGAGTGGAGTGGTGTAGAATGCAGTGGCGAAGAGTGCAGTGGTGCATAGTAGAGTGGGGTATAGTGCACTGGCATAGAGTGGAGTAGAGTAGAGAGGCATAGAGGGAAGTGGCGTACAGTGTCAGAGTGCAGTGGTGTACAGTAGATTAGAGTGGGGCAGAGTTCAGTGGCATAGAGTTCAGTGGCATAGAGTTCAGTGGCATAGAGTTCAGTGGCATAGAGTTCAGTGGTGTAGAGTAGAGCACATTGGTGTAGAGTGCAATGGCATAGAGTGGTGCAGAGTAAAGTGACGTAGAGTCAATGGTGTAGAGTAGAGTGGCGTAGTGTAGAAAATAGGGGCATACAGTGCAGTGGTGCAGAGTAGATTGGCATAGAGTGCAGTGGCGTAGTGTATTGGTTTTGAGTAAAGTGGTGTAGTGCGCATTGTTGTAGAGTGCAGCGGTTAAGAATGGAGTGGTGTAGTTTGGAGTGGCGTAGAGTGGAGTGGTGCAGAGTGGTGTAGACTGCAGTGGCATAGAATAGATTGTTTCATAGTAGAGCAGGGGTCTTCAAATGGGGTCAGGCCCTGGCCAAACGAAGCATTATGCTGATATCAGTGCTTTGTTTTAAGGGCAAAAAAATTAGCCACTGCAGGACGCTCTTTAATGGGCCATCTCTAACATCTTTTGTCATTTATATCCTAGCAGAAACTATGTGTCAAAAGGGAAGGGACTCTAAATATTCTTCAAACCCCTCACCCCATTTCTAATATAACACTGTGGATACTTTTACACCTTAGTAAGGCCTGTAGAATAGTATGTTTGGCAAACATGTGTTTGATTGCATTTTTAAAATGCTAACAGAACTTAACTGCAATATTTAAATAAGTCTAGACATATCTAAACATTGCCAATTTAATAGGATAATTGTGAAAATTCTGATGGGGTCCCCGTTGATTTTCTTTCCCCACTTGGGAGAAGGGGGCGCGGCATTAAAAAGTTCGAAGACCACTGGAGTAGAGTGAAGTGGTGTAGAGTGCAGTGGTATAGGGTAGAGTGTCGTAGAGTGCAGTGGTGCAGAGTAGATTAGAGTGGATTGGCGTAGAGTGTAGTGGCTTAGAGTGTAGTGATGCAGAGTAGAGTGGTGTAAAGTGCAGTCTTGCAGAGTAGGGTGGCATAGAGTGAGTAGCGTGGAGTGGTTTAGAGTGCAGTGGCGAAGAGTGCTGTAGTACATAGTAGAGTAGTGTGAGGTAGAGTGCCTTGGCGTAGAGTGGAGTGGTGTAGGGAGTAGAGAGGTGTAGAGTGGAGTGGTGCAGATAAGAGTGCAGTGGTTCAGTGTGGAGCATAGTGGCGTGTGGAGTGGTGCAGAGTAGAGTGCAGTGGCGTGGAGTGGTGCAGAGTAGAGTGGGGTAACGTGCAGTATGCATGGGATAGTAGCGTACTGCCATTACAGATCTTCAACTGAAATGACCAATACATTTGCACTCACACACAGCTTGACTGATAAAAGTATGCAGTGCACAACCAATAATGTGTGGAAATGTCGTCACCCAGTGTATTGAATTGATCCTTCAGCACAGTTCATTTACAGACATTTACATTTTGTTGTGTGCTGGAAAAACAAATAACATTGTACAGCATTCCTCAAGTAGACATCCAGTAGCCAGCATGATTCTCACATCAATCCTCTCACTTTGAAGTCAGAGAAAGAAAAATAAATACCAAGCTCCCTGGAAGGCAGTCTGACATTTGACCTCCGTCTTTGAATGCACAGCAAATGTAACAAAATAAGAACAAGATTTAAAGGCCTGTTGACCGAAAGCGAGTTTGTAGAAGAATAGAGTAAACAAGGTTTTGGCAATGGGAAGGACGAACACGATCTGGACAGCCTAAAGCAAGTAAATCCAGCAAATAGAAAGCCAGAAAATGTGAGTTATAAATCACAAAGCCAGTGGTAAGCAACGGGCAGAATGCATTCCTAGATGAACTTTCTGAATGTCCCCAAGATGTCTTTAGCAAACCAGACCGGTGCAACCTGAAAAGGGAGAGAAGACAGTGCCCCAGACCATAACAGTGTACCTGCTGCACTTTTCAAATATAAGCAAGAGTTCTGGGCTAAGATTCTCACACCACTTGTTAATTCTTGTCTATCCACACAAGTTACTCAGTTATTCGAAAGCCATGGCAACACTCCATAATCCAACTGAGTTTATATTATATATATATATCGTGAGCAAGGCAGCTGAGACTGCTGAAACGCGTAGATGTTATTTTTGTCGTTCAAATAAAGAACTGAGCAATTGAACCCGCCTGGGAGTGCTGGACGATTATTTTTGGAAAGAAAAATATCTCATTTGGAATATATATATATATATATATATATATATATATATATATATATATATATATATATATATTATCTACTGGCGGTCGCCAGTAGATAGTTATAGTTAGGACCTATTTTCCATAGGAAATCCGCGACATTCTATTTGAAATAACTCTTGCGTCGGTTGACGAATCTTCGCGAAATTTTCAAACTTTATGGCCCGCTCCGGTCCGCTCCTACCCTGAAAGTCTCAGGGTGATTCGTCAAGCGGGGCCGAGAAAAAAGGGGGTCCCAAAACGTGTTTTCCCCATTCATTTTCCCATAGGAAACTTTAGACACGGCTACAGCCCGAACTGCTGAACGGAATTACACCAAATTTGGCAAAGAGGTAGTTCTTGGTTCAGAAAGAACCCTTTTTGTTAAATGGTGTAAATCCGTTCAGTAGTTGCGGAGAAATTAAAAAATAAGAGTCAAAAATCAATTTCCCATAGGAAACTTTATGCAAGGCTACAGCCCGAACTGCTGAACGGAATTACACCAAATTTGGCAAAGAGGTAGTTCTTGGTTCAAAAAGAACCCTTTTTGTTAAATGGTGTAAATCCGTTCAGTAGTTGCTGAGAAAATCAAAAGTAAAAACACATATATATCTGGGCGGAGCCTAACCACACATGTCATCGTGAGATCTGATTGGCTGTCAGCACTTCATCCTGGAATTGCTGGCAGCCATCTTGGGACCAATATAAATGATAGTACCCCTTTGAAATGCATTGTAGTGAATCGAAGATTTTGAGGGTTACCAAAAGGAGAACTATAAAGGGTGATAACAGACTTTAGTTACATTAGAATTCATTTGTTGATGGTACCATACTAATTTCAGGAATTGTGGTGTGTTCTAAGGTGATTTTACCCTGTGAAAAACCTTCTGCTGGGATATCATGAATCATGTTTGAGAGAAAACTATTTTCACATGCTTGTCCCATACAGTTTTGGAAGGTGCCCCAGAAGCTAAAATGAGAGCATATTTTCTGTAAATTCACATTATCTTTCTCAGTCATGTGAGAATGAAGTCTGACATTCTCAGTAAAACATGTACATCCAACAAGGGCAGAGACTGTCAGTTGATTCCTTTGTGTTCTACTGCAGCTTCCCAGAGTGTTCTAAAGAACAACTAGAGTGCTAACAGCCTTACTTATGACAAAAGTATGGCACACCTGAAGCCATCTTGATTGGAATAAACTGGTAACACTTAAAACATTTAATTTAAAAAGGAACAAAATGATGGGGTTCATCTTGTCATAGAAATTATGGTTAGTGCTCTGGAAAGAAAAATTAGGACATGTTTCAAGTGTGATCTCAAATATCTTCCTGTTATATTTCAACAGGAGCAGCCTGTCAGTTGATGCCTTTGTGTTCTACTGCAGCTTCCCAGAGTGTTCTAAAGAACAACTAGAGCGCTAACAGTCTTACTTATGACAAAAGTATGGCACACCTGAAGCCATCTTGATTGGAATAAACTGGTAACACTTAAAACATTTAATTTAAAAAGGAACAAAATGAGGGGGTTCATTTTGCCATAGAAATTATGGTTAGTGCTGTAGAAAGAAAAATTAGGACATGTTTTAAGTGAGATCTCAAATATCTTCCTGTTATATTTCAACAAGAGCAGCCTGTCCGTTGATGCCTTTGTGTTCTACTGCAGCTTCCCAGAGTGTTCTAAAGAACAACTAGAGTGCTAACAGCCTTACTTATGACAAAAGTATGGCACACCTGAAGCCATCTTGATTGGAATAAACTGGTAACACTTAAAACATTTAATTTAAAAGGAACAAAATGAGGGGGTTCATTTTGCCATAGAAATTATGGTTAGTGCTGCAAAAAGAAAATTTAGTGCATGTTTTAAGTGAGATCTCAAATCCTCTTCTATTTCATTAGAAAATTCTGACATGCAGACTGAAACAATCACTTTCAATACCAGCAGTAGACTTCCAGTTAACTCCTTGGTGAGCAGTAGCTTTACTACAGTGATCTAATGAACAACTAGAGTAATAACATTCTGAATTTATGGCAAATGTGTGACACATCTGAATGCCTTCTTGATGGAATCAAAGTAAAAACTGAAAGCATTTCCTACTGAGGAGACTGCAGTAAATGAGGAAATTAGGAAACTTCATAACAAAGAAGTCTTCCAAGATGGCCACCAGTGAAAAAAGAGCCCAAATGTAGCACAAATATTACCGAGATGTAGCCCACATACAGCCCAATGACAAAAGTGTGCAAAACACTTTTTATTTTTAGTTTTTTGCAGTTTTATGTAGTGCAGACTGGTCAGGTATTGGAGCGTTGCATCTTAAAACATGACCCCCTACACTACAAAAACACCACTGCACTACCCTAAACCCTAAAACACTACCCCAGCACGACCCCTACACTACACAAGCACCACTGCACTATCCTAAACCCTAAAACACTACCCCAGCATGACCCCTACACTACACAAACACCACTGCACTACCCTAAACCCTAAAACACTACCCCAACACCACTGCACTAACCTAAATCCTAAAACACTACCCCCAGCACGACCCCCTACACTACCCAAACACCACTGCACTACCCTAAAACATGACACCCTACACTACACAAACACCACTGCACTACCCTAAACCCTAAAACAGTACCCCTACACTACACAAGCACCACTGCACTACCCTAAACCCTAAAACACTACCCCCAGCACGACCCCCTAAACTACACAAACACCACTGCACTACCTTAAACCCTAAAACACTACCCCCAGCACGACCCCCTACACTACCCAAACACCACTGCACTAACCTAAATCCTAAAACACTACCCCCAGCACAACCCCCTACACTACCCAAACACCACTGCACTACCCTAAAACAAGACCCCCTACACTACACAAACACCACTGCACTACCCTAAACTCTAAAACACTACCCCCAGCACGACCCCCTACACTACACAAGCACCACTGCACTACCCTAAACCCTAAAACACTACCCCCAGCACGACCCCCTACACTGCCCGAACACCACTGCACTGCCCTAAACCCTGAAACACCAGCCCCTGCACGACCCCTACACTGCCTGAACACCACTGCACTGCCCTAAACCCTGAAACACATACCCTAGCACGACCCCCTACACTGCCCGAACACCACTGCACTGTCCTAAACCCTGAAACACCACCCCCTTCACGACCCCCTACACTGCCCGAACACCACTGCACTGCCCTAAACCCTGAAACACCACCCCCAGCATGACCCCTACACTGCCCGAACACCACTGCACTGCCCTAAACCCTGAAACACTACCCCCAGCAAGACCTCCTACACTGCCCGAACACCACTGCACTGCCCTAAACCCTGAAACATCACCCCCAGCAAGACCCCCTACACTGCCCGAACACCACTGCCCTAAACCCTGAAACACCACCCCCAGCACGACCCCCTACACTGCCCAAACACCACTGCACTGCCCTAAACCCTGAAATACCACCCCCAGCACGACCCCTACACTGCCCGAACACCACTGCACTGCCCTAAACCCTGAAACACCACCCCCTGCACGACCCCCTACACTGCTCGAACACTACTGCACTGCCCTAAACCCTGAAACACCATCCCCAGCACGACCCCCTACACTGCACGAACACCACTGCACTGCCCTAAACCCTGAAACACTACCCCCAGCAAGACCCCCTACACTGCCCGAACACCACTGCACTGCCCTAACCCTGAAACACCACCCCCAGCAAGACCCCCTACACTGCCCGAACACCACTGCCCTAAACCCTGAAACACCACCCCCAGCAAGACCCCTACACTGCCCGAACACCACTGCACTGCCCTAAACCCTGAAACACCAGCCCCAGCACGACCCCTACACTGCCCGAACACCACTGCACTGCCCTAAACCTGAAACACCACCCCTGCACGACCCCCTACACTGCCCGAACACCACTGCACTGCCCTAAACCCAGAAACACCACCCCCAGCACGACCCCCTACACTGCACGAACACCACTGCACTGCCCTAAACCCCAAAACACTACCCCCAGCAAGACCCCCTACACTGCCCGAACACCACTGCCCTAAACCCTGAAACACCACCCCCAGCAAGACCCCCTACACTGCCCGTACACCACTGCACTGCCCTAAACCCTGAAACACCACCCCCAGCATGACCCCTACACTGCCCGAACACCACTGCACTGCCCTAAACCCTGAAACACCCCCCAGCACGACCCCGTACACTGCCCGAACACCACTGCACTGCCCTAAACCCTGAAACACCAGCCGCAGCACGACCGCCTACACTGCCCGAAAACCACTGCACTGCCCTAAACCCTCAAACACCAGCCCCAGCACGACCCCCTACACTGCCCGAACACCACTGCACTGCCCTAAACCCTGAAACACCACCCCCAGGAAGACCACCTACACTGGCCGAACACCATTGCACTGCCCTAAACCCTGAAACACCATCCCCTGCACGACCCCCTACACTGCCCAAACACCACTGCACTGCCCTAAACCCTGAAACACCACCCCCTGCACGACGCCCTACACTGCCCGAACACCACTGCACTGCCCTAAACCCTGAAACACCACCCCTCAGCACGACACCCTACACTGCCCGGACACCACCGCACTGCCCTAAACCCTGAAACACCACCCCCAGCATGACCCCTACACTGCCCGAACACCACTGCACTGCCCTAAACCCTGAAACACCACCCCTGCACGACCTCCTACACTGCCGGAACACCACTGCACTGCCCTAAACCCTGAAACATCAACCCCAGCAAGACCCCCTACACTGCCTGAACACCACTGCCCTAAACCCTGAAACACCACCCCCTACACTGCACGAACACCACTGCACTGCCCTAAACCCTGAAACACCACCTCCAGCAAAACCCCCTACACTGCCTGAACACATTGCTCTGCCCAAAATCCTGAAACACTAGCCCCAGCATGACCCCCTACACTGCCCGAACACCACTGCACTGCCCTAAACCCTGAAACACCAGCCCCAGCACGACCACCTACACTGCCCGAACACCACTGCACTGCCCTAAACCCTGAAACACCAGCCCCAGCATGACCCCCTACACTGCCCGAACACCACTGCACTGCCCTAAACCCTGAAACACCAGCCCCAGCATGACCCCCTACACTGCCCGAACAGCACTATACTGCCCTAAACCCTGAAACACCAGCCCCAGCACGACCCCCTACACTGCCCGAACACCACTGCACTGCCCTAAACCCTGAAACACCACCCCCTGCATGACCCCCTACATTGCCCGAACACCACTGCACTGCCCTAAACCCTGAAACACCACCCCTGCAGCACCCCCTACACTGCCCGAACACCACTGCACTGCCCTAAACCCTGAAACACCACCCCTGCACCGCCCCTACACTGCCCGAACACCACTGCACTGCCCTAAACCCTGAAACACCACCCCAGCACGACCCCCTTTACTGCTCGAACACCACTGCACTGCCCCAAACCCTGAAACACCACCCCCAGCACGACCCCTACACTGCCCGAACACCACTGCCCTAAACCCTGAAACACCACCCCCTGCACGACCCCCTACACTGCCCGAACACCACTGCACTGCCCTAAACCCTGAAACACCACCCCCTACACTGCCCGAACACCACTGCACTGCCCTAAACCCTGAAACACCACCCCTGCAGCACCCCCTACACTGCCCGAACACCACTGCACTGCCCTAAACCCTGAAACACCACCCCCTGCACCGCCCCTACACTGCCCGAACACCACTGCACTGCCCTAAACCCTGAAACACCACCCCCAGCACGACCCCCTTTACTGCTCGAACACCACTGCACTGCCCCAAACCCTGAAACACCACCCCCAGCACGACCCCCTACACTGCCCGAACACCACTGCCCTAAACCCTGAAACACCACCCCTGCACGACCCCTACACTGCCCAAACACCACTGCACTGCCCTAAACCCTGAAACACCACCCCCTACACTGCCCGAACACCACTGCACTGCCCTAAACCCTGAAACACCACCCCCAGCACGACCCCCTACACTGCCCGAACACCACTGCACTGCCCTAAACCCTAAAACACCACCCCCAGCATTACCCCCTACACTGCCCAAACACCACTGCACTGCCCTAAACCCTAAAATACTACCCCCAGCACAACCCCTACACTACCTGAACACGACTGCACTGCCCTAAACCCTCAAACACTACCCCCAGCACGACCCCTACACTACCCGAACACCACTGCACTGCCCTAAACCCTAAAACACTCCCCCAGCACGACCCCCTACACTACCCGAACACCACTGCACTGCCCTAAACCCTAAAACACTCCCCCAGCACGACCCCTACACTACCCGAACACCACTGCACTGCCCTAAACCCTAAAACACTACCACCCGCATGACCCCCTACACTACCCAAACACCAATGCACTACCCTAATCCCTAAAACACTACCCTAAACCCTAAAACACTACCCCCGCACGACTCCCTACACTACCCAAAGACCACTGCACTACCCTAAACCATGACCTCCTACACTACACAAATACCACTGCACTACCCTAAACCCTAAAACACTACCCCCTACACTACACAAACACCACTGCACTACCCTAAACCCTAAAACACTACCCCCAGCAGTACCCCTACACTACCCAAACACCACTGCACTAATCTAAACCCTAAAACACTACCCCCAGCAGTACCCCCTACACTACCCAAACACCACTGCACTACCCTAAATCACTACCCCCAGCACGACCCCCTACACTACCCAAACACCATTGCACTACCCTAAACCCTAAAACACTACCCCCAGCACGACCCCCTACACTACCCAAACACCACTGCACTACCCTAAACCCTAAAACACTCCCCCAGCACGACTCCCTACACTACCCAAACACCACTGCACTACCCTAAACCCTAAATCTACCCCCAGCATGACCCCCTACACTACACAAACACCACTGCACTACCCTAAACCCTAAAACACTACCCCCAGCACGACCCTCTTCACTACCTAAACACAACTACACAATTTGTTACAGGCGTTGCAACGCAGGCCTGTGGTGCTTACTGGAAGTACCTAGTGGGCTAGTTGGGCCTCAGGGACCCTCAGGATTCAAGCTGACCTAATCCCCCAACTTAAAACGCACCACGGGGCGCGTTTGCACAGTGGTGAAGGGAGGGGGCGGGGCCTCAGGTGACATGTGCGCAAACACGCCCTGTGGTGCATTTTAAGTTGGGGAATTAATTCCCTTTGAATCCTGAGGGACCCTGGGGGCCAACTAGCCCACCAGGTACCTTCAGTAAGCACAACAGAGTTGCGTTGCAGAGAGGTGAAAAAGGTGCGTGGCCTCGGAACGCCTCTCTGCAACTCAGCTCTGTGGTCCTAACTGTAGGTACCTGGGGGCTAGTTGGGCCCCAGGGACCCTCAGAATTCAAGGGGACTTAATCCCGCAGCTTAAAACGCGCCACGGGGTGCGTTTGCACACGTCACCTCAGGCCCCCCTCCCTTCACCACTGTGCAAACGCGCCCTGTAGCGCGTTTTAAGAGGTAGTTTTAATCCCCCTGCCCTATTATGTACTAGGGACTTGCAGAGGAGGTCATGCTAATCACAGGGGTACCCCAACGCATAGTGTTCCCTAGTGTATGTAGGTGTTTTCACTGTATTCTAAGTGTCTTTTAGCATAGCACTGGCTCTGGTTAGTCAGAGTCAGTTACCACCAGTACCCGTCTGAAAAAGTTGTGGGCACAGGATGATTTTGCAACAAGGCCTCTTTCTGCTCCTCTGTTGGTTCTTTCTGCACATCTTTTGCTTCTTTCTGTGCGTTTTTCTTCTTTCTTCACATGTCCTACCTCTGTAGGCATAGTTAGAAACTAGCATTTAAAAAACCTTTGAAATTCACTTAAAAAATCATAGGTTTCAGGCACGTTATAGTTAGAAATTAGCATTTAAAAAACCTTTGAAATTCACTGAAAAAACCATAGGTTTCAGACACGTTATAGTTAGAAATTAGCATTTAAAAACCTTTGAAATTCACTGAAAAACCATAGGTTTTAGGGACAGTTATAGTTATTTGGACATTTCGCTCGTACAAAACCATAGAAATTCCCCGTTATAGTTAGTTCAGCTAACTATAACTCGCGCCTCGCAATGCACTGCTGATGACGTCACATATTACATCACTCATGACATGGTCAGTGACATCACTGATGACATCACTGATGACATCTCAAATGACATCACTGATGACATCATCCATGTGATAATTTCATGCATCTTCTCACACCCTAATATAACTTTTGATACACCCACTCTAAATTACAGACTGCCATTCTCAAAACCATAGACACTCCAACACCAAAAACTACATACCCACTCACTGATTCTTAGGTCTACACACACATCCACTCACTCACCCGTACAGTCACTCATACTTAGTCACTCAGTACAGGACTATCATATGCACTCATACACCTATATAAACACTCACACACCGCCAATCATCCATAGAGGTACTCACACACCTAGTCAGTCATGCAAAAAACTTAATCACACACCCATTTACTCACCTATACAGTTATACACACACCAGCTCACTTACTCATACAAATACTAGCACATTCTTACGCTCTTATACAATCACTGATACAAGTACACACTCATCCATACAGCCACTCTCACAATCACACACTCTCACTTATAGCCATTTATATACTCCAACACACATATATACTGCCTTTCACATATGTAGTTACTCACACATGTACCACTGAGATATACATTCAATCACTAACACACCCATACACACACTCACCCACCCATACAGTCCATCACAGATGCACTCTTGAAACCATGCACCCAGTGAATCACCAACTCACACATCTATGCACAGTCACACACACCCCACCCACACAAACACTCAGGCACCCATACAGATACTCAGACAATTAATCAATAACCCATGTAGACACTCATGTAGCTATTCAGAAAGCCATGCAGCCGCTTACAAACCAACAGACAGACGGATACAGACATTCACACAGTTTAGTCACTAACCCATGCATTCAGTAAGATACATTTAATCACTCACTTGTAGAGTCAGTCACTCACGTACTAAATCATCCATTCAGACACTTATACACCCACTCATTCTTCAATACACCTTTCCCTATATATATTAAACATATTTAAACTTTACAGAAACACACAGTCACTGGATGATGTCATCAGTGATGTAATCAGTGATGTCATTTGAGATGTCATCAGTGATGTCATCAGTGATGTCACTGACCATGTCATGAGTGATGTAATATGTGACGTCATCAGCAGTGCATTGCGGGCGCGAGTTATAGTTAGCTGAACTAACTATAACGGGAGTATTTCTATGGTTTTGTACGAGTGAAATGTCCAACTAACTATAACTGTCCCTAAAACCTATGGTTTTTTCAGTGAATTTCAAAGGTTTTTTAAATGCTAATTTATAACTATAACGTGTCTGAAACCTATGGTTTTTTCAGTGAATATATATATGTATATATTTATTTATTAAAAAAGGCAATGCTGAGAACCCTGCGAACTATCGTTTAATAGCTCTGTTAGACACTTAGGCAAAATACTTTCCAAAATGTATCTTGCAAGATTTTGAAAAGTGGACCGAAGAACATGATCTTATTTCTCCCATATAGACCGGTTTCCGCTTCGGTTTAGGCACGGAGCTTAATATTAACCCTTTTCACAACAAAGGCTATAGCAACTAAGCAACTACTGTACACCTCCTTCATTGACTTTAGAACAGTGTTTTACAAAGTGCAGAGGAAACTGCTTTGTCAAAAATAACACAGATGGAATATCCCTCTCCCTTTGTTAAATGTTGTTCAGTTTCGTATTCCAACACGTGGGAACAGATGAGATTTGGCAGCAACGGAGCACTATCTAGAAAAATCCTAACACATAGCGGCCTCAAACAAGGCTGTGTCCTAGCCCCCATCTTGTTTAATCTATTTATTTCAGATCTCTATATCTACCCCAATAGCAGGTAGCTATTGATTGCCAATTCTTCAATACTCTGTTGACATAGTCTTAATTAGAAAAACTCCAGTTGGTCTAGGAAGCCTGTTAGAATTTGAGAGCTCTTATTCATCTACCAATATGCTGGAAATTAAACTTGACATAACGAAAACTATAATTATGAGGAGAAAAATAACAAAAAACAGGGCTTGATACTTAAACAAAGAA
The DNA here is from genome assembly GCA_963921515.1 of Calotriton arnoldi. Lineage (NCBI taxonomy): Eukaryota > Metazoa > Chordata > Amphibia > Caudata > Salamandridae > Calotriton > Calotriton arnoldi. Next base: position 1,903,740 of record CAWUFW010002998.1, on the reverse strand, counting down.
AAGAAATAAACACTGCAAGAATATAAATTCTTTTTTAAATCTTTATTTCCACGTGAACAATAACCATAGTACAGGTGACATGTTGACAACAATTTGGTGCAGTGTTGTTTACAAGTACAGGGGTGACATAGCCCTGATCAATCTTCCGTAGTTCCCTCCTCCCATCTACCACCACAGTCTCAGTATCCAGTTCAACAAGCATATTGGACTACAATTCCAGGTCCTCCTGTAGCTTTGGGCTGGTCCTGATCATTTTCATCTGAATCTCTTACGCTATCCCCCATTCCTGTAGCTCCCTCCTCCACATCTCCAGGGTGGGGCCCTGTGCTCTCATCCAGCATATAGCTACCCTGCGTTTAGCTAGCACTAACCCCAGTGAGGCAAATTTATATACGATATGCTGTTTCGGAGGCTTGAGTATTAAATTGAGCCAGCAGAGATGTGGCAAAATCTCCATTGATATACTGGTCAATTCTACCAGCTCGAGCACTACAGCTTGCCAATGCACCCCCAGCTGACCACACCTGCACATCATGTGGATGAAGTCCACCCCACCCCGCCTGCGTTTGGGACATTTAGATGGTCTATGCAGGCAGATTCTTTGGAGTCTTGTGGTTGGTATATAGGTGTGATGTAGGAAATAGAAGTGAGCCGATTGAAATCGGGCATTGCTCGAAATTGTCCACAAACACCCTTTTTCAGTGTTCCAATATCCATCTGCCAGGGGTGCATCCAGCTCCGCGTCTTACAGCCATCGGACTGGAAGGTCTGGCTGGATGAGGTCAGCCTTTAAAGCCTTGTGGAAATGGGAGATCGCATGCGTGGCACGGTCAGGCTCTATAATTGCGGTTGTAACCGCTGAGGACCGAGGAGCGGCCGGAAACTCCAGCCAAATTTCCTGCGCAGTCTTAGACAGTTTACTATATTGCAGGAACTGACCAGGGCCCACCCCAAATGGAGTCTGAGCCTCCTCGAAGGAGATGAATATGTCTGACGGATAAAGGTTACCAATTTCAAACATCCCCCCTCTTCCCACCTGGCAATAGTCATAGCGTCATTGATGGACCGAAAAGGATGCAACCTCCAGATCTCCAAAGATCTATAAAGGACCCTGCGCGTCGCTGCCTCCTATGCCATGGCCAAATGCTCAAGAAAGTACCATGTGACGGTACCCCTCATCAATGTGACCAGGAGTGGCACCACCTCCCAGCAGCCACTGAAGAGATGTTTTTCACAGTTGTCTTCCTCCGAGCACCGTGCGTGCTGAAGCTGGGATGCAATGTAATATAATTCTAAATCCGGACGTCTTTGCCCTCCCTCATGTCTGTCTAGTTTCAGACTAGGCAGTCTCACCCTACTCCTCTTACCTGCCCAGACCAACAAGGTCAAGAGAGAGTCCAATTCCTTGAAGGTGGATCTTGAAACACAGCTCAGTGTATTCTGTAGGTGGTATAAACAATGGGGTAAGAGCACCATTTTCGTGAGTGCTATGCGGCACCCAATGGAAAGGGGGGGGGTGTTCCAGAATGTGACAGAGCCCCGAAGTCTTTCCATGACTCTGCTCAAAGGATGAGTGAGTTGAGTAGTGGTATCTAGTGCAAATTGTTCGCCCAGGAATCTGAATTTATTGGTTTACCACCGCAGATCCACTTCAGGTAGGCAATCACGTGGGCTTCTCGCCAGTCTGGCCATTGGAAATATCACTGTCTTATCCCGGTTAATCCGTAAGCTAGAGGTCGCCCTGAAGCATTCCAGCTCCAGAAACAGGATCTGCAGGGAGACATGGGATCTCTAAGGTAGACTAATGTATTGTCTGCATACATAGAAACTATGTGCGTGACATTACCCACTTTGACTCCCAGCCGCACAGTACTTTGCGGGGACAAATTGCTAACGGCTCCAGAGCCCGACTGAACAGGACCGGGGACAGGGGGCATCTCTGTCTGGTCACCCCTCCACCCATACATACCCAGGCCACCGGTTCGATTTATAGGTTCTTTACCCAAACCCAGAAATGCTTCCCAAAGCCCATTACTTGTAATACCTGGAGCATATACGATCATCTGAAGGTGTCAAAAGCTTTTTTTTTGTCAAGCGCTATCAGGGCACCTTACCTGTCAGTGTCCCTCTTTGAGAGTAGAACATGTGTTGGTCCTTGTAGGCTCATAAGTGCTACGACCAGGCTTAAAACAGCACTGATCTTTGTGTATCAGGGACCCCACTTCTGTCTTGAGTCTATTCACCAATACCTTGGCCAGCAACTTGGCATCTATATTTATCATGGAGAGGGGTCTATAGGAGCCCATCTCATCTGTGGGTCTATCTGGTTTAGGAAATATCACGATAACCGCCTCACACATTGATTCAGGAAGTCTCCCCAACTGCCCTGCCTCCTTATAAACCTCTAATAGTCTCTCTATCAGGTGCTGGGAAAATGTCTGGTAAAACTCCGGGGGGAACCCATCCAATCCTGGAGTCTTATTCTGCGACATGCCCTTAAGTGCCACCTTCAGTTCTGGTCTAATTATTTCTGCCTCCAAGCCCTCTAGCTGCTCCTCCTCCTCCATAAGGGATGGCAACTAAACTCCCCCCTACCCCTCCAAAGTAATCACTCAGGGGGGCCACAGTCCCACCGCCGTGGACCTATACTTGTCCCCCAGGAAGCCCTGGGAGGCCTCCATAATTCCTGCTTTATTTGACACCTCTGTACCATCCCACTTCCGAACAGACAGGACCTATGTATGTGGTGCTTCCCTGTGGATTAGCCAAGCAAGAGGTTCCACCTACTTGTCACCCTCCCTGTGGAGTAATTGCCTATATTCCCGAAGCATGAGCTTGTCCAAATCGTCCCACACCTTCCGCAGAGTTTTCTCAGAATCTAACAATTAAGAGCGATACGTACCATCTGAGCTTACCAGCTTCTGAAGCCGCTATATCTGCTCTTCCCTCTGTCTTAGATCAAGCTTGAGTTGGTATCTGATCCCAACCACTTTCCTCAGGCATTCACCATTTAACTAGGGGTGCGCTGTAAACTCTGCTCCGCCTGTGGAATTCGTAGAGTTTTGCCTCAGCGCGGAGTTCAGAAAAAACTCTGCGAACTGCCACGTGGTGTTAGTTTTTTTCATGCACAGCTCGCCAACGTTAAGTTGATGAGTGCAAGTGAGAAAAATTGAGCGCTTGGACAAGTATTGGCGCGATTTCTCAATACAGGTGGTTATGGCAGGTCACTACTGTTCACTTTGAGAATGCTGCCACTTGAGTAGAAAATCTACTCAAGCAGCAGAAAGAAGCAGCACCCTCTGGCGCGACCCGTAGTGGAGTTCGGTGCTAAAAATCCGCGCAAGCATTGCGACGTGCCGAAATTCCACTGCTCGCAGAACTCTGCGGAATCTTGTGGAGTATTTATGTAACTCCGCGAGTTCCGCCCTCCCCTACTCGTAGCTTCCCATTCATTGGCTTTGACAGTAGGGCCCCAGTTGTTATCAAGATATATTATTATCACTTCTATAATTTCAGCACGGAAGATCATATTACTGAAGGCCTCCGGGCAGAGCCTCCACAACGGAACTGAAGGTCGGGGAGGAGCTCCATGGTACTCAACTATCAGCGAGATGTGGTCCGAAAGGAATCGGTATTGATACTGGGCTAATTCTATTTTCTCAACCAGAGGCCTTGTTACCAGTAAATGATGTAATCTGCTGTGTGCGCTGTGAGTTGCCGAGTAACAGGAATGTTCCTGAGTGTTCGGTGCAGCTCGCACCAGATATCAGCACAGTTTAGTCTATCCATCATTTCCCCTAGTGCTCACGTCATATTAGGCTTAGCAGAGAGGCGTGGTGGGAGGCTATCAAGAGTCCCATCTACTGCGAAAATATAGACACCCCCCATATAAGCGGTATATCCAAGTAAGATACAAGTAATTCCATGATATATGGGAAAAAGGTCTCATCGTCAGTGTTCGGGGCATAAATGTTAAGGTTGCAGACCTCAGTCCCATCCAACCGGCCATATAATAATATATAGCGACTGCACAGGAGTATGGGGTGTTTGATCCAGATCAATACCCCCTGGCTTATGAAGACTGGGTAGAGGACTATAGCTGGCCCTGCCACATCCTACGGAGCTTTTCCGCCTAAGCATCAATCAGATGCATTTCCTGGAGGAATGAGACATGTATGGTCTGTCATCTGAGATAGGAGTATGTTCTATACCTCTTCACAGGGGTATTAAGGCCTCTGATGTTCCACAATACAAACCTGTAGCTGCCTGCCATGCTTTGCCATCGATACTAAGAGATCGACCTAGCAGGGGAGAAACTTCATCCTGAGACCTCTCACCCTCATTTGTTCTCATGGTGGCTTTTCAGCAACCATTACCCATCGCCACTTCATGAAGGAGAAAAGAACCATTGACCTTGTTAACCTTGTCCCTCCCACCAACCTCTGGGAAAACATATTGGAACAGGTAGGTAAGTTTCCCCACATTTGCCCAGCACTGGACGCTATCTACCCGAATTACTTTATAATGAAAGAGAAAAATGCAAACCAGATGGTCTGCAGAGTTCTAACACAAGTTGGAAATGAACTCAAAATCAGTCTTGTATGTAATGGTCTCTCAATACGGGAGAGTCCGACTCCCCCCTGGCGCCCACTGTGCAGAGCACCGGCCAGGAAAACCCCATTGGCGAGTGTCACCCCCAGCGGTCCTAGAAGAAAATAGGCAAAAGAAGAATAGAGAAAGAAGAAGAGGAGTATAAGAAAGAAAGAAAAATAAAGGGGGGGGGAGTAATAGTGAATACACCTGCTGTTGATGAACACCAGCTTCCTGCCTCCCCCAATTATGCGAGGTGATATTTCACATTCAGACAAGCTATTGGAAGTGCCCTTGTTTTTTGCACCTTTATGTAACAATATAAGCAAACATTCTGCGTGTACTAACGAATTTGGAGTTAATTAGCCATCCATTGATCCCCCTGCATCCAGCAAGGTGGTTGTGGTGGAATCCGCCGGAGACCCCAGCTCTGGCATCAGACAATTCAAGTCAGTGTTCTCCTCTCCAGCGGTGCCTCCAGTCCCCTGTGTCTCTGGGGGTACAAGCCCCAGTGTGCTATCCTCCTGCACCCTGCTCCTCAGTGTGGCAGGCTCCCCTAAGCTGGGTGGCCGCGGTCCCCTGCTCTCGCCTCCTCCGGGCCTGGGATCCAGTTGGAGCGCTACCCCACGCACCTCCATATCAAGCCATTGCCATACCTCCTCAGGGTCCACAAAGAGTTGTGAGTGCCTGCCATGCATCACCCGCAGTTTGGCCGGATACAATAGCATGTATTGCAAAACCATTGTTCTAAAATTGTGTTTCACTGCTTCGGATGATTTTCTCATTTTTTCGACTTTCTGCATATAGTTGGGAAAAATGCAAATCACAGTGTTTTCAAACTTGCCGTCTCTCAATTTGTGGGCTTGCTCCAGCTACAAAATCCATGTCTTTATAGTTCAAGATTTTGTCTATGATGGCCTGTTTTGGTCCCCCCAGTGGGGGTGTCAGCACCAGAGCCTTGTGTGCGCGCTCTACAACAAAAACTCCAGAGAGGCCTTCTGGGTGCAGGGCCTCCTTTATCCACTGTTCCAGAAACCTTTCCGGGTGCCACACCTTCCACTTTCTCTGGGAACCCCACAAATCTTATGTTGTACCTGCGTGCACACCCTTCAGCATCTTCAACCCTGGTTTCCAGATGATGTGCTAACTCTGTGAGGGAATGAACTTGGACTTAAGCTCAATCATGTCGGTCTGAAGGGCCCACACTGTCTTTTCCATGGCCTAAGAACTGCCATTCACCTTAAGTAGGTGCGCGCGCTGGAGGTTGACATCAACTGAAGCCGTGTCAGTTTTGTTTTCCAGAAACAGATGTGACTTCTCAATAGCCACTAGTATTTGTGCATCTGAGGTGGGTGTCCGTCTCCGGCCTTTTGCTTGCTCGACTCTGTGCATTTTGCCCGCCTCCCCACGAGGGCCCCCCGTAATATTGCTTAATTTTCATCTGCTGGGAGGAGCGTGTTGCCCTATCTTTCCCCATGTGGAATGGATGGGAAAGGACCACATACTGACCGTCACAACAGGTCAGTTCCTCTTTTGTTTTGACCTTAGTGACCTGACCCCTCGGGTCAGCCGGGAGGGCCGGTCCCCCAGAGCGTTTCCGCCCCAGCTCAGGCCCTGTGCTCTCCACCAGCAGTCCCAATCCAGGGATGAAGTGTCCCACAGGCTCCTGAACTCCGACTGATGGGGGGGTCACTCCAAGCTTCAGGCCGAGTGCTTCCAAGACCCCAAAGGGTGAAGCGTACATTTTTAAGGTTCAGCCCATGGGCGTGGGCAGAGAGCATGGGCGCTATCCCTGCATTGCAAAACCCCTCTATCTCTGCCTGTTCAATGGCACAGTCCTCTTGTGTGAGGTCCTATAGGAGACCCGAGGTCACAGTGCCCTCCAGAGACCGCTCTAGGCAGACCAGAGGCACAGGCAAACAACAGGGGGAGGGATCGTTTTCCTAGTCCACTGGACTCCTCCTCATGGCCGGCCACAGAGGCAATCAAAAGCCACAGAAACAACCACCCCACCCGCCCCCACCAATTGCGCCTTCTCTAGTGGGGGGGGAGGGAGGGGGGGGTTGGTGTTTCTTTCCTGAGCAAGACCTAAAAACTTTGGTCCAATCTCTGGTTCTCTCCAGATTGGACTACTGCAACTCCCTCCTTGCTGGCCTTCCCAAAACTCACCTTAGCCCCTCTAAAATCCATCCTCCACTCAGCGGCACGTTTCCTATTTGGGGCCAAAAGGAATGATCACATCACACCCATACTTTTTTCTCTTCTTTGGCTTCCCATCGAAGCTAGGTCAATTTACAAGACTGCCTGTATCACCCACAAAGCCTTGCACACTTCCACCCCTCGCTATCTGGTGAATAAACTCAAAATATCAGGCGGGTCCAGACCTTCAGCAATGCTGAAAACTTACTGCTTGAACCTCCTACTTTCAAAAAGGAAATATTTATGGCTCAATCATTCTCAGGTAATGCAGCTAGAATTTGGAACTCGCTACCTCCAGCCCCCCGAACCACAGCGTCTTTCCGGACTTTGAAAACAAATCTTAAAACTCTTCTCTTCCAAAGACACTTCCAGGAATAATTCTACCCAATTCATGGCCGTTTGGCACTCACGTGAGTTCAATTTTGTAAATATGTATTCTGTACCTTTTTTCCCCCTAATTTTGCAACCTTTTATTTTCGGTTATCATGATTGTATCTCTTTCTTGTTAATGTGTAAATTCCATTGTGAGTACCTTATGTAACTTACCTGGTTCTATTGTAAAGCGCTCTGACACCTTTGGGTGAGGTTCGCACTATATAAAATTGCATTAAATAAATAAATCAGCACGTCGTCCGTGCACTCCACGGGAGTGCCCAGGTTGACAGTCCGAGTCCGGCAGTCCTATTCCTATGTAGGCTGCTGCTGGCCGGCCATTCTCAAACGGTGACCGGGGTTGCACTCTATCCCTCTCGGAACTGGTCAGCATCTCCATGCATAGGCTGCGGGCACAGGACAGGAGGCCACCTTCCAGGTCAGGCGGCCCAGTACCGCTGTACAGCCCGCTGTACTCAACCCCACCAGGTCTCACCAGGCCACTCCTCTCTCTCGGCCTCATCCGGGACACCTCCACTATCGAAGCCATACGCGTCCGGCAGAGAAGCAATCCGGAGCAGCCTCCACATCAGAACAACAGGGCAATTTTGTCCCTTGGTATTTTAACCAATTTACTTAGGATTCTGCAGTATTTCGGCGGGGAGCATCGCAGTGCAGATTAATTATCTGCCGTCTGCCATCTTGCCAGAACACGCTCCAAGAATATAAATACTTTTAAAGCCCATACTCTCAATTTAGGACATAAGGCTAGTTCTTTGGACCAGACTTTTAAGTCATTACTATTCAAAACACAATGCCCAACTTGTGAACCACTACTGAAAGGTCATGAAGAGTAAAATTCTACTAACTCTAGCATCCGGCTCAGCTGCCCTCCTGGAATTACCAGCCTCCACCAATAATCCATTCATTTGTAAAATCTACAGGAGTGTATTCTGTCTGTCACCAAATTCTGTCCAGTCAGAATTCAGGCGTAAATACTCTGTGTGAAATTTGAAGGTAGAGTGGCTGTTGTCCTATGCCAGGTTGATGCATAAAATAAAGTCTAAACACAAAAACTCACTGTCTGAGCTTCATTTGGCAGGACATCAGTTCTAAGCCTTCACTGCCAAACAATCTGTGTCTGGCCCTTTTACACATCTGTTTAAAAACAAACTTTGCACCTGCAAGACGTTTGCTCATCTACAATAAGCACTCTCTCTTCAAAAGAATAGCAAACAAAACAGCAATATCAATCTCAAAGGAGCAAAACAAAAACACAATCCGAAAACTCTCCCCCACCCGGTCAGTAATAAATTCGTACAGGTCTATAAAAGAGCAACACAACAGACAGCCAATCTCACTAACGATGGAATTAAGATTCCTGCATCACCGCTTCAGAATTTTCCTGTGCAAGGACCAACCTCCACCATGAATGCCTTGTGATAAAGATGGAAGTTGCAGGTTATTTGGGCATCATGAGGAGTCCACTTTGCACTGTCTCTACACCTGTCCTCTCTTAGATCAGACACCACAATTTTATCTTGAGCCTTGATTTTTAGCCCTGGACTTCATCATTTGTCACCAGGCATTAATTACTCACCTTAATTGTGCAAATACTCAACTGAATTGCAGATTCATCAAGATCATGATGACAGCTGAGAAACCTTTTAATTATGTAGCTTAGCTTCTCATCTAATTTTTAGCTTGGTTTTCTCTGGAGGGTTGATAACCATCATACCATGCAAATGCTAAATTATGTTTGCCTAGTTTGCACATGCTTTTATCATTTGTATGTTGAGGTGATTTTTTAGTAATCACACAATAAGTTATTCATTCATTCTCCCTTTAAGAGCCTAGTTATTGAGTTTAACTAAGCAATTGGTCTATCATCTTGTTGACAATCATTAAAGTTTTTCTGGGAGGCGGCACTAGCAGCCAGCTTTTAAAACACTTTTCATATTCTGCAGAGCTTATTTTATATCTGTTTATTCAGGAGCTCCCTATTTTCTTTCATACGGCAAGGTAGATCTGCCAATTCCTGGAGGTCCACAATTTGTTGTGGAGTACCCCTATCTTCTTCAGACTCTAAAGATTGGTAGAACCCGTAGAATTGTTTTCTGGTCATGATATACCATACTGTCAATGTGAAGGTTTCCAAAAAAGTAACCCTCCAATTTTCCAAGGATACGTAAATAAAAGAAAAAAGAATCACGCAGCTCATATCTGTGTTCCAACATACTCTTAACCTGACACGGACTGAAACGGCAAGGCCTATGTTTGATATTCTGGCTTATCCGTTTAATAGAAGGCGTAACAATGCACAAAAATGCTCTAAACAAGGATTCAGCTGCAGTCGCTGTTGGCTCACCCACAAACAAGGAGTCGATCCTAGATTCACAAAGTCGGGTGCGCTATTTTATTAATGCTCCTTAAGCATCCTTTAATATGTGAGACACAATGCATGATATTAAATTTACTGGTCCTTTTTCATACACTGTTTGTAGTATTTGCAGACTCACTGCTTCAGATATATACTGTATGATAATCACTTCAATTATATCGACATAGGGTTCACTTTTCTCTTCTTTTTTGCAGGTGTGCTTGGAATTGTGCCTGTGGAGGCCGGGAATGGACAAGGACAGAGCATTTCACAGTTCAGCTGCCATTCAGGTAACTGTGCCTACAGTGCATTTTAGCACAGGAGAGTATTCTTCAAATCCCCACTCTCTCTAACTAAAACGGTGTTCTGATTGGGTATTACCCTCTAACTTTACAATTTTTCCCTATTCTCACCAATGAGCTGCTCTTGGACAAAGTTATGTTCTCCCTTGGCAGATACGTCACAGCAACAGGCCTCTTCTTCTGCAGACTCTGCAATCTGATAACAGATAAGAGACAGAGACACTCAGCTAATTTCTATGGTTCATGTTATCGTGCTGTAAATATGGCACAGGAACACACAATCTTTACCTAAAGCTCACGCCACGCTGTTCTATGGTAGCTTAGGAGCTAGAAACATTCTGGCCTCCTCCACAGTTAATAGTATCCTATGGTTAATGTAACATGAACACGTAGCCATTCTCAGCAATCCTTGCTATCTTGTAAGGGATGTGATTGAAACACTTGGCTATTTATTACAGTTTATGATGTGAAAGCGCCCATCCTTCCCGGTTGCGGATTTCAAATTACTGTTATGAAATGAAACCCTCCGATTCCATAGTCCTCGGCCCTTGCTCACAGAGCAAAAAGTTGATCACTAGGCCCTTATCCAGAGAACCTAATTTCCCATATCTGTTATATAATGAACCACTCTGTTCCACATAATTTTCCCTTGTGAAAGATCTTACAGGGACATGTAGCCCCTTTCCGGAAGCCCAGGTAGATTTAGATCTATATTTCATAAGAACACCCAACTTTAGGCACCCCGTACAGATAAATGTAGACAGCGTGCAAAGAGCTGCCCAGCCTAACTAGCCTACATACTTTTTTGCTTTTGGCTGCACAGAAGAGCCTGCTGACCCTCAGACATTACTGTGGCGTTTACACCCCCTATACTACTTCTAGCTACAATTTTTTTTTATTATGGGTTTTTACTAACGCATATGAGTCACAAAGGGTGACCATAAACATATTGGCACTCTCCGTATTGTATCCCTGTGGAGGTTGGTACAATCAAACCCACAGTCAGACTGAGCCTACTGGCTGTGCTCAGTTCAATGAACCCTTCAGTTTGTGCCCATCTGTAGGGAAAACACTGATATGCCATCTATTGATAAACAAAGACCGGTCGGTAGATGGGACCAGGGAGACAACACACTATCAAGTCACTACCAAGCGAGGGGAGATTTTGTTTTCTCAGGTAGACAACAGCTTTAACTTGGGTACACTCCACTCTTTACTTTATCTTCATATAGTTTCTTGCCTCAACATATGTCAGCTTGCAGGCACTCCTCTTATACTGCACTCGTTGATTACCAAATTGACGTGTAGACTTTGAAATCCAGCTGCAAGGTCCTCATCACTGTAATCTTTTTGTTCTTACCACAGTCTTATATCTAAGGTCTGGAAACAGAAAGATTTTGCTCTCTTTAAAAGTGATCTGCTCTAGAAGTTTATGTAGTACCTTAGCTTCCAATGGTTTTGGAGATCTCTGTTAAGATGATGAAGGTTCTTTAAAGTAACTCCAACCAGTGGTTAACAAAAACTAAGATCTGCCCCTTTATTGTTCTAGTGAGAAGCACCAATGACCAGGCTTCTCCCTTTCATGGCTCCTGTTTGCCCTTGCGATGGAGCCTTTGCAAATGGTGTTAAGGATTTCACAAGTAGAAAGAATATCATTAATTCATAAGAACTTTATTTCGATCACCAACGATCATAAAAGTATAGACAAACAATTGCACAGTAAACAAATACATAAATACACTTTTACATATGACAATAAATAAGCATATTAGTTAAAAAGGGCACTAATATTCGTTACACAATCACTACTATAAAAATGATAAAGTATCAAAATCACAAAAAGTTCCTTCATCTTTAAAATACAAAATGTCATAACTCCGTGCCTCCCACATTAAAACCATTCTTATATAAAAACCATAGAAGACTGTAAGAGTTTTACACGCTTAACCCAAAAGGCCCCAAGAAACATGGCCACACAACAGACTACTGTCTGGCTAGTGTCATTCTGTAATATTCTGAACATTTCCCTGTGCACCCTACAACCCAGAATTTTACACAAGCGAACAATTCATTTTGCCCGTATTTGTTTATATAAGAGACAAAAAAACAGAACATGAATGGGTGTTTCAAGACACTCCTCACAGCCCAGACACATATCACCTTTTTGCCCCGTTTCCTGCTGCCATCGACTGGTAAATGACCTTATGGGTCGGGTACCATACCTGAATTGCAAATAAAGTTTCCTAGCCAGTGGAAGGGCAAATTCATCAATAGTACCTTCATAGGCGGCTAACGGTTTCCGGTCAATCAAAGATGGGGATAAGGAACCTGTACACATCCGAATATTGTTGACTGCCACTTTTTCCCAAAAGAGTCCTTTTATACTGGCCTTGCCAATCAGGCACATACTTTTAGGGTTTGTCCAATGCTCATCCATATTTAATATATTGAGCAGATCCTTCATAGCACAAAGCCAGGGTATTTTCCGTGCGTACTCAGAAACCAAAAGATCTTTGACACCCTCACTGTAAGAATCCAGGGCAGGGGTTGACCATAACCTGTGCCAAAAGATCAGCATTCTACATTCAGTCTTATCCGCTATTTTCATTTGGCCCAGGTCTAAATAAAGAGGGGACTGTGGTGTACTTGCAGGTAGATTCAATAAGGTTCTTAAAAACCGTTGCTCCACTATGGATAGGCTTTTGGTGTGAGAGTAACCCCACAACTCAGTGCCATAGAGAACCGAAAGAATATCATATGCTGATGTACATAGATATCTTTTTCCCCGATGCCTCCTTGTCTTACGTATACAAATGTTGCTGCTAGTATCTGTTCCCTAATTGGGGTTGTTTGCTAGCTTGGTGAACTATTGAGTTACATTTTATTTTATTTTTTTCAGGAAAATATGGTCAATTTATTTTTGTACTTTACATTTTATTTATCTTTTACTCACTTTTAAGAATGTTTACTTGACCTCGTGGCTGTAAAGTTACCAAATGAAATGTATGCATTTTTATTGTTCTATTCTCTATTTTAAAATTATTACTTATTTTTTTTTTTTGTAGTAAACGTTTTATTGTACATAAAACAAGATCTGCAAATACATTTATTGAGTTACATTTTAATGAATTCAATTCCTACATTTTGAAGGTAGTGCGGCTTTCAACTGCTTACCAAGCGGAAAATCATGAGCACCGGACTCACACATTGGATTTAACTAGTTATTTTCCTTTTCCTCAAACATCTGACTATGGTTTGATTATTAGTCGTTGCCTTGGCTCATAGAGTTAGAATGAAAATTGTGACCTACCTGTGATGTATGTTTATGTGTGTCCTTGGCACAATTACAGATTAATGATTTGACCGTATCCTCAGTCATGCTATATTTATCAGTTTTGGAGGGGATTATTTTATCTGAATTTTAGAAACTACCTAGACTTTGTCCATGTTTTCAAACATACTGCAAGCAGACAGTTTTTGGCTGTTAGTGGAGTCATTATTAAGGTTTAAGAAAACTATATGATAAAATACAATACAGATTTTTAAAGGGCACCGCTGCCGTTAGTAGCTTCCCGGCACCGAAACACAAGGCTCTTAACATTAACCAGTGATAGTGGAAGTTAACAGGTGAGTCTTCAGCTGTTTATTGGGCAAAAGTATAAACTTGTTATTTTTTTGTTGACCACTGATTTAAATTCTTTCAGTCTGAGGAAAAATAGAAACAATAGATGGTAGATATGAAAGGGTAGTAGAATATTTGTCCATTTGCGAATCGGATGAACCCATCTGAGATTGATGCTTGGAAATAAGCCTACCATATTTACTTCAGAGCGAGTTCATCAGTTGGCTTGTGAAAGGTAGGACTCATGCCCAAACTGTCTGAGAGACAGTGGCGGATTAGCCTGGGTGTAGAATATGTCCAAAATAGTTAAAGTTCTGCAAAGAGATTTGTAATCTGAATGGTAAGGCATTAAATTCTGACACAGAGTATACTCCTATAATGTCTGTAGTATGTTTCATAAGTTGAAACCACAATGTTCAGGTGTAATATTGAAACATCAGCTTTTCCTGCTGTCTCAACATCTTATTGGAAATTCCCCTCAGGTATTCCTAAATTTAAAGGGCATAATTGGAGCTTTAGATAAATGTACTAGGTTCTGAAAGAAATGTCTTCCCAAGGTAAAACACGTTTTAGATAGCGATGAAAAGTGGCCTTTAATTATCTGTAACATCTCAAGATTGTTTTAAACTTTGGGCCTAAGCAAAAAAGTAAGTAGGTGGAAAATGTATGAAATCTGCACTGGTAGGATGAATAATTCCTTGTTTGGCGCACAATTCTAACAAATATGGAATGTTCAATGAATTACTGAAGTGCTCCCAAAAATGTACATGCCTAAAGTATTGTACGCATAATTTCTACCAGTAGAAAATTCTTCTAATGAAAATTTGTAGCTAATATGTACTTGAACATTTGATTTTTATTACTTTTCGGGAAGAATATTTTCCTAAGGAAAAAATCTGTTGCTCTAAACCCTCATTAAAAATGAGGATGTTCCCACCCCATTTCTACCCACAAACACACTAAATTGTGTACTCAGCAGAAGTAAATTTGCATTTCCAGGGTAGTAAATACCTTCAATGGGTATGCGAATGCCACCAAACACAGAAGCCAGTGGCTTTTCACCTAATCCCTGGAATATATAAAAACCCACCTCAACCATTTATTTTAAAATTTGGAAATGAAGCCATGGGAACTCCCACTATGTTTCTTCCACGCTGGGTGCTGAAAGCAGCCTTTTGAAACATGCAGTCCATTGCTGTGGAGGTTTGGAATGATGGTCGTGCTGCTAGCTTTGCTGGACCCTGGTTGTATGAAATTTTACGGGGTTTGCCCGTGACATTCAAAAGTTGTTGACCACCAAATTGCGCAGCAGTGAAAACAAAAAAAACCTTCCACTCACCCTCTTTCCCCCAAAAAATCTGCCAAAAATACAAGCGCAAACTAGGATCTGATCCGCACCCACTGATGGAAAAGAAGGAACTAAAGTTGTTCGCTGCTTGCCAGAGGATTCTGACAGCTTGGTTAAATGTGGTATTGGCTACATACAGTTTTGGTTTAATGGCTTTGGGTCATATTCGGACCAGTCACACTATGGTACTTCCATTCTGCTTCATACCAGAAAGGGGAGAAAAAAACATAGTTAATTCTGCAAGGATGCATAACTTAGGTCCTTTTTCACACCTCTTGTGTGATATCACTAAAGATTTGTACCTTGTTAAATTGCACTGCTGAATTGTGTATTTGTTTAAACAACAACAAAGATGGAATTCTAATGCTCATGTTTTTACTCTTTTTTTTCTTCTAGATTTAGTTACTGATTTTGACTTTTCTCCATTTAATGACTTCTTGTTGGCAACATGTTCAGCCGATGAAAGCGTGAGTATTCTACTTATATTTCAGTCCCCAAATAAAAACATCATCTTTATTGTAAACATGCAGTCTTAGCCTGGTGGCAAGATTCTATTAGGGCACACACTAGATGCCTTACTTATATGTACACTTCCTAGTGGGTCCCATGTGTGACCACATGTAAACAAATGGGTGCAAAAGTCTACATTCATATTCCACAGTGCCATCTATTAAAGGGTACTATCTTTTTGTTCTTGTTTTCTTACATTTAATATAATTTGTGGGACTCTCCAGTGGTCTAATAAGCTTCTGGACCTTCCCCTGCATGCATATCCTGACTTCCAGCCATTTGGTTGCTATTTGGCAATTGCCATCCATTCCCAAACCATGCCAGGTTTTGTGGAAGCCAGTCTGCTCATGCTTGAAACTCCATTACCTATAATTCCCTGCTCGCTGCTCCATCTCCACCCCTGCAGGCCAAGGATGGGTGGAGGAATTCACCACACCTGTGGCTGGCAGCTGCTAGCCTGCTCACACCTGATGCATGTGATTACTGTGACTTCTTTAAAGCCCCAGCTCCCTTCAGTCCATTGTTGGTCATTGTAACTGTGTTCCTGTGAGAAAGACCTGTGTTTCCTGAGTTATTGCTATTCTTATTTTTCCGAGTTCCCGAGCTATAGTCATTCCTTGTTCCTGTTCCTGAGCTGCAGCTATTTCTTGTTTCAGATTAGCACTGCTTGCCAGTGCTACCTTGAGTCCTGAGCTTTAGCAACTCATTGATTCCTGAGCTGGAGCTATTTCCTGTTTCCAGAACTAGCACTGCCTGCCGGTGCTACCATAATTTCAGAGCTATAGCTATTCTGTGTTTCTGAATTAGCACTGCTTGTATTTCTACCTAGATTCCTTGTTCCAGAGCTATTGCTGTTCCTTGTTCCTGAACTACCACTGCCTTCAGTGCTACCTTGTTTCCTTGATTCCTGATCCAGCACTATTCTAGGGCCCCCCTTGAGCCTCTCTCCTTCTGGATTACCTTTTCCTTGTACCTGCTTTCCTTCCCATTACCTTTGTTCCAGTTCTTAGTTTGCTGTCTTCCTATTCCTGCTGTCTTACTTCTAGTTTCCTGGTATGTTTGTTGCTAGCTTTCTGCCAAGTGTGCCCTTTGTTTTCCCTTCTTTCCTGTTAAGCACTCCTTGCTAGCTCCTTGTCTATCGTGGCTGTGTATTTAGTTCTACACCCTTGCTGTTACTGCCTTGTGTTCCTCTTTGATCGCCAGAATAAGTGGGCTCAGCTGACAACCTTGGTGGTGTTTCTTGTCCACTGCGAGTATTGTCTTTGAGTTACTTTTGTAACATCACCATAGGTATCAGCTCCATAGACCCTGCCTTTGCATGTATATCCAATATATGGGTATTTGCAGTCACTATATGTAACAGTAATTGTGGGTGAGGAACTTACTGCGCTACAGTCCTACCGTGTGGAGCTCCCGAGTGCTTTACCCCGCATTCCCTTCATTGTTAATGATGTTATATATACATATGTCTTGCACTTCTGTCGTGGACGTAGTTAGTCTGAAAGCCACATTACCTCTTGACTGCCTGCCTTTTCTGAGCATTAACTCTTATTCCCTTGTACAGAGCTTCCCCTTTGGATTCCCTTGCTCCTCTGACTCTCTGTGTGATCTTGGGCAGCTCTGTACCCAATATTTTGCCTACTTTGTCTTCCCTGCCTCCAGGCCTTGTCAGAGTGCCTGACAGATGCCGGTGTCCCGGACTGAGTCCTGACAGTCCATCACATTTAAAGGATCCCCAGATAACCCCTCCTGGGCCATTCTCTCAGGTAGAGGGGTTTTAAAAGACCCTTAGGCCTCATTACAAGTAAATACGAAACCATATAATGTTTGCAAATGCAAACAGCAGCTGTGCTGGAGTATATGGTGATAACATCTCCTAGTTTTCTTTGACTTATTTTTACTTTTGGTGGGGCGTAGCAGCTGAAATTTGGTATTGGCTGCTCCTTTCTCCATCATGCACTTTTGTGCATTTTTTATAGTTTTAATTTATTTCTCCAAGATGGACGTCTGAAGTCTTGCAAGGGTAAATTTAAACTGAAAAAAATCCTCCAGAGCCTCATGATGCATGCGTATGCATGCTTGGTGAGTCATTCACCTGCACATGTCATCAAGCTTGGGCCAGCCATTGTTGATTTTGCTTGGTTGTATGTCCCTATATCAATGTAAACTATATTGGGAGTCATGTTTACATATATATATTACATATTTTATCGTTACGGTTCAGAGCATAAAAACATTATCTATACTTACCTGCGACTTGCTGTCTGTCCTTTGTGATGTAGTGACTTCCCGTGTAAACGTTCGAAAACGTACCTGCGACATAGTGACCTAAAATGTAGTCGTGATATGAAGCCCTCCATGTAATGGGGGTACACCTTTTTTTGCCAGTGCTGTTCAACATGAGCAACAAGTATGGGCAAATCCAAAAGGTCAGCAAATGCCTTTGAAAGCGAGCCCCATTTGGCTTGGCCAATGCTTCTTTTTAAAATTATTGCTGTTCAGAACGCCACAAGATACCAGCACAATAACCGAAATGTCATGGCAGTTTAGCATCTCCATCATTGGGATGTTGACGCTACCTCTGTCTTCCAGCAATGGCCTCCACATGGAAACTGCATCGAATATAAACATTCATAGGGCATTCATTCACCAACATTCTTAAAAAAATACACACATACATAAACAAACATGCCCCCACCCTCCTTCCCCTTGTTTATTGACATACAACCACAAAGAAAAAAGCAAAAGAATAAGAAAAACAGAAAAGGTTACACTTCTCTGATAAGCAGAAACTTCCCATGTTCCACATGTCCATCTCCATTGCAGAGTTAAGCATTTGTCCACTACAACAGTGGGTGCAGCCACATTCTCGTCGTTTTTTACCACACTTTTTTATCACCAACATTTACATCAGTTGATTTACCAAAATATCCAAACCGTTGAAGACTACGCTGAACGTTTGCATGTTGACTTTTCTCCTACACTTTTTTCTTTTACGAGACCTTAATTACCATTTTTAAGTTTCTTATGCACAACTTTTCAGCCTAGAACGGTGTTGCATACATGTTATGCACATATCATGGTGATATATTTCTATACTTTGTTGCCTATTTACTGGTCAGCGGCATACAGTTGACTCATAACAGTTCGAAACTTTCTCCCCCGTTAACTATCACTTACCCCTGGGGAGTAGTACTTTTTGTGTCTCGATAGTGTAGTTCATAGGATGCGGATCGCAGATTCTTGAGTGTGGTCAGCCTCCCCCAGGTCATTGCTTATTATTGTGGGCCATTTCTCCTTTTGTTCGACAAAAGTCATGAGCATTGGTGTCCTTTGAGAGCTCTGTTTCAAACAGGTTGTAGGTTGTGGCTTTCCTCCATTTATATCATTTTTTTTTTTTTAACATACTTTATTGGGTTTTACAGAAGGTTCCAGAAACCAACAATGCATCATAGTTATCATTGATCAGGATAGTAATTAGCTGGACTATTATACAGACATCTCAGTAGCAAAACAAAACAAAAGGAATACAGGTCCTTGCTGTAATCATGAGTCCCCCCTTTTCCCCCAGCAAACCAATGGACAGGAGTCATTTGTGTTCAATTCTTGAACTGCTATATATATCTACAATCTCTAAGTCAAACTCCCTTCCCTCAACTAACCCCCCTCCCTTTCCTCCCCCCAGGCGTGTCACTTATGTACAAATTACTCATTTGCGATACACTTCTGCTTCAAGCTTTGTTTCACGTTTGTCTGAGGTATCACTTTAGGAACCCTCGCTCAATAAGGGCGGCGGTGTACTATGGCTGCTGTCCAACTCCCTGGGTCTATAAGTTGCTCCGGGGTATGTAGAGCCTAGCCTACTCCTGCCGGGGGTTCTCTTATCAATTCCTCATCCTCAGCATCATCTGGGGTCCAGAGTAGTACTAAGGTTTCCCATGCTCTTGCTGCCTCCAGCGCCCTCTCGCTTCCCGTTCTTTTTGCTATTTGCACCCTAATTATTCCTTCACATTCTGCCCACTTAATGAGTTCTTTCTTCCATCTGGCTATATTTGGGCCTTGTTTTGCTTTCCAGTGCATGGTTATATCTCTTTTAGCTAGTAGTAAGCCCATATCTAGAAATCTACTCGTGATTTTGTTTTTAGTTGTGTGTGGGAACCAGTGTAACAGGCAGTATCCCTGAGACGTCTCGACTTCCCTTTCAGTAATATCTGCCAGCAGCGTACTTACCTCTTCCCAGAAATTACCAAGGCGTGGGCAGTCCCAGAGCATATGTTTGAAATCTGCTCCTTCCCTATTGCATCGCGGGCAAGCCGCTGCTTGGGGCTCAAAATACTTATTAATCTTCTCCGGGGTAAGGTATGCCCTGTGTAAGATATAAAAATGTACCAATTGGAATGTGGCATTCCTGGTGCTCTTCCAAGCCCTCTGCACTAGCTCCCCCCAGGTTTTCTCTGTAATAACCTCACGAGGTCCGCCTCCCATTTTAATCGCAACTCCGTTAAGGGCAGCAATGTTTCCTGCGTTATTCGCCTGTATAAACACGTGACCGCCTTAAAAGTACCTGCCGCCATTACCAGATACTTGCATCCTAGTAACGTCTGTGGCTCGGTGAGTCCCTCTCCCCAGTGTTTTTGTATGGCCGCGGTGAGGGCGGAGTGCAACAGGAAGTCCCCCCTGGGTAAGTTATATCGATCTTCCAGATCGTTGAATGGGATCATGGCGCCCTCCTCATACAAGTCTCCCATTGTAACCAGCCCTTGTTCCACCCAAGACGTCAATCCCTGCAAACTGCCCCCATGTGGCAAGGCCTCGCACATAAGTAACAGGATTTCCGGAGCATAAAGGCATCTAATTTTGGCCCGTCTCAGGCTCCTATTCCAACACTGCCGGGCTGTGCGTAGTTCCGAGGGGAGGGCCAAGGATCTAACAGGAAGCCTCAATGTGATTTGGGATATCAATCTTAAGGTCACGGAGTCCTCTCTCGGCTCCTCCATCCCTCTGACTCGACTCGCCACCCACTTTGTGAGCCACTGTAACTGTGCTGACAGGTAGTAGGCCTCAAAATCAGGCACCGCCAATCCCCCCTCCGCTCTCGGTCGCATGAGAACGCTAAGTGCCACTCTTCGCCTGCCATTTCCCCACAGAAACTCCGAGATCATCGACTTAAGTTGGGTAAAGTACCTCGTTGGTATCCAGACCGGCAAGGTCCCAAAGTAATACAGTAATCTCGGTAGAGTCACCATCTTAAGTAGAGCTACCCGGCCGGCCACCGACAATGGTAAAGAGCCCCAGAAGTCAAAATTGCTTTTTGTTCCTCTAATGGCTCTCCCTATGTTTCCCTCCAGTATGTCTCCCTGAGTGTGGTATATTTGGGTACCTAGGTACGTCAAGCTCCTATCCTCCCATCTCACTCCCTTGCAGCAGCCCCCCCCCATACACTGTGGAGGTGGCCAAAAATCTGGGGGTGTGGTTTGACTCCTCCCTTTCCTTTAAACCCCATGCACTTAAGGTGGCGGGGACCTGCTTCGGCCTAATCAAAACCCTGAAAAATATTTTGGATCTGATTACGCTTTCAGCTAGGAAAACAGTTGCGGTGGCGCTGATACTCTCGTGCCTAGACTACTGTAACAGCCTCCTGGTAGGGGTTAATAAATCAACCCTGAAGAGGCTACAGGTAGTGCAGCACGCAGCAGCCAGATTGGTTTTAAAACTTCCCCGTAGGGCTTCAGCCTCAGCAGTGCTGAAATCTCTTCACTGGCTCCCGCTACACAAGAGAATTTTATTCAAACTCCTTGTCACCACCTTTAGAGCTATCCGCCGACTGGGGCCAGTATATCTTTCCACAAGATTCACACCATACACTACAACGAGGACACTCAGATCTTCGTTTGCAAACCTACTCAAACCGCCTGATTTAAAACTTAAAACGCGGGGAGGGAAATCTGCAACTGTATTAGGTGCAAAGGCTTGGAATCTTATGCCAAATAAATTGAGATCGATAGAACCTGAAATGCAGTTTAGGAAGGTCCTAAAGACCTGGATTTATGGAGTATCAGACGAACTCTGTCAAGCCCTCATCTAGGTCTCCATTCTCCATTGCTCAGTTAGTTATCTGTATAGCGCCAGGAGGCTCCTTTCGGAGTGACAGTTTGCGCTTTATAAATACCACATTTCATTTCATTTCATTGTGGGCCTATATTGCCCTCCATCACTGGGAATAAACAAGACTTTGCCCAGTTCACCTTCAGCCCGCTACCCTACCTCGGGCCTGTAATAATTCTTTCGCACCCCGAAGCGCCTCCCCAGAGTCTGCCAAGAACATCAATAGGTCATCTGCGTAGAGTGCGATGTGGTGGATCTGTCCAAAAACATTAAGCCCCTGATAGTATTGTCCTGTTCTAGCCCTAGCTGCAAGCGGCTCCATCGCCAGGGCGAACAAAAGAGGGGAGAGCGTGCACCCCTGTCGCGTTCCCCGTCCTACTCTACAGGTGTCCGATATTAGCCCACCCGTTTTAACTCTAGCAGTAGAGTCGGAATATAGGAGAGCTGTCCAGTCCACAAACTTATCTCCCTGCCCAACTTTCCGCATCACGTGGAATAAATACGGCCATTCCAGGCTATCAAATGCCTTTTCTATATCAACTGAGAAGACCGTCGCCACCTCTTTCCTATAGGAGTCTGCCTCCAGCACTCGTAAGAGGCGCCGGACATTAAGGACTGTGTTTCTGGTGGGTATAAACCCGGCCTGGTCTCTGTGTATTAGGGTTGTCATGTGTGGAAGCAGGCGAGTGGCCAGTATACGACTCAGGTTTTGTAGTCCAGGTTAAGCATGGAGAGCGGGCGGTATGCTGCTCTATCCCAGGGTGGTTTCCCCGGTTTAAGCAACGGTATGATAATCGCCTCCCTAGTCGAAACAGGCAGGTGCCCCGCTTGCCTCGCATCATTATACAGCTTTACCAGTCTGGGGGCCAGCAAGTCAATGTATGTTAGGTAGAATTCAATGGGTAGGCCATCTGTTCCCGGCGTTTTGTTTCTTGACATATTTTTAATAGCCCCTCTTACTTCCCCAATTTCCACGTCCCGACCCAGGGTATCTGCGACTTCCTCGCCCAATACTGGTAGTTCCACTTCGTCTATGAACTCGTCTATACCCTCTTCTACTGATGATAATCTGCTCTTGTACAAATCTGTATAGTAATCTAGAAACAAGTTATTAATACCTTGTTGGTCGTACCACACTTCCCCATTCTGCCCTCTAATCTCCAATATGACCGTACCCCTCCTGGCTGTATTGGCCAACCAAGCCAGTAGAGCTCCCGACTTATCTCTCTCCATGTGGGCTCGGGATATATATTTTTTGTAGTCAAAACAGCGAAGGCGTTCCACCTACACCGCCACTGCTACTCTAGCCTCCAAGAGATCCCCTTGCTTATCAGCGTTCTCTGGCCTTTCCTGTTCTAGCTCTCTTAGGCGCTGGTCCGCCCTCTGTATGTCCTGTAGTAGGGTCTTCCGCGTTCCCAACATCCCTGATATACAGCGCCCTCTGATGACTGTTTTAAATGCATCCCACTCTACCAATGAACACGTTGCTGAGTTAGCATTGTCTTGGAAATAGTGTTCAATGGCTGTGCCTATCTCTTCATGGAACACCTGGTCCTCTAAGGCCTCGGGTCTCAAACGCCATGTGGGTATTTTGGGTCTCGCACGAGACCACTGCAAACTTAACAGCTCTGGGTTGGGGTCAGAGATCGTCCGAGTGAGGTATTCACTGCTGCGCACCCCCTCGTGTACCTCAGGGGAACACAGTATGGCATCCAGTCGAACATGGACTTCGTGCAGTGCCGAGAAGGAGTAATCCCGGACCCCAGGGTGTTGGGCTCTCCAGGAATCCACCAATCCCCACCTCTGTTGCCAGTTCCGCCGTGTTTCTGCTACTTTATGTGTGGGTGCATCAGGAAGTGGTGGATGGGAACGATCCAGGGCAACATCTGATATGCAATTAAAGTCCCCTCCTAATAGTACTGAACCTGTGAGAATAGAGGCCAATTTCCCAGAGAGGTGCGAAAAAAGGTTGGCTGATCCGAGTTAGGTGCATATATACTCCCCAAAATTATATCCCTGCCATCTAACCCTGGATCCTGTTTTATTGCTGCGAGGGCTCTGTTGAGGTGAGACCGATGGGGAATTGCGATGCTCCTGAGGCCTCTGCGTGTCCAGCCATTCCCAGGCCTCTTGAGGTGTAGTGAAGAATCGAGGGCCCGCAGTATCCGCCACTCGGAGCCGCGCAGGAAACAGCATTGCATACAGCAATTGTAGTTGGCGAAGCTTCTTTTTGACAGCTAAGAAGGATGCTCTGTTTCGTTGTACTTCCCTTGTGAAGTCCGGAAAGATCATTACTGAGTTATTATCAATCTGCAATCCTTGTTTTTGGCGAGCTTGTTGTAGTATATGGTCTCTGTCCCTAAAATGCAGTAGGCGCGCTACTATCGGTCGAGGAGGGGCCCCAGGTCTAGGTGGCCTTGCCGGGACTCTATGGGCTCTTTCCAGTGCATAGAAGGATGACAGCCCTTCTGGGGCTACTTCTGCTCGGAGCCAGTCTTCCAAAAAGCGCACCATGTTCGCGCCCTCCGCTTTTTCCGGCACTCCGATGACTCGGATATTATTCCTGCAAGATCTTCCCTCACTATCTTCGGCCCGCACTTCCAGCACTTTGACTTTAGTTTCCAGGTCCATCAGTGACTTCTGCATCGCAGTTACCTTCTCTGGGAGGCCGCCTAGTTCCTTCTCCGTAGTTATTACCCGTTCCTTCAGCTTCCGATGATCATCCTTTAACAGGCTTAAGTCAGTGCCTATCGCATCTATTTTTTCCTCCAGGGCCTCTCTGGAGGCTGTGATCGTCTGCATAATATCCGTCAGCGTTGGTTTCCTGGGAGTCCAGCCGTTTCCCGCTTCCAGCACTTCTTCATCATCATCGGTCTGGGCGCCAGGGGCTTCTACATTGAGGACTGTATATCCTCTCTTCTTTTGGGTCCTCCCCATCTTCCTGGTTAGATTCTAGCTTCTCTTCTCTATCTCCGGGCAGCCTTTTCGCAACAGAGGGCAGTTCCGTTATATTGCAGTAGGTTTTCGACTTTATCGTGCCTCCAGCGCCCTCCCAGCTGTCGCCCCCACTGGAGCCGCGGTAATCACTCCGGAAAACTACCTTCTTGTTGTTGCAGACCGCAATCTTCGTTGGAAGCACTTATGTCACGCTCCGTTGTGCGCGCTTAGGGTTGCTGCTGACTGGGTGACTCTGGTTGCGGATGGGCCTAGTGGAGCCCCACAACACGTGCCCCGTACGATTATGCCTTATGGCAGCGAGTTTTCTGGGTGTCAGGAGGGCACTCCTCTTCGCGAGCTTTCCTGCGATGCCTGTGCCCTGTCTCCTAGTATACCAGCCGACTACCAGGTGCACACGGTCTCCCTTATACTGCGGCCATTTCCTTCATCAAACTGACTTCGCTATTCTTCGCCCTCCAGGCCTTTCTCCCTCAGCTTTAGGCACTCAGTTCCTTTGGGTCCCCTCAGAGGACCAGTCCCGGTGACTTCAGGTCCGTGCACTGCTGTTGGTCTCTACGATAGATACCAGGGCCTGCTATTGCTGGTTACTACTGCCCAGGTATGGCTGCTGAGATTTCTAGCTCCTGCGCGCGGACTTTCACTGTTTGTGGGGCCTCCTCACTCCCCCCTGGGAAGCAGCGCTACTGCTGATCATTATAGTGGTCTTTGGGTAGTGAATCTCTCCGCCCTGAATATTCGCTGGGCTCACCTGGTGCTCAAGGCGTGCGCCGCTTCTGTGGCCCGTTCTACTCACTTCGGTCTGCAGGGTCTGATTGCGATTCATTATGGCCCGGGCGCCATCTTTCTGCCACCTCCGTCGCGCTTCCCAATTCCGACTTCGGAGGCAACCAGGCTCGCAACCACCCGTGCACTCGGGCCCCTCTATCCTCTCGTCGTTCAGGGCTCTGCTGCGGGGTAAGTTGCTCGTCTATGCTAGGAAACCGTCTCTCTCCTGACAGCCCGTACTGGATATGCTGGGCGTTCTATGGCGCGGGCGCCATCTTGCTGCTAATTCCGTAGCGCTGAGGTATTCCGAAATCAGAGCTCGGAGGCCTCTTCCTGAAGGATCAAGGCTCACCTCTCAGTCACCCGTGCTCCCGGGTCCTCTCCGCTCACTGTTGGTGTTCAGGCCCCCTCTGTGGGGTGAAGTGCTCTTCCTCACCGGGGCCGATTCTCTCTCAGCGGGCTAGGACGGCAACGGAGGTCGCACTATGGCGCGGGTGCCATCTTGCTGCCGATTCCACTGTGCCATCCAGCTCTGATCTCCGTGAGTTTTGACTCTTTTTGAGGCAGTATTAGGCTCGCCTCCTATCGTTCCAAACTCTCGGGGGTCTCCGGTCCGCAGAACTAGTGTCGTATCTGCGTCCGGGGCTCAGGATATACGATTGTGGGGAAAGCGGCGGACGGAGCTCCGCAGCCCGCGTCCGTTCACATCGGCTTCAAGCAACGCCCCCTTCTTCCTCCATTTATATCAGGACCACCTATCTATCAAATGGGAGCAGTTGTTTCCCTCTGCTCACATAGCCCCTTAATGCTGTGTTGGGTGCTCATGGTGTTATTGCTGCTTTCGCTTAGGGTGGTCAGTCAACATTGCCCCAGCATTCCTTGAAGGTATGGGTCAATTTGTCCCAGATTCCTGTAATTGATTTTTTGCACAGTTCTCCTTGTTTTTGTCTTCGGAGTGTCCTGCTTTCAACTTCCACCCAGTATAGTTCCTCTTGCAACTTTCCTCCTACTCCTGTGGATAGTACTCAGGAGTTGCTCCCCTCAGTTGGTGAGAGTGGAGATCATTCTCTGATATCATTCTTAAAATCCGGGTCTTCAGATGATTTCTATCTGGTACGGAAGGCTCTTTTCCACACAGTCGTGCCAGCCCGGACCTCCCAGCTGAACACTTGTTTTTCACCTGTCCATTTTCTTCTGCATATTACAAGCTAGCTCAAAGTGTATAGGTCCTTACAACAATATTGGGAACCTTGGGTAAGGGGAAGCTAGATGCGGTCCATGGGTAGTGGTTGCTTTTACTATCCTGTGTTCCAACCACTTTAATTTAATGGTATTGGCAACTTTTTCCTCTTCTAACTGCCTATCTTTCTTCTCGTCTGCTCTCTTACATTTCCACCATGGATACAGCCTCTGTGGTCGTGAAACTCCACCAGTGTTGTGGTTGTAAAATTTCTTTTGCTGCCTTTGTGGGGGTAGACACTCCACGTCATTGGGAGACTGGCAGATAAACTCCAACACAGATCTTAGGTCTTTATGTATTGTAAAGAAACGTAGTGTAGTCAAATTGACTAATCACAAAGAACACTGGAAGCTGTTAGCACATATATGGGGTGAGTTATGACCCCTAACAGTTTTTAGAATGCTTAGTCACAGATATAACAATCATTTTAATTTACAGGACTTTTTCTGATCTTTCTCCTATTTCAGTCACAGTGATGTAGGAAGGATATCCTCGCCTCTAATGGAAGCAAGGACTTTGAGCCCTACTGCTGTCATAATGTGTAATAAAAGACTGTCATCATTGAGGTGCAGTGACTCTGTTGTCACTGTACCTGCTGGACTAAACATAGCCATGCCTCTGTTTCCACGTCTGGCAAGAGGATCACAATAAAGGTCTAGTCGGTTTGGGACCGTGCTTTAGAGATATGGCCTTCAGTTACCACTGCTTCAACTTAGTGTTGCCAACAACTTGTTCTTTGTTTAGCAGACTGTCTAGCTTCATGTTTGCACTGTAACGTTCCTTTTCTTCCCTCGGCTCATCACTGTGCTGCTCTGTTCTCAATTTCTCTTTTTCAAACTTCTCTGGGCCTTCTGCATCCTGAATTCTAGCTTCTTAAGCTGGAGAGCATCAACGTTAAAGTTGGGAAACTCTGTGGAACCAGGGAAAGAGGCAGTGGGATAAGGAGGGGCGCTTTTGAGGTTTTCTTCTTCTTGGTTGTCTTCTGGGGAGCTAGAGCTGTCAGCAGTTTCAGCACTAGGAGCTGTATGTGTTGAGAGCTACCAGAAAGTATCATCTAACAAATTTGCTTTTGTGACACCACCGTACTTCAAGTACTTTAGTCTAAATGCTGACCATAATCGTATAAGGACAAGGCTTTCCAAACGGACTCTTCTAGTCTGGCTTTTAATTGTAGAAACTGAATTTTAGTACATGGTTTTAGTATCTCCTAAAGTTTGGATCTTGAGCTACTCTGCTGTCCTCCTGCTGTCAGGTGTTTTCTTGAAATCAAGCCTCGCCCAGTGTTTACCGGCTTTACAGGCAGTTCTGAAAACTTTGGAGGGAAGACTGGTTTAGTGGGATCATGCTGTGTACATGCATGCAGCTCATGCCATAAAGCGGCAGTGCGAGAAAGGAGGTTTAAAGGACGAGCAGGTTGAGGAGTAAGCAAAATTGCTACAGTAGAAGTAGTGGAGGAATGCACTTGACAAGTAGTACTAGATTGAGGGGGACGTAAAGCACAATAGTGGGAGGGAGGCACTGTGATTTGACCTCTTATTTGCAAGCAACAGTGTCAGTGGCCACTCGGTGAGTAAGATCATGAAATTAATATTGAACGAACTACTCGGCCACCTGTGAAAACATGATTGAATTCTTAGGTCATTTGCAGCTGAAGATATGAGGTCACAAGATTGCTATCAATGGTATGTGTTAAGTTGACAACAGCAAGCCAGTAGTAATTTCCAAGTACCTTTATTCCACCAACATTACAGCACAGGTTCTTCCACAGTCTTCACCACCATCCTCCGACTCCAACCGCCACCAGCATTCCTTCGTAACCATGGTACCACATCAAGTAAGTCATAGGATAGAATGAATCACAGACCAAATAAAAATGGAGACTACAGCACATCTCCCCTCTTAAGGAATTACAGGCATTGTATTGCACATGAAAGGAAAATAAATTAATACATGAAACAAATAAATACAGTAAGAAAAACCAACAAGGAACAAGTTCAATGAAATGCATCAGTAAGAAAATAATGCAGAACTCATACATGCAAGATTGTATGATGAAATTTACAGAACTGTACATTGCCAATTAACACATCAGTATGAACGTATATAGTACAGAATTTATATAATCAAAATTGAAAAAATGTTCACACGTACTGTGACTCCACCTAATTATTGCAATACAGAGACTTCCAGGTATAGTGGTGCTGTTCAGGAACGAGCACTCCTACACACCCCATTGAGGCTGGATTCTGCATAGTCTACATGCACATCAGTGGCCCTATTAGGATCCTGCAATGGTGAAGAGGATGTTGAACCTATAGTAGCATCATTCAGTGAATCGCCTTTTCCTCCCCACTTTGCTAACTTAGACATACTCCATACCTCTCCATCACTTAAAACAACCACATTCTTCTCTTCACCAAAGATATATTTCGGACCACAGAATTTGGACTTAGCCTTAAGTGCCCAAACCGTTTTCATCACGTAAATTAAATCCCCCACATTCCGCTTACGCTCACTATACTTCTCATTAAAACATTTATACCTCTCTTGGTATTTCTTCACCACACGGGAATCCACCACCCTTACACATTTGTAATCCAACCATGCCAGATTAAATTTAGAACCAGCAAGCCTTCCCCTCAAGCACTGGAATGGCGACACCTTGGCCACCGCATTGGCAGTATTACGATGCGCCCACAACTTCTCTCGGGAGACCACTCTGAGTGATATTCTGTTCTCTACAGCAAACTGGGCAGATGCTCTCAACAACCAATTCATGCTTTCCACAAGACCATTCGCCTGGGGGATATATAGCACTGTGTGACTATGCCAAATGGCAAGATCTTAAAAAAAGTATTTCATTTCACTAGATGTAAACTAGACCTAATTTTCAGTGATAATTACCTTGGGTACCCCTCGCCTGCAAAGATATCCTTGTTGAAGTCCAAGACATTAGTTTTGGTTATAGAATTCACACAACAGGCAGAGGCCCATTTAGAGGTATAGTCAACCAAAACTAGGATGAATCTTTCTCCAGGCAGTAGTAATTCAAAAGGACCAACATATCTAACCCTAACTTATTCCAGGGTTCCTCAGGGATTTCAACAAGAGTAAGCGGGGCTGTCCTAACTGATCTCAACTTGTCATTGGCCTCACATTAGAGACAATCCCTCACCACACTTTCCACCTGTCTGTCTAAACCAGGCCACCAATAGCACTCCCTCACCCTAGCTGTAGTCAAGTTCCTTCCCACATGCCCCTCGTGGGCAATTTTTTTTTTTTTTAACAACAAACTTTATTGATTTTTCAAGTTACCCGATGGGCAAGCCCAGCGAGCTTTGAGACATATATAAATACAAAATACACTAGCAAGGCACCATATAACATTCCTATGGCGACTGCAAAACTGCAAACCCACACCCCCACCCCCCAACCACGCACCATGCATCCCTTATACAATTATACAATCGTAGTGTAATCTTGCTTCTAGACCTCTACACAACCCCATTAGCCTATATCGGTGAGCTGCTCACCACCAGCCTATCAATTGGATCTCGGGGAACCTCTGACTCCAGGAGTGACAAGTCTATGCCACGGTACATAGCCCACCGGGCCCAAATCTTTTGTGTTTGTGCGGACATCCCCGAGCCTGAAATACTGCCACTTCAGCGGACATGCACCTATCCATTGCCTTCTTCCAGGGACCTATACTAGGTGGGAGTGTCGCCTTCCAATGTTGTGCAATGTCGCGCTTAGCTAGTGTAAGCCCAAGGAACAGTAAATGCCTTTTGTATCTGTTTCCCCCAATGTCCTCGGTGCTGTGTAGGAATATCAATCGAGGGTCTGCTGGAATACGCCAAGCCAGCACTTGCCCTAAGCAGGACCTTATGCCCGCCCAGAAATGTTGCAGCGCCGCACAGGTCCACACAGTGTGGAGGAACGACCCCTCCTCCGAATCACATCGGAGACACATAGGTGACTGAATGGCCCCCATCTTGCAAAGGCGCAGACGTGTATAGTAGATCCTATGGAGATATTTGAACTGGATCAATCGATATCGGGTGGAAACCGCAGAGTACCGGGGGCTAGCCAGTGCCTCCGCCCAGTCATCATCCGTCAGTGTGGGCACATCTGCCTCCCATGCCGCCCGGGTCCGGTGTATGGTGGTTGTGGAATGTGTAATCAGTGTTTGGTAAATTTGACGAATCTTGTGGGCACCCAGGTCCCCCATGAGCAACCGGCCTTCCAACGGGTGGAACTCCGGGAGACCCGTGAGGCCCCGTATCAAAGGGGATATAGCGTGTCGGAGCTGCAAGTATCTGTGAAATTGCGTTTTATGGAGACCGAAGTCAGCTTGAAGCTGCTGAAAGGATTTGAGTGTGGACCCCCGTATCACATCCCCCAACACAGAAATCCCGATGTCATCCCACCTACGGAAGCCCGCCAGAGCTGCGACTGGCCGAAGATATGTGCCGCGCCAGAGAGGCGTAGCACCGGTGAGTTTGCCCCACCAGCCCATCTGTCGGACCACTCGCCTCCATATCTGAATGGCCGTCCTACATGCCGGGGGAGTTCCGTCAGAGACGAGGAGCTATACAGAAAGTGGAATAATGGGGTTTCGGCCATAAAGAGTCGTTCCACAGCGTAGGCTGGGTCCGATTGTGAGCAGTACCACTAGTCATTTATCACCAGAAGATGCGATGCCTGGTAATACGCCTGTACATCCGGCGCCGCTATCCCACCGCAATAAGTGGATTGGATACAGGTCGCAAGCGCCACCCGAACCGCTCCTCCCCCCCAGAGGAATCTATTGAGTAATGTATTAATTTGACGGAACCAGGACGGGGGAATTGGAAAGGGGTAATTCTGCAGCCTATAGAGCAGGCGAGGCAGAGACACCATTTTAAAAATGGCCGATCTCCCATATAACGAAAGGGGAAGTTGGGACCATACCGTCGTCTCATCCCGAACTGCAGTCAGCAGCGGCGCAATATTCCGTGACCATGCCTCAGTCTGGCACCCCGTAAGAACCACCCCCAGGTATCGGAAGCCTGACTCCGCAATCACCAGCTGGGAGGCCCAAACTTGGGACCGCTGGTCTCCACAGATCGGAAATAATATGGATTTGGATGGGTTAGCGCAGAGGCCAGAGGTCTCCCCGAAGACCCTCAGAATCTGCAGCACCCGGGGCCCAGAAACCCACGGGTCTGACATAAAAAACAGGGCGTCATCAGCGTAAAGCGCTATCCTATCCGAGCACTCCGGAGACCACTCCAAACCCCGCAGGCAAGAGTCCTGACGGACCCACGCCGCCAGAGGCTCAATGGCCAGTGCGAACAGCAATGGGGAGAGCGGGCAACCCTGTCGAGTGCCCCTCCGAATGGGGAAGGGAGCTGAGCATCGGCCAGCTACTCGGACCGATGCAGTGAGGTCTGTGTACAGTAATTTCGCATATGCCCGGAATTGGGGTCTCAAATTAACCGCTTCCAATAACTTAAAGAGGTACGTCCAGCTTAAGGAATCGAACGCCTTGTCAATATCAGCCAGCAAGACTGCCGCGGGATGTCCCAGACGGTGAGCCTACGCCACCGCGTTGTGAGCTCGCCTAATATTATGTCTGGTAGAGCGTTGTGGCATAAAGCCCGACTGGTCCGGATGCACCAGCTCCTCAATACAGGTACGGAGGCGATCCGCCAGGATCTTTCCCAGCAGTTTGGGCTCAAAATTTATTAATGAGATGGGGCGGTAGGACCCCGGGTCGTCCGGTGGGCGTCCCGGTTTGAGAAATACCACGACCTCCGCGTGTCTCCAGTCCGAAGGGAGAATTTGCTGCTCCGAGGCGTCATGAATCACCTCGAGCAAATGCGGTCCCAAAGTCTCCAGATGGGGCCTCAGGAAGTCACATGGGAACCCATTCGGGCCCGGCGCGCGGCCAGGGTGGATGTTGGAGAGGGCCGACCGCAGTTCCGCCATTGTAATTGGCTCCTCCAGGGCATCACGTCGCTCATCCGATAGGCGGCGGGGAGGAATATCTACTAAGAAGGCATCTATGAGGGATTCGGAGATGACCTCCCGTTTATCGTACAACGCCGCGTAAAAATCAGCGAAGGCCTGTACCACCGCCTCAGGGGATGTACAGGCAACCCCCGTGGGAGACCGCAGAAGGGGTACCTGTGTCGGGGCCACCCTAGCCTGGCAGAGTCTATGAAGCATTTGGCTGGACTTATCGCCCCACTGGTAAATTCTATGCTGGGTGGCCAGCCAAGCTTCTTTGGCGTAGTCTATGTGGGTTTGATGGAGCATTTGTTGCACGTGCAGCAGATTCCGGCGGGCCACGGGGTCCGAGCCTCCCACCACAAGGGATTGAAGTTCTTCCTGCCTATCCTCCAGGTCACATACCTGGGCCAGGCGGCGACGCTTTTCCCCGGTGCGATAGCTTATATCTGCACCCCGGAGTGTGGGCTTAAACGCTTTCCATAAGATAACTGGGGACTGGCAAGTGCCGGCATTGTATCTGAAGTAGTCGGTGATTGCTTGACTAAGCATCTCTCTGTATGCCTCATCACGGAGCAGCCAGGGGGACATGCGCCACCGATAGGGGGCCCTGTTAGTTAGCAGTCGCAATTTAAGTTGGATCGGCGAGTGGTCCGACAAGCCACGGGGCAGAATGGATGCTTGTGCCACCCTGTGCATATAGCTATGTGGAAGGAATAAATAATCAAGGCGTGAAAGAGTGGGATGAACCGAAGACGCGTATGAGAATCCTGCGTCCGTCGGGTGTAAGGCACGCCACGTGTCCCCCCAACCCAGTGTATGTGCAAGTACATTCAATTTGGATGTAGTGGGGGTTGTAGCAGGCTGTCGGGCTCGCCACCTATCTAATGGGCCCATAGTATCGTTCCAATCACCCCCAACACCACAAGGCCACCCGGAGATCCCCCCACAACTGCGTTATTTTATCAATAAACGTCTGGCCGAGAGGCGGGGGCGTATATGCTACCCAGTGTGATGTGTTCGCCTGCCAAGGTACCCGAGACCACAGTGTAGCGACCCCTGGATCCAGCCAATGTCGTGTGATCTGTAGGGGCACCCTTCGATGAATGAGTATGGCTGTACCCCGGGCCCCCGCGTGAAGCCAGAATGATAAACTGTGGAGTAACCGTAACGGGCGAGGCATGGGGCCTTCGTGCCCAGGAGATGAGTTTCCTGGAGCAGTAGGACATCTGCTGCATACCGCTTTGCCTGGTGGAGCACTGCCCCACATTTAACTTTACTCAGCAAGCCTCGCACATTCCAGGCAAGAACGTTGAGCTCCCCCGGAGGTGTGTCACCAGTCGTGTGCGCCATCCCTAAGTGTCCTACAAGATAACTGCATCTGAGGCGTGCAAGGCGAAGCAACGTGAGTGGTGCATGGTGCGAAAACATTCAATAAAGAAAACCCCCCCCTTTAAGAAACTCGCCCTCCTCCCCCCTGCCCCCAACCCCCATACTTCCTGTAACACGGAGTATCTGTCGCGGTAGAAACCCACCCCAGGCCCCCAACAGGATGACCCAAGCGGTCCCTCCAATGGATCCCCCCAACTTACCCAACATCACCCAAAACGTCCAGGGCGAGCCATGTTCAGCTCCCTCTAGGGCCTGTAGAAGACCCCATCTCTATGACCCAGTCATATTAATGAGCGGCCCCCACCCCCAGGAAAACCCGCCCCCCGAAGGGAATATATGGAAAACAGGGAAAGTAACCCAGCACAGTTCAGTCTCCAGTGCCCGTCGGCTCCGGGGCACGCCAGTTGGAGCGGGATCGATGCCGCCGAGATGTCGCACCCCCGCCCTGCCGACCACTCCGATGCGAGCCCTGGGAGGAATCGGAGTCCGCCGGAGGCGGTGTGTGAGGTTTAAGGATCTGTCTCTCGTCCGTCCACGCGAAGACTTCCTCCGGGGTGTCAAAGAAAAATGTTTTTGCATTGTACATCACTTTCATCCGGGCCGGAAACAGCAAGGCATAGGATAGATCAAGTTCACGTAGCCTTCTCTTGGCAGCCGCAAATGATTGACGCTGTTGCTGCACCAGCTTGGTGTAATCAGGGAAAACCATGATGTGGCGTGAGTCGAAGACCATTTTATCTTTATGGAGCCTGGCATATCGAAGTACGGCGTCTCGATCCGCGTAGTTAAGGATTCGGGCTATCACTGGCCTCGGGCGTTCCCCGGTGGCGGTTTCTTAACCAGTGCACGGTGGGCCCTCTCAACCACGAAACAGGAGGACATGTCTTCCTGGGGCAGCAGTGACTTTAGCCAATCTGAAATGAACTTGTCCATGGAGACCCCCTCGCATCCCTCCGGAAAGCCCACCAGGCGCAGATTATGGCGGCGGGCCCGCCCCTCCGCATCCTCGACCCGCGCCGCCAGCTCCTGCGATTGCTTGGTCAATGTGTCCACTTTGCGCTGTAGTCCCGCGACAGAGTCCTCGACTGTGGATACCCTGGTGTCTGCCTCCGTGATGCGGTCGACCGCCTTCCGCAAATCTTGACGAAGGAAAGACACCTCCGCGCCCACGGCCCCGATCTGGGCCTCGAGGGCCGTTCGCGATTGTGTGATCGCCTCCAGCAGCTTCGTCGCATCCGAGGATAACCCTTCCGCAGACTCCCCCCCGGGAGGGCAGGCATGGGTGGTAAAACGGTCCATAGTATGCTGCTTGGGGGCCGCCGCGCCCTGTTTATCCTTGCCCATGGCTACCAGGAACAGCCTGGCCGGCGATGTAGTAGGCAACTGCAAGACGCAGCAGACACAGACAAGGGGGCAGCCCAAGCCAGACTCCCACGCAGGGCGGCGTCGCAACTCCGGGCACCCCCACAGTAGATAGTCTTATAGGGGCTCACTAGCAGCCGCGCCTACGATGCGGGGGGCCCCCTCACAGGAGCATCCATGTACTATGGGGCAACTGCCAGATAGGGACGGAGACCCCCAAAGACGCAGCCCAGCTCCACACCAAGGCTCCAGGACCGGGCTGCCACCCCGCAGATCTATGCTGGTCGGATGATTCACCGGTTTCCTGGCACCCTTCACCAGAGCCCAGCGGGCACCGGGCACCCCGCAGCGTCAGTGACAGGATCCCCGGTGGTGCCGCCCCGCCACACCTGCACCCAAGCAAGGAACACTGATCGTCCAGAGGGTGGGCCACCAAGCCAGATGTCCGGCGCACTCCCCCAGACTCCCGATGGCAGGACTCACCCGCGCCCCGTCCCGGGCCGTAGGATCCGCGTCAGGTCGACCAGGCCGCTATGCAGGCAATGGGGGAGGGGCGCCTGCAATATCGTCGCCGTGGGATCTCCCGGCTCCCGGGCTCCCACCGAACGTCCCGCGGGGCTGCACCACCACGACGACACCGCTCCGCTGCGGTCTCCAATAGGGCAGGATTGACAGCCGCCTCTCAGGTGCAAGGCCCTCCACAGCCGCGGCCTCGAACGTCACGTCCTCCTCCCCGGGCACGGCGGCCGCCGGCCGGGAAGCCTCCCAATGCGGACCGGACCCGCCGATGTCCGCAAAACTCGACTGCCGGGTCGCGGCACCGCAACCAGGGACCTATTTCGTCACTGGGTCAAGGATCTTTGACGGATTACGGCCCAAAGAGGGAGTGAACTGCGGAGCTCTACAGAGTCGCGTCCGCCATGTTCAGCTCCCTGGCCACGCCCTCTCGTGGGCAATTTTGATAATTTTTTCCCATAAGCCTGCCGGAGGAACCAATCGATCACCACAATAAAGCTCCCCATTCCCAATGCTCAGTTCTTCTCTGACATTCCAGAATCCCATGGCCTCTTAATCTACTTCCCTATGGTCAGGCCATCCTGCCAGAACTTAGTCCATAACCAGCTTCCTCACCTTTTCCTTAGCCGTTTCAAACTCCCATTCAGTTCTGCAAATAGCTGTCTCCTTGACCCACAAAATAGGAAGATCTGCCTCAGCCCACACTGGTTTATCAGCTGGCAACCTGGACAAACAGTCAGTCAGCAGGAACATTCTTAGCCCCTGGAAGGTACTGAATGTAATAGGTATATTCCATCAAACTCTCCACCCATCTTTTAATACGTGGAATGGTATTCTCAATACTCCTGCATCCCAATAACTGAACTAATAGCATGTGGTCTGTCCTAAGCACAAATGGTAAACCTCACAAGAAAAACTTAAAATGATGTATCGCCCACATATAAGCCAAAGCTTCCCGTTCAATGACGTAATACCTCTCTTCATCACCTTTAAGGGAACGCGAAGCAAAGGCCACAACCTTTTCTTCACTGTCCTCCTCTTGGGACAAGACAGCCCCAAGACGTTTCAGGCTAGCATCTGTCATGAGTATAGTCGTCTTGGAGACATTAAAATTACCAAGGGTCGGCATCCTGGCAATTTAATTCCTAATGAGCTTGAAAGCTTCCTCACAGTCTTTAGACAAAGCAAATTGCACACCCTTATTAAGCTAGAGTCTGATCAGCTGTATTACGCTTGCAAAATTAGGAACAAACTTCGAGTAATACTCCGTGAAGCCCAAGAATGACCTAATCAGATCCTTGTTGGTTGGAGAAGGTACAGCAATAATAGAGTTAGCAAGGTCTAGCTTGTGGCTAATACCTTCTCCCGAAATCATGTGTTCCAAATATGAAACCGATTCTACTCCAAACTTGCACTTTTCCTTCATAAATGTAAGACCCTTATCTCTAAGTCTTGTTAACACTTGTCTCAAGGTAGCATCATGGCTCTGCTTGCCCTTCCCATAAGCTATGATGTTGCCTTGTAAAAACATCACTTAATCAATTCCCTTCAACACCTCCTTCATAAGCCTTTGAAAGCCTGCCGCCAATGAGGCTAACCCAAAACGGTAATCTAATGAACCTAAAGGCCCCCAGAGAAGTGACGAAGGATGTGAGAACCCTTGAATCTTCACGTAACATCACCTGGTGGTACGTAGCCGAGAAATCCATCACACTAAAAGCGCAGGCACCCTTGACTATAGTCAAAGCTGTGGTGATATTTGGCAAGGGATTGTGATCAACCCAGATGCATTGGTTTAGATCCCCAAGATCCACACACATTCTCATCTTTGCTCCATTCTCTTTAAGAGGCCGAACTATGGGGGCCAGCCATCCTGAAGACTCTTATCTCTTTAAAAACTCCCAGCTGTAAGAGTTTATCTAACTCTCCTGGCAAGGGTTTTAACATAAGATTAAGTATCCTCCTCACTGTATGCACAACTGGCTTAGCTTTTTTCTTTAAAATGATTCTGTGCTTGAAATCTTTTAAAAGACCAAGTTTGTCTCTGAACACTTCATGAAATTCCTTAACCAATTACAAGTCCTCCCCGCTGTTAGCTATTGTAACGACTTGATTTGGAGAGTTGGTATTAAGGGCAATCCCTAAATTTTATTGGTGTCGCCAACCGAGTAAATTGTCACTGCGTTTGACTACATAGATTTTCCCCGCAGTCTCTCTCCCCTTGAAGTTAATACTCATTACAGTATACTCAATCAAATTGATCTTCAATCCTCCATACCCCTCAGGATTTATGTCAGGCGATAACAGTGTGATATTTTAATTCCCATATGTCTCCTCCAGGTTTTTATCACCCACCAAGGTAAAAGGGGAACGAACCTGAGTCCCCCAAAACTGATTTCAATTTTACATTCTGGAATGATAAGGACCCCATCAACTACATCCGCCTGTCTAACCCCAGCAGAAGAAAGTACAACTTTTACTATTGCTTTTTGATTCATTGCCGGCATTTCATCACTTCATGTATCTTGACATTCTTGCACATATGAGCAAAATACAATTTTTTAGCACATCTGCAACAGAAAAATTACGGGCATTACAGTTTGGATTATTTGACAAATTATGCACTGCCACATTTGAAACACCTGAACTTGCTGTCTCTCCCGAGCCAGGATTCCCTTTGACAGATCCTTCATACATTGCTTTTTAAGTTGAATTCCTATAGTTGTAACCAGTATCTTTTTCTGAAATAGGAGTAGTTACCCTTTCCACCTAGTGTGACACACTGCCATGCATCTCTTTAACCCACCCTGAAGTGTTTTCCATGCCCTCAACAATATCCCCTGCTTCCTTCAACATAGGGATTTTAGCTAAAAGCTTCTCCTACATCCTGGTGTCATTAGTGCATCGCACCAACTGATCCTTAATAAGTGAGTCAGTTAAGTCCCCAAATTCACAAGTTCGAGCGAGGCTTTTCGGTGAGGCTATACATACACACACACAGAGGCTACATAATTGGCAACCTTCTCAACCTTGGCTTGGATTCTCAAAAAGAATTTGACTTTCCATTACAATATATGTGGACCAAAATACTTTTCTAACATTAAAACTTTCATTTTATACCAGTCCCTAGGTCACCTTTTCCGTTATCAATTACAGTCTCATCCAGGTTTTCGAAAATATTGTGCCCCTCTAAACCCAAATTGTGCAGAAACACTTTTGTTTCCTTGCTGCAGAGACCTTCTCACCGCCAATAGCCACAAGATAAGAATCAGAGTTGCTTCCATTTTTACCAGGGCAGTAAGGGTTCCTCGGAATTGGACGAAAACTGATGAGGCTGAGACGTGCTTGCATCATACTTCTTCAATAACCTGCAAATGCAAAACTATAACAGGCTAAAGAAATTTACTGACAAAATAATTTAAAATAATAGACTGAATTAACAAGCTAACATAATAAACCAAAACCATAAATAACCAAGTACTATACGAGTCACCAACCATCTCTGAGTGAGAGGAATCAGCTGTGCTATGGAATCCAAAGGTCCTCAAGCAAAACAAAAGAAATCCCTACTGAATATTCTGTAGTAAATAACCAGACTTCCTTGGAAGCCGCTTCCAATATTTACTGATGACTCGAGTGCAGTACGGGTTAAAATGGCACAATTAAAACAAGAAGCAACGGTAGCAGTCTATAGCATGACCAGCAGTGAGCCACACAACAGTGTGACGTAGCAGGTGACCATTGCCGACATGAAGACTCCGGGGACAACAAGCATCCAGTGCCCATCTACACTGATGATGCGGTCTCAAGAATCCGAAAGACTTGCGGCCTCAATTTAGTGCACAAACAAGACCACAGTTCACGATCCTCGCGCAGTGACACTCAAGGATCAAAACTTCACTTGGGCCTGCGGCAGAGCTCCTTGCATGCTGGTGATAAGATTCAAACTCCTGCTGCTTGCCTGCTGTGCCGCGGTCACGTTGCGGGCTACCAAAGAGGCATCACTTTAACTGTCAAGTGAGACAGTATTGTTCTAAGTTTAACTCCTATGTGCTTAGGAGTAATAAAAAATCTATCTATTGCTCACAGTTTGATCTCCCTACTCCAATAAGTAAGAAGTTCATGATGATGAATATATATATGTTTAGCAGACCTGACAGTCATGTCTAGGGTCCGATCATTCTGGGTTCAACAGGATTCCAGAGTGGTGTTGGTGGATGCTCCGCTCCTGCTCCTCACAGGTAGATCATCGACAACGTTAAGTTGAAGACAGCAAGCCAGTAATAGTTTCTAAGTACCTTAATTCCACCAACATTACAGCTTCTTCCACAGTCTTCATCTTCACCCTCAGTCTCCAACTGCCACCTGTATTCCATCATAACCATGGCACCATATCAAGTGAGCCACAGGATAGAATGGAATCACAGAGCCAATAAAATGCAGGTTACAACAGTATGCTAGGCAACCAAGACAGATTCCTGCAAACAATGAAGACGATAGCAACAACTGCACATTGTCATACTACAAAGGATGCCTATATGAGGTGAGCAGAGCAAGCAGGGAGCCTGTTCAACCAACTGTTCCATTTCTGGAGAGCACTGATGAGGTAAGCACCTTGTGGAAATAGTGAAAACAGACATTCACTACATATACACATAAAATAAAACCTGAAAAATGACTAGGGATCAAGTTATTACTTTTACAAAAAAGTACCGAAGGATGGAGAATGTCTAATAAAGTTAACCACTCTTATGTCTCTCCATGGTTTTTGCTTGGTTCGCTTTTGTGGGCACGGTTGGGAGGTCCTGCTCAGGTTTCTTTGGTGTATACTTACTCTGCTTGGAGCATGCACAATCCTGCTCTGAGTACTTGTCCTACTCACGCATCTGCGTTTAATACCCTCGGCCATGATCTGAACACGCAGACTGCCTTCGCAATCGCACTCAACACGTACACTTGGATTCACTTTCTTTTCTGTTACTTTATTTGGTTACACTATTTTTTCGCCTGTGTGGGTAAGGGGACCAGATGTCCTATTTAAAACGAAATTATGTTAATAGTAGTGTTTTTGTATTAGGTGTGTTATTGGCGGGCTTTGTTTACTAGACAGCTGCTATGCATTTATATATCCTTGGCTGTAACATTTTGTTTTCAGTATGAAATTGAATCCAACACATCTATGCCCAAAAATTATTATATTAAAAATGTATTTTTTGAACAAGTATCTTTTGTCTTCTTCTCCATCCAGTTATCCACGGCACATGTGAAGCAATTACATTTGCTGTGTGGACAAAACAAGCTTGCTTGCTTTCACGCTCACAAACACTAATATATGTTCATGCGTGCACAGCTATACTCACCCATACATTATCTCATTTACTCATAGACAGTGCTTTAAATCAGCACTTATTGTCAGACACTGAATGTTTGCATTTATTTCGTCTGAACCGGGAAGTGCGACCTTCTCATCATTGGTTCAATTCTTTTAATGGGAGAGTATGGGCACTTCTCGGTACCAAACAGATATTCTTGAATACTGAGGTCCTGCACTTCTGTATTTCCATTTAAAGCACTGCTCATGGACATTGGTGCCTTGATTTACTTACACCAATCGATTTACATACACAGCTACACACATGCACTCTGGTTACGATTGATGAGCTGCTTTACTCTGTTCTTGTATTTGCCTTTCAATCTTTATTCACAGACAGACATGGATTCCCTCTCATGCTCCTTTGGTGTTGTGTGCTTCGCAGGTGAAGGTCTGGCACCTGGGTCCTGATGGACAGGATCTTCCTTCCTCTGCGGCTGTTACTTTGGGACCGGAAGGCTGCCAGGTCGAGACCCTACATTTCCACCCAACTGCAGATGGAGTGCTGGCCAGTGGTGCCGGAAAGGTCTCCAAGGTCTGGGATGTTGCCAGTGAGAAACCCCTTGCAGGTATTATATGCTGCCAATATCATGCAC
This sequence comes from Calotriton arnoldi, assembly GCA_963921515.1. NCBI lineage: Eukaryota > Metazoa > Chordata > Amphibia > Caudata > Salamandridae > Calotriton > Calotriton arnoldi. The sequence goes on along the minus strand of CAWUFW010002998.1, from coordinate 1,862,118 downwards.
TTCTCAGCGGTGTCCTATCAGAATACCCACAACTAAATCATTTATAAGGCCAAACCTATCACCTCTCGAAAAGCAAAACAAAAGGGGTTGGATCAGCAGTATGACTTTATAGTGGGCACACTCCTAACCCAGCTGTGTCTAGGAGCTGCTACTACAGTTTTCAAGCGGTCACAATTTAAAAAAAAAAAGCTATTGAGTTGTTGTAAGTTGTGAAAGGTTTTTCCGTGTGCCTCATTGGTTAGAGAAGCATCTTTAAGCTTGTTTCAAACATTGAAATGTGAGCTAGCAGGAATGAGCATTAATGGAAAGGACTATGCTATTTTTTGAAAGAGCTCTATAGTTTAAATACATATGGGTTGTTTTAGTGGACAAAATATTTTGCACAAACACACACATTGGCATTACAAAAGCACTAATGAGCCCAGGTAGAAGTGCACATTAAAGAAATTTATGCAAACAGTTGTAAGGCTTGATCCAGACATTCCTTATGCACACTCCGATTATATCTCCATCTGCACATTTTTGACTTTTGCTAGTGTGAGACTATATATGTGACTGTGGGCGTCAATCTGCCTTCTCTTGATATACACATGCTGGGTAGACAGCTTATGTGTGCTCTCTTGGGTATTTTCTACAGTGTAGGTCAGGCCCGTTGGGATCCATTCTCATCATGGAAGTACAGTTGATGAAAAGTACATATCCCCAGTCCCAGGCAGGGACTCACTGCAGTTACCTTTGCATAACAATCTGATTTGAAACAGAGACCAGAGGCGTGAGCATACTTCAAGATCCAGAGCCTGAATATGCCAGACCGCTAATGAAACAATGGATGAAAACTAAACAAAAAGCAGAGCTGTAGTGGACCGAGAACAAGAGAAAACCATGAGCAGAGAATCCTAATCGGAACATCATGAGTAGAGTTACAGAGATTGAACACTGATGCCAGTCCTTTTAGCAGACATGTGACTGAAAATTGAGAAAGAGAGAGAGAAACATGGCTGCAGCAAATGACAGAAAAGAATAGAATAAACCTAGGAACAACAAATCAAAAACAGATGTAGAGGACTGAAACAAGCAACATGAAGCATTTGAAGTAGCACAGCAAAGGCACCGAGAAAATCCAGCCAGACTTAATGTAACAGAGTAAGACTGCTGCCACTACAGCACAGACTGTGATCAGTTTTAGGTCTCCTTTACAAATATATTTGTATTGGAATATAGATTAACAATAAACATGGCGATACATATTTAAAATCTCAATGTACATTATCAGATTAAATATAATCAAAAATACAAGCTTATATTAGGCAAACTAATCCATGTCCGCAAATTCATGAAAGACCATAAAAAGAAATACAAGTTATCAGTTCTAAAACATCATCTCCCAAGAGTCTTGTAATGTCTTTTGGCATTTTTTTACTCTAACTTTTCAAAATTGTAGGCTCCATTTCGAATAATAACAAACTAGTGTCCACCAATTATTCATGGATGGCGGACTGGAGGATTTTAATTCTCGAACTGTACAGTCAATCAATCTGCTCTGATTTGTAAAGCGCGGCTAATCACCCTAGGTGGTATCCAGGCACTAGGTTCTTGCTGCACTCAGTCGAAGAGCCAGGTCTGGAGTCCCTTTCTGAATTCCGGGAGAGAGGATGATGTTTGAAGGTGGAGGAGAAGGTCATTCCAGGACTTGGCGGCGAGGTAGGAAAAATATTGTCTTCTGCTGTAGCTTCGGCGGATACGGGGAGTGTGAGAGAGTGCGAGGGAGGCGGATCGCTAGAGTCTAGAGGGTTAGTGGAAGTTCAGGCAGTGGTTGATGTATGCTGGTCCTTGGTCGTGTAGGGCCTTGTGGGCATGTATCAGCATCATGAATTGACATCTTTTCTGGATGGGGAGCCAGTGGAGGTTCCTGAGGTTGGGGGTGATTTGGGTCTGTTTGGGGAGGTTGAGGATGAGTCTAGCAGCTGAGTTCTGTATTGTTCGGATTCTCTTCAGGAGTTGGTTGGTGATTCCTGTGTAGAGTGCTTTGCCGTAGTTGAGCTGGCTTGTGACTGGGGCTTAGGTGATGGTTTTCCTGGTGTTGATGGGGGGGGCCATCTGAAGATCTTTTGAAGCATGCAAAGGGTGTGGAAGCAGGCGGAGGCGACTGCGTTGATCTGGTGTTTTATGATGAGTTTGCTGTTCAGGATGATACCGAGGTTGTGGGCGTGGTATGTCGTTGTGGGTCCTTGTTCAGAAGACCACCAGGTGTTGTTCCGCGGGGAGGTGTTGTTCACAAAGATCAACAATTCCATTTTGTCCGTGTTGAGCTTCAGGCAGTTGGTCTTCATCCAGTCGACTACGCTCTTCATGCTGTTATGGAAGTTGGTCCTAGTGGTGGAGGGGTCTTCTGAGAGCGAGAGGATGAGCTGGGTGTCGTCTGCATAGGATATGATGTTGAGTCCAAGGGTTCGTACGATGTTGGCCAGGGGCGTCAAGTAGGTGTTGAACAGGGTGGAGCTGAGGGTTGACCTTGAGGGACACTGCAGATGATGTTCTTGGGTTCCGACGTGAAGGGTGTTAGGCAGATTCTATGGCTTTGTCCTGTGAGGAAGGATACGATCCATTTGAAGGCGTCTCCTTGGATCCCGATGTGGCGGAGTCTCTTGATAAGGGTGTGGTGGGATACGGTGTTGAACGCTGCTGAGATGTCGATGAGGATCTGTGCCGCTGTGTCTCCCCAATCGAGGAGGGTTCTGATGTCTGTGGCAGCGATCAGGGCGGTCTCGGTGCTGTAGTTTGTGCTGAAACTGAATTGGGAGGTGTCCAGCAGGTTGCTGTTCTCCAGGTGTTCGGTGAGTTGTCTGTTGATGGCCTTCTTGAGGACTTAGATGGGGAAGGGGAGCAGAGAGATAGGGTGGTAGTTTATGATTTTGCTGGGGTCAGCGGAGGGTTTCTTGGGGAGGGGTTTGACCTCTGCGTGTTCCCATTGATCGGGAAAGGTGGCCATGGTGATGGATGCATTGAGAATGGAGGTGAGTTAGCTGCTGATTTCCTCTCTCCTGAGGTTGAAGAGGTGGTGGGGGCAGGGGTCCATGGGTGCTCTATAGAGGACAGAGTTCATGATGGCTGTGGTGTTCGGTGTGGTGAGCTGTTCCCATTCGGTGAACGGATGGTTGTGGGTGACGTCCGTTGGCGTGAGGAGGCTGTAGAGGTCGGTAGGTTGGGGGTTCAAAGTTTCTATATATGGTGGATATCTTGTTGTGAAAGTAGTCCCCCAGGGTGTTGCAGAGTTCCTGGGAAGGGGAGAGCGTCTCTGTGGGTGGAGGCAGGAGAACTCTCTGACGATGTTGAAGAGTTCCTTGCTGTGGCTCAAGCTGGCTTCAATGCGATCTGCCAGGGGACGTCTTTTCGTGTCATTTAGGTATTGATGGTTTTTGGTCAGGGCTGATTTAAAGGTGGCTCGGTCTGTGGGATCTTTGCTGGTGTGCTATAGTCTCTCTAGGCATTTGCAGTTGTGTTTTATGATCCTGAGTTCTGGTGTATACCATCTGGCTTGTTTGGTGGATCTACTGATGTTGGTGGACTTGATAGGGGGGACTCTGTCTGCGCAGTTGGTGAGCCATGCGGAGAGGTTCTCAGCAGCCTGTTCGAGGTTGGTTGCAAGGTCGGACTGGTGGTTTTGAGGGAGTCCGTCCATTGGCTCTCTGTCACTTTGTTCCAGCTATGGTGGGGTGAGCTTGGAGGCTTTGTGGTAGTGCATGGTGATCCTGCTATGGTGAAATAGATGATGGTATGGTTGGTCCAGGTGAGTTCCGTGATATGGCTGTACTTGACTGTCTCTGGCAGTGAAAATCGGGTCAAGCATGTGTCCTGCGCTGTGTGTGGGGTTGGTGACCAGTTGGGTGAGACCGATGTTGCTCATGCTTTCCAGGAGGTTGGTGGTGTTCATGTCTTCGGGGTGGTCGAGGTGGAAGTTGAGGTCCCCGAGGAAGATGTAGTGCTTGGAGACAATGGCGAGTGGGGCGATGAATTTGAGAATGGCGTTGCAGACTGGGGCTTAAGCCTGGGGCTCTGTAGGCGAGGGTGCCTCTGATGGTTGTTCTGCCTTCGGTTTGGAGTTGGAAGTTGAGGTGTTCCATGATTGATGTGGTGTCGTCTTTGGTGGTGGTGCAACGGATGATTTCTTTGTGGATGATGGTGATGCCGCCTCCGTGTTTGTTGGTGCGGTCCCGGTATATCATCTTGTATTCATTGGACGTCGCTTTGGGGATGTCAGGGGTGGAGGAGGTGTTGAGCCAGGTCTCGGTGATGAAGACAACATTGGCAGTGAGGGTGGAGACGGTGTCCCAGATTTCGGTGGCGTGTTTGCAGAGTGATTGGGAGTTGAGCAGGAGGCAGTGGAGCGGATCTATGGCGGTTGTAGTCGGTGTGGTGAGGGTTTCTTAGAGGGCGGGAGGTGTAGGGTTGCAGAGAAGAGACAGTGGCGGCAGGTGAAAGGTCCTACTGTTGATCGAAGAGATATGAGTCAGCAGTTGTTGTTGCGGCATCTGGGGTCCAGCGCTCGGAGATCTGCGGCAGAGTATGTGTGGGTGGCAGGAGGGCCAGATGAGGCCTTTGGCACGGCCGACCTGCGGCCTTCATTAAATAGGTCTTGGTGAGCTGCCAGGAAAGGAGCAAGCGGCGCGGCGATCTGGCTCCAAAAATGGCACAAAAATTGAACAAGTATGGGTGAATAAGCAAACTAATTTGCAGGAGACAGCAATTCAATTACAGGCAGCAGTGCGGTACAGGAAATAAAAAGTCAGTAAGCAGTAAAATAGACAAATCGGGCTGAACTTGGACTACCTAAGCTAAAGTATGCTGAATACAATTACATGCAGCGTGATTAGCACAGTAACAAATATGGGCAGCAGAGTATTGTGGCAGAGTCCAAGAGATCTGCTGATGGCAACACTGGGGGAGTGGATCGGAGATCTGTCTAATGGGGTCACGCTGCGGCCTCCATTAAGTAGGTCCTGGGAGGGGAGCGGGGCGATGGGTAGCATGAAGGATGAGCGGGCGGGAAAGGAGCGAGCGGCGCGCAGGGTCCTAAACTGGCTGAATGAACGAACTTATTTGCAGGAGACAGCAATGCAATTATAGGCAGCGGCGCAGAACAAGAAATAAAAGGTCAGTAAGCAGTAAAATAGAAAAATCAGGCTGAACTTGGACTAACTAACCTAAAGTATGCAGAATACATGCAGCACAATTAGCACAGTAACCGTTATGGGCAGCAGAGTATTGTGGCGGAGTGCGGGAGACCAGCTGATGGCAACGCTGGGGGAACAGATCAGTACAGAGTCTACCGGTGGCTACAGAAATAAACAAGATTGGGTATATATTAGTCAGGAAGACTCCAATCTACACATCATGATGTTCGCAATGCTTAAAACGAGATCAATCTGCAGCCTGCTAGATAAATACCCACTATGTTCGGATCACAAACTATGTAATTTTGAGCAAGTAGCGAACTGATGGACAATATCTGTGTTCTCTAATAACCACCTTTGGCATGAAATCTGTCCCGCACGTTTCCATTTAGATATTTTATTCAGAGTGTAGTAGAGAAAGCAAACCGTTTTGAAGTGTTGCAGTTTAAGCCTGGCTGTTATCAAGATTGAGTTGGCCAGTGGAATGGATTGTTCTGTCATCTCCGAATATACTGCATGACCAACCTTAGATGTCCATTCCACCACTAACAGGTCCAAATCATCTACTCTGTGGATTGAAAGAACTTTACAGAATTCCTGGATAGTGATTTTACTTCTTTCCGAAAAAGACGATCTAAGAAGTCTGATCTTTCGGGATTAATACTAACGTTTGTTCATTTCAAACCTCTTTGAAAATAATTATGATTCTGCAGCTATTTTAAAAATGACTGTTGCGACAGTTTACATTTTTTTCTGCAGATCAGGATAGGCATAGAACACCTTATTTTTATATATTTGGCCAATGGTCCTCAAACCTTTGCGAGCCCTACTCCAAGTTACGGAGTCCTGAAAACTTTCATGAAAAAAAGAAGGGTTTCAAAATTCCATATAAAAGTTGATCATCCCACGGCCATAATTCTTACGCCACTCCCCCAGACTTTAAAAGCATCTAAAATAACCTTAAATATGACTCTTTTAAAATAATTAGGCTCAATATGTTCAGTGAAAGACCCCCTCCCACCCTACTGGAAGATTATAAATACTCAGATTTCATCTGTCTCCTTTATTGGGAACCAACAGTCATATATGTTGACCCATGGCAGCCCAATAATATAATTGAACATTGGGTAGAGTCTAACCTCCTCTTTGTGGAGATAGTTGCATATGGCGGATCGCTCTTATCCTTTTGCACGACCTATAAGGAATCTAATCTCCTAAAAAGGAATTAGGGACATTTAAAGGGATAGCTCCAAACAGATAAAAAATCTTTGGAAGTATTGCAATCTTGATAATATTAAAACGTCTTACTAAACTTATATGGAGATGGTGTCGCTGACGCAGCGAAACAACAGTTTATTGTAAATGTTCCTCATAAGTTAAACTGGCAATGTCTTATATGTGATTTAATATTTTAATCACCAGATAAAATGCCGCCTTGATGACCATTGATTTTTCTTCCCAAAACATAAAATTGACCACAATCTAGGTTTTTCTCGTGTTGAGTATATAACCAGAGACCGTGTTGAAATGCATCGCCTCAGCCTCAATGTGTTTGATAGCCTTTTCCACGTCACAGGGATAAATTGCCATATCATTGGCATAAGAGGAGATCTTAGTTGCATACCTATTAGGAATAATTGACCTAATGCCCTTATTGTTCTATATACAATAAAAGTATGGCCCAGATAAATGACTAACAATAACGGAGATATCGGCTATCCCTGGCTCATTCACCGTAAGATACAGAAGCAATCGGAAAAGCGCTCATTCACTTTGACTCTGGCCCCAGGTTCTTTCTAGAATAGCTGTAACCGCGCACAGAAGACCTGACCAAGACCCATCTTTCTCATAATGGACAACAAAAAATGCCATGAAACTATGTTGAAAGCCTTCTCTGCATTCAATAGAATCATACTGGCTCGACTCCCCAAAGCCTTGATGGAACAAACAATGATACAGAAGTATTAACAGTGCTTAATTTCAGCCGGTGATTTCCGGTGCTCGGCACCAGCACTTAATTGTCAGCACTAGTGCTTATGACAGTCTGCTACATGGTGACGCTATCTGCCTAATTTAGGTATGAGCACAACAATAGTTGTTTAATAAATCTATATACATTAACTAGGACTAATACATAAAACACTCAATGACAGAGGTCCTACCTATCTTGCGAAAAAACGTATTTGCTACTTACCGAGTAGATCGCTCTGGTCTGGAGAGAAAGCCCTTCTTGTCATCCCTCGGTTCAATAAACTCTGCGCCGGTGTCAAAACTTTTTCTTACCTTGCCCCACAATATTGGAACTTGCTTTCTGTCCACTTACGTAAGTGCTCAAATTTCCTTAAATTCAGGAAACTCCTGAAAACAGAACTCTTTAACAACTGATCCCCTTTCCCAGCCAGTATACTTCTGCCCATAGCGTGGAGATACCCCTTCGGGGACGAGTCCAGCGCTCTACAAGTTCGTTCATTCGTTCATTCATTCATACCTGCCACTCAAGCCATTCTTCTAGCTTTGGAAGCCTCGAATATTATGAATTGTCACACATGTAAGAGTGTGATGGTTACTAGTTGTGTTGGTACCAGTCGCGGCCGGCATGGCTCGCGAGTGAGGGGGCGGGGGAGGGGGGTCGCGGGGAGGTCGTGCGGGGGGGGGTTTAATTTAAAAATTATTATAAAACAAAATTAAACTTACCTTTCCGCCGGCCGTGTCCCGCGTCTTCACTGCTCCTGCTCTCCTGCTTTCCTGCCTCCGGCAGGAACAGGAAGCAGGCAGCCAGGCTCCCTCCCCAAGGCCAATCACAACGCTGCAAGCAGCGTTGTGATTGGTTGGGATGCCGCCTAGACAGCGGCTTATGGGGAGGCCATGTTCTCCATGCAGGCTGCATGGAGAAGGGCAGAGTGCGCATGACTGGTTTGGGCGGCCCCAGAGGGCCGACCTAACAGTCTTTCCGCACTCAGGAGTGGGCACACCACTCTTCCCCTGCCCTGGTTGCAGAGCAGCCCCGCCCACCCTCCCGCAACCAAACATAAAATGGTAATAACTGGACGTTATTACCATTTTATGTTTCTGCTTCTCGCACTGCGAGAAAGCAGTGGGGCGACGCTCCTCCGCCCTAGTGGAGGAGCCGCCCCTGGTTGGTATGGTCATTGGCAGTGCTGGCAGGGGCAATGGATGTTGCAAGCTGCAGTGTCTTCCTGAAGAGGGGCCCGGGCACTTAATTTTCTTTTACAAATTATGCACTGATTAATATGTGTAGTAATGTCTAGAGAGGGAATACACATGTTTTCAGGAACATACCAAAGTCTAAATGATAGAAGCGAGATGATCAGCAAGTATTTAAGAAAAATACATTGCATAAGCATTGAGGAGAAATATGGCCCGATGTGATCCTCTCGTCCTCTGGCTTCCATTTTTACTGAAAGATAGCTATGTTAACAGAGTTCCAAGTTGTGGGAATCTCTAGCCCGTGATCAAATCCTGAGATCATCTGATCAAATATAGGGACAAGAAGTTCAACAAAACCTATATAAAGTTTGGCAGGTATGCCATCCTCACAGGCCGCTTTTACAGAAGCTTGAGACAATATTCCATATTTATGTCTTCAACAGAGATCTCTCGATCCAACGACCTAGCCTGTTTGTAATCAAGTTGCTTTAGATGGGCTCAAGCCAGATAAGCTTCTATATCTGCATACGAAGGCATACCATTTTCTTCATAGTACAATTCTTAATAATAAACCTTCAAAGATTCCAATATGTCTTCTAGGTGAGTTAAGAGTTGTATTCAGCTACAAAAGTGTGAAGTTCCGTCAAGAAAAGGGCTGTGGGAGTCTGGACCCACCAGATTATCAAGGGGTGGACAGGTAGTACAGGGGTGCATGTGGCACAGACTACTGGATGTGAAGTGACCAGCTGGTAGCCTAGCATCCTGCCACTCCCAAGGGGCCTTTCTACCTTAGGATTAGGGTGTTCAAAGCAAACGCAAGGAATACATCCAGAGTAAGGGTGGAAGTTCAGGCTCACTAACCTTATCACACATTATGCTGTGCAAATGGTAGGTCACTTTAATAATGTTAAAGCTTTCCCTACCATAGTAGATTAGGTTACTGATAGGTCCTAAAGAAGTGCAGTTGATCCATTTTAGGACAGTTAAGGCGCGAAACATGTCGACCAAGTAAAGGGGTCACTGAATGATAATACGCTCCGAGGATCCATTGATTATTATTTTTATCTCATTAACAGTGTCCCTACCAATATAATAGGTCTAGAGGTAACCTCTAGTTAGTTTTAAATTTCTGTTTTTAGACCAGTCTACACAGTTCTTATAACTCTTCTCAATTCATTTCCTGAAGGGATGGTTGGCCACATACTCTTGTCCAACAGGCGATACAAATAAGATCTCCGGCAAGTGCCCCCCCCCCTCCCTAGGTCCCGTTGACATTGCAGCAGCAGCCCATTGAGGAGCACAAACTGATGGTGAATCATTTCACCATTGGTGGGTGAGGGCTTGTGCTCCTAAAAGGAGCTGCTCCTTGATGGTCTGTTGGGTCCCGACTTCCCCAGTCGGCTTTTAAACCCCTTTTTCTTGACGGAATTCCAAAGTTCTGTAGCTGAATATAAGTTTAGTTAGGGAGGATGTGTGCTGGACCGAAACTCTCCCCACCTCCTGTTGTATTTGTTATTGAGCTAATATTTGACCATTGCTATCCTTGAGAGCAGTTATTGTGGTCTTGCTGCATTTTTCTTTAATCTTGTAAGCAAGCACATTACAGATTGTATCTCCATGCTCCTACTCCAATCTCTTATTTGACCTAAGAACGGCTGCCACTTTCTCCCTAAATGTGCAGAAAAATGTGACTCCTATACTCCACCAAACACAAATATAGCTCCCTTTCTCCCTCATCCTGATTTTGGATCAGTCTGGCATGCGTTCTTTCAATAGCTATGAATTCCAATAGAGCCTCTTCCTCCTTATTCCATGCAGCCCTATTTTTATGAACCACAAATTGAACTGAAACACCCCTTATATAAGCCTTCATGGCGTACCAGACTTTATTAAGAGGGGCAGTGCCAACATTGATAGAAAGAAACTCTTGGATGGCCGAGGAGGACATCCACCCTTTGTATTCCATATCTAACAGCGAATGCTCAAAGGTCCATCACCTTGTTCCTTTCATTATGGTATTATCTTTTATTTCAAGCAATAATGGATTATGATCATACGTAATCTTTGGACGAATATCAACCAGTACAGTGGCGTAACCAAGGCCCCACGCTCCAGGGGGCCCCCTCAGCATAATACCCTGGCCTGAGAGCTCCTGAGTGAGTCCGAAGGGGGGCCCCTCAAGTTTCATTACGCCACTGAACCAGTACTTCGGTCAAAAATTGAGATGGAGCCAGGGCAAGGCCTATGTGAGAGTCGGGTTTATAAAAGCCTGAACATTACGTATATCCCAGCTCAGTCCCTCTGACGGCCCGCCAAACATCTGAGAGAGCATGTATCTACAAAAGGTTTAGTATTGAATTCCTAACTTTAGGCATCCAAGGGTGTGTGACGATGTGTGAAGTCAATTTTATAGTTCATTATGCAATTAAATTTGCCAACCACAATTAGCAGACCAAGCCAAGCAACCAACTCCTTGCTAAAATATCATACCTCTGGGAATCATCACTAATAGGCCCCTACATGAAACAGATACTATACGTAGCGTGAAAAAAAAATCCAGAAGAGCTTTTGCCCACCTCCCCTCTTATCGGTCTTGTTCTGACCAATTTTGACAGATCCTAACTTATTGCTCAAGTTATCAACATCCATGGTCGTCGATTCATCAAAATACCAGGGGTAGCAGAAGTGTGCCTCACTTCAGAAGAATCATGGATGCAGGAATGTCACTGCTGGTTCCATACCGCCTCTCTTCACTTTTGGCTTATTTGCTCCATGTGGCTTAGCTCCCAATTTTGAAATACATGTGGCTGAGGGTAGTTGGACAAACCAGTGACAGGCTTGGGCGGGTTGTGCTGAGAGGTATACCTCAAGTGAGGCAGTCAATTAGCCAATGGAGGCCAGCCCTGCCCAGTTACCTGGGCAACCACAGAAGAGTTCAATAAGGGTGAAAGATGAGCCCATGTCTGTAATTGGCTGCTGCAACCCCTTCCCCAGTGTGACTGACTCTTGCTAGAACTTAGCTGAATAACAATTAATCCGCAGAAGTTGGCCACGAAGGATAGAACTATACCACTCAATTTATTTGCTAACCTGATTGTGTGCCAATCTCCAATCTGAGCTGTGATGCAGAGTTTGTAGCAAAATACCTAATTCAAACCCCAGATTTATGACACCTGACAGAGCTGCTGTAGTATCCCATACATACTACTCAATACCTACACATCAAACTTGATCTGCAGCCCAGACTCAAGTTTTCATGCTGGTCTGTGAAAACTCCCTTTCATTCTCACTCAAACTTGAATGAAAACTAAAAGAAATAGAATGCTTTTACAACATAGTACTGCAGTAAACTTTAAACGCGCACTGGTATGAAAAAAAAAAGCGAAATAAAAGCACTTATTGTGACTCTTAAAAAATGTGTGCCATCTCGACAACTTGCATATTAGAACAGCAAAGGTGGCCTGAATTTAGAGACAACTTCTTCTCCTTTGCTGTTCAATCTGGGATCGCACAGCAATATTGAAAGCCTCGAGGACAGCTTGGGGCTGTCTGGTGCCTGGGAAGGAAGGGTGTTGCTCGGATACCCTTTAGCTGAATCAATCTGAATTGTAACAGTGTCAAGTTGCAACTGTTGCAGTCTTGAGGAACGCTGCCACAGAGGCTCTGGAGCATTTTGCAAAGCCAAATAAATGCGCCTGTTCCTTAAGCTGCCGTTGCCCCCTTTTAGGCTAGGGGTTACAAGAGCAATGCCAGGGGTCTCAAGGGCAGTGAACTGCGACCCCCAAATGACGTCCATGTCAACACCAATAGAGGCCTGATGAGTTGAACATGCAATCAAATCAAAATCAATCTGTCGGGAACAGTGCTTGATGTTTACAAGCAATGTGTGTTTCCTTGAGACAGGGAATATTCGGTTTAAACATCCGAGCTTCTTCTCTGACCAAGTTGTGTTTACGGAAAGCGATTTGGCCCTCGAACATTCCATCACATTCATTTCATATATTGTGCTTATTAATACTTTGATATAATATCTTCACTGCGATATCTGTTACCATATGACATAACCCTTTCAGTTTCATTCATATAGCTAGCTCTACTTTTCTTTTTCAGCACCCATTTAAACATCCAGAGGCACCCCCCACCCCCTAAATACCACCCCCAACCCAGCAACCCCACCGCTATCTACACAGAACGAAACATCACCATTATATGGTGTTGATGCCAATGGACAACAATTGGTACCCCCTCCCCCCCAATCTGCCATCTCACCAAAGTGTACAAGAAGAACAACAAGCATTTGCAATGCAATAGGTCTCGCATTTACGCGAGTTTAAGCTATTGGCATTGTAAATAACAATGCCTTTTATTTATGTTTCAAAAAACAAAACCTAAATAAAACGCATTGTCATTTACAGTGCCAATAGCTCAAACTCGCGTAAATGCGAGACCTGTTGCATTGCAAATGCTTGTTAACATCCTGCGAGGGAGCGCGTCTATTTGTGTTGCGCCACTGTGGAGAGAGGTGCAGAGGGCTCCGAGGGTGGCAGGAGAGACGGGACAGACACTGCGTGATAGATGTGGCGTCCGCCTGTGTCACCTTGCCTCAGTGCAGAGTGCGACGTCACGTACCCACTAAAGCCACCGTACACCTATCTGACGTACCGACTGATCTTCTGCGATGCCCACTCATGTATGTAGTGTGAAAACAATAGCTACTCCCCTCCGCTCAGGGAAAACCAATAAAACCAATCTTACTGATTAACCTAGCCCCCACCTCATCCTCCTATCACGCTATCTGCTCGGAGACGTTGCTTACCCCCTCGAATTCAATACCCCCCCACTCACAATGCCCCCACCCCCACGCACCAGGGGTTGATATGCCCTTTCCAGGTTTACCAGCACAGCCCTATACACGGGTGAAGGTAGGTTTGTGCAGTGCACACTGGTAACTGGAGAGGGCTGTCACAGCTGCCTTTAGAAACGCTGTCACACAGCTGTATTTTTAGCAAAACCGGTTTCAGACAGAGAATAGATTAATCAGCCTTGGGCAGTAACTGAATTAAAGTTCATGTCAGCCATCAGAAATATCACTGCGACTTCAGAAACATTTAGGGTGCTACTGTCAGGGACAGTGACACCGATTCAGTGCGTACAAATCAATGAAAGAGGTTTGTTGATTTCTGGACATTCAAATACGCCCATTGAGTTTCAGCGAAATAATTCGCCCATTCAGCGAGTTTTATCCAGTGAGGCAGATTCAGTGAGATACGAGGAGACATACCGAGTTTCATGCAGTGGAATAGGCGTCTGCGTTTATTGCAGTGAAATTGAGTTAGTCAGTTCCTGGCACTAAGGAAGACTTAGTGACACTGAGTCACTGGGGCTGATAAGTGACATTCTGACAGTGTGAACACGACTGATTGAGTTTCAAGCCGCACCTTACACCCAGTGAGATTCAAAGAGCTGAATCGCGTAGGTTTACACCCTGAGCTCAACTCTGCGGCTAGATTCAGAGTTTGCGTGCTAGGAATAGTCTCGGTTTTAGGCAGTGAGCAGTCTCACTGAGTCACAGGCAGTGAGGAAGACCCAGTTTGTGTCAGTTAAATAAAGATTCACTAGGTACGAGGCAGTGTTATGCGGGGTGGCAGTGAGTAGCCGCAGGGAGTTATTTTAGGGAAGTAGCGCCCGATGGTTTCCGGCACACAAGGCTACCCACTGGGTTGGAGACTGTGACGTGCTTGGCGAGTCTTCAGTAGTGAAAAGGCTCGGTGAGCCCGTGAGCTGTAGTAGACAGTGAAAGGTGCTGCGTGGTTTCCAGGCACACAGGAATCTGCCCTGGGTGTGAGGCAACGGACAGGTTGAGCGAGCTGTACACAACAGAGTTTTTCTTATCTTCTATGAATTCAGAACTATTCCCTGGGTTGAACGCAGTGACCGGCTCAGTGAGCTAGTGAACACGCCCATCGAGATTTAGGCAGGCAAATAGAGGCGTTTGGTTTCGGCTTTATAAAACATGTTTTTATTACTGTTATATATGTTTGCGGTTCTATATAGCATGAACTTGGTCCAAGGGACACCAAATTACTTTAGGCAAGCACAAAGTATCCCTTTTGTAAGACAAGAGAAGATTAAGTGATTGGCACAGAATCACAGGAGGGGGTACCGGCGCCGGGACTCGAACGTCCTTTTCCCACTTTTTAAAGTCGGCAGCTATGGCCATTGGGCCCCAACCCTCCCGAAAACAGTCCCTGGTTTGGAGAATGAACAGCCTAGGTGATCCTAGAGCAATGAAATAGGTTCCTTTAGTTCCAGGCACTGTGCACGCAAGAGTTGTCGATATAAACACGTACCTGCACGGATCTGGAGTCCTTGTTTGCAGCGCAGATCACAACACAATCCTCACACTTATCTTCCAACAAAAAACAACAAGCGCGGCCAGGCGGCTGCGAAAGTGAAAGCGTGATACAGAACAGATGGCACCCTGCGCGCCCCTGCTTGCTCCCGCAAGCTGCAGGCCGCCACACGCACGAGTTTTACGAAAAGTCTGGAGTGATTGCAAGAGGCCCTCTCCTAGACAGCGCATGCGTGCTGCGCTAGGCGAGACCTAAAAAGGGAAAGGAGGATTTAATTCCAGACCACCAAGTGCTTCATGCTGCCAAAAGAAAGACCTAAACTGGAGCCAAAACACAGAAATCGTCCAGTTTATTCCACATCAACTGTAGTAGATGCATTATTCCCTTTATCCTCATGAATTGGTCCAACTTTGCATTGTCTCATTAAGTCATATACCTCTTTTTCAAAAGAACACAGATAATTGTTGCCAACTCGCAGGGTTTTCAGCCTGGCTAACTTATGTAGAAATGGTCGCGCCCCCAGGGACCTTAGAGGATCAATCAACTTCTGAAGCTGCTGCCTACGTTGGACAGTCCCCGGGCAGAAGTGAGACCGAACAAAGAAAGAAATTTAGCCAGATTAAATTGGCTTAGTTAGTCAAGCTTTCAAAAATAACCTTGATGCAATACAAATTTCCCAATATATATATCAAGAAAGGCCTGCATCTGGTAGATGAACACGTCTTAATTGCATGAGAAAAAGAGTTTGAGCGATTAGGCAGCCTATGAGCATGCTGAACCAGACATCCCAATCAGTTAGTTCTGGAAAGGCCTCCTGAAATAGATTGACAATGAACAGCCGAGTGTCCTTACTTTCCAGCCCTCCTGTGATACAAAAAGCACATAGGTTATTCCGGCGTTGTCGATTCTCCAGCTTCTCAACCATCCACTGTGTATTGTGAATCTGTTTAGTGTGTCCAGTGACTGTACTCTTAAGAGACGCCGTCTCATCCTTTACATTAGAAGTACGTTTTTCCAACTCAGCTATTGATGAACATCACTCTGTGAATAGGGGCAAAAATTTCAGAGTCTCCTTCGCATATTTTGCTTCATTGTGATCTAATTTGTGTTCCAGGTGAATGTTTTCTGGTTAACATGCTACCCTATAGTGTTAAGAACTACATAAACAAATAAGGTGACATATTGGTTTTACTGTGTACGGAATTTGGTGCCTTCTAACTTCAACCATGACTTTCCCAATCTGATAGAGCCTTCTGGGCCTGGCCGGACTGGCCGTAGCAGGCACAGGCGTTTCCCTGGTGGGCCGCCAGGGTGGGGGCCGGTTTTTGACCCCTGGCGGGCCGTTTTTGTAGCACAGCTGTAATATTGGCCCCCTGTAACAAAAGCAGCAGTTGTGTTTTCCACGCGAACCCCCAAATCCCCCCCCTCCTCCCCCAGAGTCCGGCCCGACTCAATTGCCAGAGCCTGTTTGCGTTTCTTGTCCGGCCCTGCTTCTAGCCACAGATTCCTTACCTTAGAATTATCCCCAGGCATCAGACTGGATCCGGAAATTCTTGAGCAGTACTCCTACATGTTGGTAAGTGTTGTCGTCATCCACGCCGGAAGTGACGTGTGCGGTGCCTGTATAGGCGCCACCCCATCGCGCTGACATCAGTTCTTTTCTTTCTGCGCCAGTTCGCGCATATCTAGAGAGCGCTACACTCGAGTCCATTTTTGGCAGAATTTTTTCTTACATTTTGTTGCTATTTTTGAGAATTTTTATCCTGGTGTACTAGAGCTGTCCCCTAAAAGAACAGTGGGTTTCAAACCCTGTGTGGCATGTCATAGGCAGATTTGGTTTGTTTGTAGTGCTTGGAGAGGGACCACGACTCCAAGGCCTGCAGGACTGCCGCGCCATGAATCTGAAGGTGCTTTTGGAACGTTCCCTTAAGCTCCTCGCCACCCGACGTCAGACGACCCGGCGACATTCTCGATCCTGATCACGTGGAGGGTCCTGGGACCTATCTTGGAGCCACACCTGACGATAGTCACCCCAGCCCCATCCCCATCCCAAGTTGTCTGGTAAATACCATAAGCATAAGAAGTTCAAGAAGCCAAAGCGCTCTTCAACTTCACTGCGCCGGTCCAAGACCTTGGACGAGGCAGGGGAACAACGACATCACTCAAGGCATTGCTCCACTACGGAGCCTGTGCCTGGGTCCGCTCCGCACCTCCCAGAGTTCCCCGGAGCGACCCCTGCCCAACTCAAAGAGTTTTATGAGGCCATGTGTAAGGAAATGCCAGTGCAGTCAAAGATGATACTTTAAGGTATGAAACAACTCATTACATGAACCCTAACTTGATTTTCAAGTCGAAATTAATGTAACATGTGGCATTGTGCAACTTTTACAAAGTTGCTACTTTGTTGCCTTTAAATCTCCTGTACCCTTAACGGTTGCACAAAGAGCCTGTCCCTGAGACAGCTATCTCCCCTCCTTGGGAGACGTGCTAATGACTCCCAGGAAAGGAGACAATAGAAGCCTGCACTGGAAAGAGGTGTTACCTCCCTCCTGCAGGAAGCCACATGGGTGTTCAAAGTAGAAGCTGCCTTTGACGAGCAAATGGGTAACCCTTGGGAGAGGGGCTGCTTCGTTGTCTAGGTAGAAAAGCTGGTACTAGGGTCAGGGAAGGGGAAACCAGTTGCCAAACCAATTTTTCAGGAACGTGTAGCCTCTTGGTATCCACACCCCTGGGTTGGGCTAGGGAGGTCTGGACTCCGAGAAAGTGGTTTTGCCATTTCGAGAGTGGGCAGAATAGTGCATCTTGGGATGACCACTTCCTGGGAAGTGTGGAATATGGCTATCAGGAAGGAGGGAACCTGATAGCCCATTGGCTACTGACCACGCTACCCTGAGGGCACTTTCTGTGCATAAAATGGGCATCTGTGGCACCTAGAACTCCGATCTCGACTTGACTGGAAGAAGGACCGAAGGACTGCCCTGCTGCACTGGGGAACAAGCAAAGAGAGACTGCACCGGTGTGGACTGCACCTGCTGAATCTGGTGGCTAGCAAAGAAGAGGAACTGTGCCTGCTGTGTCCTTCTCATGGAGTCGTGGTCTCTGGAGCCCAGCCGAAGCAAAGAGACTTCAAGGGTCAGTTCGCTGACCTCCTGTTCACAGCACAGGGCCACAACAGCAGAGAAGCCTGTTGGGGCAAGTTGGTAGCTCAGAATCTTCAACCCGCCACCAACCACCGCTGTGCATCATAAGAGACCAGGACCCGGTGCCTGACGGGAGAGTTTTTCCAAGTGCAGCTTGGTCACCCAGAAGGCATGTTGTCACCTACAGAGAGTTTTGACTGTTTTAAGCCTTCCAAGTCAAAGCCAGTGCCTTTTTCTTTTGATAGGCCTGGAGAAGGGGACAATAGGGAGTGGTCCGAGAACCCTTTTACATTCCACCACCCCCTTGACTAACCAGAGGACAACTGGTATGAGGAACTGGCACATGCCAGTGGTTTAGACACCTCACCAGATACTAGCTTGGTCTCTCCTCCTACTGTGACTACTGAGGAGGGAGCCTCTTTTGCAACGGTGGTGCAGAGGGCGGCCGAGATACTGGGCCTTACGCTGCCCTCTGTGACAGTCAAGGTGAATGTCTTGACAGAGGAGCTTCAGCATGGGGAGTCACCCCCACGGAATCTCTCCTCCCATTCAATGAAGCCCTCCCAAATGTCCTGTTGAAGCCTGGTCTAAGCCCTGCACCGGGGGATTCCCAAGCTTCCCTCATGGACATGCCCTTTGGCGAAATGGCATATTCAGCACTAGAGCGCTTTAAAGACTGTAGGTCTACAGCCAGATCTTTGGGCCTATCTATGGCTCCCCGCCAACCCTAGACTGTCTTGGGCCCCTTCTGTGGCTTTGGGATGGGCTATAAACCGCATCCTTTCCTTCCCAGCCACCAAGGCCAACCGGCTTTCCAGCCTTTTCGTGCCTGTGGACGCGGTTCCATAAACCACGTTTGACCACCAGCCAGTGGTGGGTCTAGTCCAACGCCCTCCACCCCCAGCTACCGCAACTCCCAAACCCCTTTAGTTTGCCCTTATACCAGCATGGGCATCCAGTGGGAGGCAGGATTTACCATCATCTGTCCCACTGGCAGTTCATAAAATCGGACAAGTGGGTTCTTCAAATCGCTGAATGGGGCCACTCCATCTCCTTTTTGGAAACACCCACCACCACCACCACCCATGCCACCTTCTCATGACTGGCTGATGGGGGACCATCTTTTTTTGCTCTGTTAGGAAGTACTCGCTCTTTTGGCCAAGAGGGTGCCGGCATCAGAAGTAGGTCGTGGTTGCTATTCCCGCTACTTTCTGGGGCCCAAAATGGACGAAGGTGTCCATCTTATTCTAGACCTGCGCCTTCTCAACTTCTTCCTGAAGAAGGAGCCGTTCAGGATGCTCACATTAGCTCGGGTCCTGTCTGCCCTTGACCCGGGACTTTGGATGGTAGCGTTGGACTTGCAGGATGCCTATTCCACATCCTTTTCTTGCCTGCACATAGGCGATACCTGCAGTTCACGGTGGGTCACAAGCACTTTCAGTTAACTGTGCTCCCCTTTGGCCTTAACAGTGCTCCTCAGGTGTTCACCACGGTGATGGCGGTGGTTGCACCACATCTGCAGAGTTCAGGGGTTCCAGTCTCCTCCTACCTTGATGATTGTCTGCTGAAGGCCAGATCCCAGAGGGAACTGCAAAAGACTTGCAGTGGTGGCTGACGAACCGTGAATGGGTCAGCAGCAGACCCCTCTCTTTTCCCCACCCAGAGATGACTGTAGTGCCAGATGTGTCACTCATGGGCAGGGGTGGCCATCTGGGAGAGGTGGAGATCAGAGGACTCTGGTAGAGGATCAGCTCCATATCAACCGGCTAGAGCTGCGGGCGATCAGATAGCCTTTCTTCCTCCGGTCAAGGGAAGGCTAGTTCAGTTGTTCACGGACAACACACTGCCATTTGGTACTGCAACAAACAGGGCAGGGTGGGGCCTTGGACCCTGTGTCAAGAGGCCATGCATCTCTGGACATGGCTGGAATGTCATGGCAATTCCCTGGTGGTTCAACATCTTGCGGGCTCTCTGGACGTCAGAGCAGACAAACTCAACCGTCAATGCCTAGTGGATCACAAATGGTGTCTCCTTCCGGAGGTGGTGCAAGGTCTCTTGCGAGACTGAGGCGAACCTTGACCTAGATCCATTCGCCATTGTTGAGAACGCACTATGTCAACTGTTCTGCACGCTGGAGTTTCCAAGGCAGGTCTTGCTTGGAAGCGCTTTTGTCTCGAGTTGAGCTCAGGCCTTCTGCACACCTTTCCGCTGATACCACTCTTGCACAGAGTTTGCAAGAAGATCAGGAACGACTAGGCCCAAGGCATTCTTGTGGCTCCAGATTCGACAGGGATAGTTTGGCATCCCGAACTGTTGAACATGAGCAGCGGTCCTCTAATCAGACGGCCCTTTCTGGAGGATCTTCTGTTGCAGCTGCAAGGCAGAGTTTTGCATCTGAACCTGCGCACCCTCCACCTTCGTGCATGGAGATTGAGTGGCCGCAGTTGACAGCTTTCAACTTTCCTCCCAAAGTTTGTGATGTTATTTTTGCAGCCAGATGTCCCTCCACCAAGACGCTATACTCCTGCCGTTAGGACAAATTTGTGACGTGTGCATCCAAGAACATTGATCCTCCTTCGGCACCCTTATCCCAAGTTTTATTGTTTGTTCTTTCTCTGGCCCAGCAGAGTTCTGCTCTGAGCACTGTTAACATCTCATGATGGACAGTGCTCTGCTTAAAGATCTGCTATGCATTGGCCTAGAAGCAACCCCCTGAGGGTTTGGCTACCCATTCTACTGCAGCTAAGGCTGCGACCACTGCATTAGCGCATGGAATACCTGCCCTGGACAACTGTCAGGCAACAACGTGGGCGTTATTGCACATGTTCACCAAGCACTTCTGTCTGGAAGGTCATGCCTGTTGTGACGGTCAGGTCCACCTGTGCTGCAGGACTTTTTGGTCTAATCTGTTTGTAGTCCCACCTCTGGAGAGGTATTGCTTGGGTATCTATTTATGGTAAGGACTCTGCGGGTAGAAGTCTGTATCAGATGAACAAGTTACTTACCTTCTGTAACACCTTATCTGGTAGAGACTCTGTCTAGCTGCAGATTCCTTACCGACCCTCTGATCCTCCCCGCTCTACGAATGGATTTCTACATAGGGTTACTCTTATGAGGCCTGTAGTAATGCACACCAGTTCATCAGCATTCTTTGTGGCTCCGCGCTTCTGGCATGGAAAGGTGGTGAAAAGAAACTGATGCGCTGGGGTGGCCCCTAAATAGTCACCGTGCATGTCACCTACCAGCGCTCATGGGGTCCTGCTCAAGAATTTCCGGATCCAGTCTGACACCTGGGTACAATTCTAAGGTAAGAAACCTGCAGGTAGGTAAAGTCTCTACCAGATGAGGCTTTAACAAAGGTAAGTAACTTGTTTATTCAGCCCAACAAACTACAAATTCCCACACAAATCCTTAAATGCTCCCTCCCTCGTTTAGTGGTTGGCCCAGTGTTTCTGTTCTCTTCTTACAAATTGAAAGCAAAAGGGCTGCAAGAGCTATTAAGAGGTAGGTAAGGCTGTGGCTAATCTTCCCACCGCATCCTGACCCTTGTGCGGCTTCCCTTTCTCTGCCACCTGCTAACTCTGGCTGGGCGGAGGTGTGAACTAATGGTGAAGTGGCAGGAGTGCAAGCCTGGATGCCCTTTAAGCTCTCAGTTGAGCTTTGGTAGGATATATTTCATATTTCTAAACCATTACAAGTATTACAGGGAATGCAATTTTCACTTCTTCTATTCTAAGACCATTTTGCATACACACTGCAAATTTAGTTTTGATGTTGAATCCTAATGAATTAAAATGTGAATCCACGATACATATTAGGAATATATTCTGCAGCCCAAATGTTACATTTTGGTTCCTCCCTGCGCCAAACCCCTGTTTGGACATTATCCACTTTGACAGAGTGCAGCTTGGATTCAGCGAGGGCCTGGCTGAAAATGTGTCCTGCCCACGTACAGGCATAATCTCCTAAACATGGCTCAGTGGCAGTCGAGATCATGGCCTGGTTTAGGTTAAACGCTTCACCCATTCCTCAAATAACCTTAAGTATTACAGCTACATCACTTTTCTCCTAGTTTGAAAGGCTTATGTCTTTCTTAACCATTATTATAGCAGTGATTTTTCTGATTTCATAACTGTCGCACCTTCAGTGCTAACCAGAACTGGTGATTGTGCATGTTTTTTAGATTTTAAATCGAAAATACTAGGTTCCCTCTACAGGATTTTTTAAAAGTTTTAAAATGTGTTTTTGGATTCTGAGTTTCACTGATTTTTGTTTTATTAATTATATACATTATCCTCTTACAAAGCAAATAATCACTGCTCATGGCTTTGCTGTATTCAGCTCCCAGCCAGCTTTGCTTCGCCTAAAGTTGTGCTTAGCATCGCTTGAGCACAGGGCTTGGCATCCAGCAAGGCCCTGCCTCTGTGCAGGAACTGTACACAGCCTCCGCCCCGCCCAAACCAGCTGTGCAAGTCCACAGGACGATGGGCCTGGCCACATCCAGTCCCACAAGAATCATCTGCGCGGTTAGTCATGCCTGTAGGCCGCGCGCAGTGGGCTCTGGGTTCAAGCCTGGCCTCCTAAGTCATTGGTGTAGTGCATGACCTATAACCAGGCCGAATGTCCAGACCCTCGCCCAGCCAAAACAGGCATAGGCTGGGCAGAGCAGGATACAATCCCGGGCTCTGTGCCAACTGCACTCCCCAACCAGCTTGATATGGCCGAAGGCTGTGCACATCTGGCTTTGGGCAAAGGGCCTGACCTACTGCAAAGCAGTGCATGAGGCATCCCACTGCCCTACCCAAACCAGCAGCGCAAGGCTAGAGGCAAACCGATTTTCTAAAAGGGTAATAAAAGGCTGCTAGCCCTGAGGCAGAGTCGGTCGCATGTTTTTTCTTGCCTGATAGTTGCTGAAGCATGCCTTTTCACATGATCCAGTTATCTCTGCACCGCTCTGCACCGTCTACAAGGCACTACATGGTATAGGGCCAGACTTTTTGAAACTGCACATGCAGTGGTACCTACCCAGAAGAACCCTTCGCTCCTGTGGAGCCAAGTTGGTGATAGTACCACCAATAAAAAAGTCTTCCTGGGGTGGGAGAAGTTTCACGGTGTGCGCTGCAAAGGCTTGGAATGATCTTCCGCCATATCTGCGAAAGGCACCTGACCTTACTTTTCGGAGGGGATTGAAAACATGGCTTTTCACGCTTTAATGTTGCCTCCTCTCCTTATTTCTCAGAGTATAGTGGTTAGCGCCAGGACACCCTCGGGTAATTGCAGCGCTTTAGAAATAGCCATAACATAACATAACATCTTCTGCCTAAAGGAGGGAGTCCCGCCTCTAAATACAAATGATGCTTTATTTACAAATGATGCTTTATTTAGCTTCTGTATAGTGCCAGCATGCACCAGACATGGTCACCTGAATACATCATAAAGAAAATGAAAGAGGCTGTAACATGGCTTGGGAAAGTTGATTTTCATCCTTACGTAGTGGATTACATGAGAATGAATCATCTTCGAGCTGTGTAGCAGTAGTAGCAGTAGTAGTAGTAGTAATCTGCATCACTATTACACTCCAAACCTCAGCAGCAACCACTACATTAGAAACATCACATTCATACACCTCATTTATACTGCAGTGGAGCCAATGAGAAAGCTTTTGTTCTAACATGTAGCAGGAGCCATGTGTTTTATTATATTTTACTTCCATTGTGCTTTTTAGAAATGAAGGATTCTTAAAACACTATGACTACCCGTGTTTGCATGTGGCTAAAATGTCTGATTTTCTAAAATGGCTAAAAAAAGGAATCGTTTAGTGGGAATGTAGCTCTACTTACTGTAAGGTTCAATTCCCATGAAATATAACAGATAAAAATGCATTACAATTAGTGGGCAAATTAGCCAGATTTCTTGCATCGTTTTTTGCTCAGTGAGTACCCAGACACACTATAATCAACATTAAACCAGATGGCACAGTGGTATGGTGGTAAGGTTAAGTCAGGTTTTGCTGTCTTTCATTTGCAGCGCACACTGTACCACTCATGTGGTATAGCTGGACTTTTTCTTGTCTGATTATTTGTAAGCCAGGATGCGCATACTTTGTCCGGTTAGTTACAGGTTGGGCGCAACTCTCCCTTATTCAGATTCGGAATTACAACTAATTCAGAAAAGTAGTGTGAATAGTGTGCAATTGAGAGGTAGGATAGTTGGCGAAAAAATGTATGTTGTGGGTGAAACTTCAGTGGGTGCACCTAGAAGTGTGGATTGACCCTGTGCCTAGTTATGCTTGTTTAAAGAAGAGAGATTAAAAGCCTTAATTGGTACCTTATTTACATACTGTCCGCTTGCATCTCGCAAAGAAGACTCGGTTATACAGCAATACATACTATATTTCATTGCCTGCGTGCTGCTTTTGTAAGTATGAGCATCTATCCTTTCAGTGGTTTCTTATTCTATGCTGCCAGTTTTTTATCCTTTCTCTTTATCTCTGCCTTTTATTTTAGTGCTGGACACTCACAATGATCAGATTCAAAGTTTATCCTGGAGACAAGATGGCGCCCTGCTTGGCACTTCCTGCAGAGTAAGTAACTTACAAGGCGAAACAACAGTAGAGCCTCAAACCCCATAATTTACAGAATTGTAAGGAAGATCTGTAATGTAACAATTGTATACTGTTTTATTTGCTGCACATTAATGTGTTGTCTAAATATTTGTGAGCAAGGCCTTTGTAAAATAATTTAATACATTCTGTTTCAGAGTCAAAGATGTGAGCTGCTTAGCTTTGGATTAGAGCTGGCATTGAGTGTATTAAGGGCAGAGAAAGGGAGTGTGTGATCAGTTTGAATTGTGGAGCTGACAAGCTGGATAGTGGTGGTGCTCCACAATTCAAACTGATCTCAACATTACATCAAACCCACATGTAAGGGTCAAGTGGGAAACTAGGTGTGCATGTGGGTTTGATGTAATGTTGAGTCACAGTGTTCATGTTTTCAGGGTTAAAATGTTGTTGGGCTGTATGGGATTTTTGTTGAGAGTAAACTGGGGTGCTCTAAGGGAAGTTGGGTAGCGTTGTGAAATTATGTTGTGTTCATCTGGGCTTGGTGGCGTCAAAAGTGGTAGTGTACTGCACCGAGAGCTGTTGATTTCTTGCCCTTTTTGGGCTGCACTGTTAGGAGACCAGAATTGTGAGGGGTTTTATGGCCTGGTGTGTTGGTGTGAGTATTTCTTTGGTGTTCTACTAATTGTTTCTGTAGTGGAAAGGGGCCTGAGTGTGTGGGGGTGTTGGTGGTGTTGTATTTACTAGGATGATATAGTGTTTGTTTTAGTTGTGCTGGGGTGAGGTGTAACAGTGTGCTGCAGAGTGAGAAAATAGCATATTGCTACGCGTAATGTTGGGCTACTGTTGAACTGTCCACGTGGCTTGGAGGAATTTGGGCTTTTTTTTATAGACATCTTTTATTGGTTTTATCAAAAGAACAGTAACAACTATATAAACAGTAGCCATCCCCAACCAGTTCACATAGAGGAGCAGGTCATCAAAGCCCATGTCGTACATTGTTACAGAACCATTACACTCAGTTTATACTCCCCACCAAGCACAGCGGAGGTCATCAAGTATCTGTGTCGATGGAGTTCACTTTGCCATCTGATGTGGGTACCTGTGAGCCTACAGAGTCTACGAACTTAGCCAGCAGGTCTCCCCAAACTTGTAAGTCCTCCTCCGCCTTTTCATCCCGTCTACACTTTTTGAGGTGTACCTCCTCCATCTCAGCCCTTTCAACCACATCCTGAGTCCTCCTCCGCCTTTTCATCCCGTCTACACTTTTTGAGGCGTACCTCCTCCATCTCAGCCCTTTCAACCACATCCTGTGCCCATCTGTCCATGCTGGGGCCAACTTGCCCCATCCAGGTAATCGCAGCCCTTCTCTTAACCAACAGCAACAACACGTGTAAGAATGTAAACTCCATTTTCAGATCCTTACACCGTTGAATATCTCCCAGTAAGCACACAACCTGATCCTCCTCTATCGGCATTCTCACTACGGTAGCAACACGGGCCACAACAGTCATCCAGGTGTAAGAAAGTTGTCACAGGAGCCGGGTATCTGTGGCAATCACTACGTTTGCTGAGATCTATTCTATAAGAACACTGGAGCGGTGCACTACCAGGTAAGTATAATGTTAATAAAGAAGCTTGATCAGTGTCTTCGTTGCAAAAATATAAGTCTTTATTTCAAACAGTCCATGCAAAGCATCAGTCAACGCGTTTCGTTCAATTGATGAACTTCGTCAGGGCAAGTGTGAAGATTGGCGAGTAGTGGCGAACAGTGCTTCGTTGCGGAGAGGTTCTTGTGGCCCAATCTGGTCCGGGCCCTGGTCAGAGATGAAGGCCAGGTTTGTCGGTCTTTGGACTGTCAGTTGCGTGGGCCTCCTTGATAAGAGCCCGCTTAGTGTTCCTGCAGTTAGGCGCAACTTCGTCTCGACTCCTGGATTGGGCCACAAGAACCTCTCCGCAACAAAGCACTGTTCGCCACTACTCGCCAATCTTCACACTTGCCCTGACGAAGTTCATCAATTGAACGAAACGCGTTGGCTGATGCTTTGCATGGACTGTTTGAAATAAAGACTTATATTTTTGCAACGAAGACACTGATCAAGCTTCTTTATTAACATTATACTTACCTGGTAGTGCACCGCTCCAGTGTTCTTAAAGTACTGTATATCTGCCTAGCAGTTGGCATCCCACAACGGCGGGTGCCGGAGCTGATTGTGCACACCGATTCTTATCATATTACTAATCTATCACTTGGGGAACACACCGAGGAGGTGCGGCTTTTGGAGTCCGCCGTTGGTTTTCTTTTCTCAATGAGATCTGTTCTATGGTGTAGTACTGGTGTCACATATGTACGGTGCAAGAAATTGAAGTGTATTAACTTAAACCTAACATTATAGGAAATAGACTGGACCAACGCACAGATCCTATAACATTGCTCATCCTCTATCTGGACCCTTAATTCTCCATCACAGGCCACCTGGGCAGGGTATGGGGCGCTGGCTTGATCAGCTGTCATGGCTTTATAGAGATGGGAAGCCAAGTGGCGGTCTCCACCCAGTTCTAATAACCCCCGGAAGGTGAGCGATGTAGCCAGAGAAGCGGGGAATGTGGGCCATATATCTCCTACTATGGCTGCTATACTGGCGTGTGTTAAAAATTGCCTAAACCCCAGTCCATAGGCTTCTTGCACTGCCTCCGAGGTAATAAACTCCTCATTGGGGTATAGATCTTCCAGGGTTTCGCAGCCGCTCCCTTTCCAGGCATTTACATTCACCGAGTCAGCAAGGTGGTAGGTCCCAAAAGTTAATCTCTCTAGCAAAGGGGGCCCTTCCCAACACCACCTTGACAGTCCTTTCCTAAAGGGAAGCTGTGTGTCGGACAAGTTATGGTACTGAGGCTGCATCCCGTCCTCCCATCATCAGCAGCTGCGATAGAGAAGAATAAAAGAGATTTCTCCCAGTTACCCCCTTCGGGCAGCCACTGTGCAGCGTGTTGTAGCTGCAATGCCAAATAGTACAGTTCTAGATTGGGGACCGCCAGTCCCTCCATCAAGGGCAGAAATAAAAGGTCCCTTACCACCCTACTTCTGCCTCCAGCCCATATCATAGTAGTAAGGAGGGGGTACAATCTACGAAAGACTGCACGGGGAAGGGTGTCAAGTGAGTGCTGCATAGTATAGAAGCAATGAGGCAAAAACACCATCTTGGCAATGGCCACTCGGCCCATAAGGGATAGGGGGAATGTATTCCAAAAGTGGACCCATGCTTGCAGTTCCTCAGTGATCCTCTCAATTATATATGGTGTACGTTTTTGTGGCATGTGTGCCACCATGATCCCCAGATAGTGGAACTGATTAGTCTCTCAGCACTTGGGCAAATCCAGCAGAGAAGACGGCTTCTGAGTAGCCAAGGCGCCCTACGGGAACACCAACAATTTTCTAAGGTTCATTTTAAGACCCGCAAGTTCCCGAAATTCATCCAAGTATCCAAGTATCGCAAGAGGAGTGGAAGGGACCTCTGGTGAGCCATGAGATAGATAAGGGTGTCATCCGCATTTAAAGACACCAGAGGATTGACAGCCCCTACTCTAATTCCCCAGCCAGGCATGTTCTGTTGAGTTTGTATTGCCAGGGGTTTCAGTGCTATGGCGAAGAGAAGGGGGGGATAAAGGGCATCCCCGATGCGTGCCCCTGCCCACCACCCATGGATTTGACATAATCGGCCAACCTTAACCCTAGCTGTTGGTTCAGTATATAGGAGATGCACCCATGCCTGAAAATGTACACCAAACCCCGTTTCTTCCAATACCTTTGTAAGGTAGTGCCAGTCTACTGTGTCAAAGGCTTTAGCGATGTCAATCGAGACAACTGCCAATTCCTCTTCTCTACCCTCCAACTCTTGGAGAACATGCATCAGTAGCCTCAAGCTCATATTAGTACTACGCCCAGGGATAAAGCCAGTAATGCGCCCCGGATAAGGCGGCTGTGAGCTACGATACACCTGTTCCAGATTGCTCTTAAAGGTGTATTGCTCTTAAAGGTGTTTACAATACTGCTCTGTGTATAAATGTTCCGCCCTTGAAAGAATTTAAGGTTAAAAACAGGAAGGCAAGCTGTCTCTCAGCGGAGTATTCAGGCTAGGAGTCGCCCAGAGCTGTCCCCCTCCCTATGAAGTAGCTGATGATAAGTTTTCAAGGTATAGTTCTCTAGTCTATCCCTTACAGATGCTACCTGTCGCAGAGTCATGATCCCTCCCCGAGGTACCTCCGCATCATCTGGAGGGAGCTGCAGGACCCTTGCCAGGTCCCCCCCCCCCGAATAAGTTCAGTCTGTAACACATGCCGTACCCCTGCATGAGAGACCCACGCAGTGCCCCCGTATCACAGCATTCTTGGCTTCCCACTCTGTCGTCCAGCTGTGAGTAGAAGACCATTTGAGCTCAAAGAACCCTATAATGGCACCTGTCGGTGTCTCCTTGCCCCTGGCATCTTGTAACATCTCCGGGGGAAACCTTTAAGTGTACAGTGACCTAGGACCTCCCCCCCCCTTCAAGCACACAGGACACCAGGGCATGGTCAGAGAGGTACTGGGACAGGTGCACCACCTGCCGGACCCTAAGCGCCTAAGTGGACTGGCAGTGTACTAAAGGTAACATGTGTTGGAGAGTAACATGTATATTCCCTTGAAGTGGGGTAAAAAAAACCTCCAAATATCACAAAGCCCCAGTTTTGCTGTAACCTACCATAGTGTAAAAGTCACTTTAGGCTTAGTGTGAAGGGGGGTAGTGGTGTGAGGGTGTCGATCAAGGGCACCATGCATTATGCAATTGAAATCCCCAGTCCACAGTACTGTGGAATCCGTGGCAGTGGAGACAACATCCTGCAGCTATAGCAAAAAGGACTTGTCGGCAGTATTAGGCCCATACGTGTTAACGATGGCCACCTCCACCCCATCAAGTCTGCCCTGGAGTAACAGGTACTGCCCCTCCACATCAGCCTCCATGTAGGTCAGGCCAAGGGTACCCCAGGGGCAAGCCAGACCAACACCCCCCTTGAGAAAGACGAGTAATTGGCATAGTACACCTGACCCCTCCACTTCCTTGCCAGCTTCGTAACGTCTGCATCCATAAGGTGGGTCTCTTGCAGGCACACTATATCAACACTGTGTCTTTTAAGGAGTGACAACACCCTATAATGCTTTTTATAGGATCCTAACCCCCGCACATTCCATGAGAGGAGTTTACAAGTTCTAGGCGCACTCATCGTGTCCCGACTCTAGCAGGCAAAACTGTGTACCCCTCCCCATGTCATGCTGGCACTGAATCCAAAAAAGACAAAATAAATATCACAACTACCACCCCCCACATCCCCCGGACAAGTAGGACTAAACAACAACCTCATACATGTCCAAAGAAGTTGAAGTGTCAGGACGTACACCATCGCTACCCAGGCCCCCTTAAAATAAACCCTTAACGTGATGAGGAAGCTCCCTTCCCCATCACACAACAGACACTAAACCATAGACAAACATGTCAAATCACGCAAAGAAGCACCTCCGCTGGTACAAAAGTGTGGCCTTCAACCGGGCACTCCCAATATGGCCCCCAGATCTCCCAGGGGGTGGCAGAATCCGTGCACTGCTCATCATGAAGCCTCCAGGCTGACTCCAGCAACCAATCACCAAACTCGCTAGGGATCATGGATTCACCCACACAGCAACCGTTCTGCAAGAGAACAGTCATCATTCAGGCACCCGCCTTATTCCAAGTGCACAGCAATGCAGCCCTCCCAGGAGACCCCGCAAGCAGGAGCTTTAGCAATTTGTCCATCAGTGCACAGTGCCATCTCCAGGCTGACTCCAGCAACCAATCACCAAACGCGTTAGGGATCATGGATTCACCCACACAGCAACCGTTCTGCAAGAGAACAGTCATCATTCAGGCACCCCCCTTATTCCAAGTGCACAGCAATGCAGCCCTCCCAGGAGACCCCGCAAGCAGGAGCTTTAGCAATTAGTCCATCAGTGCACAGTGCCATCAATAACGTCACTATTGTGTGAGGGAGCGTCTGAGTCCTCGCCGTCCTGGGAGGAGTCACTCCTTCGCCTCTCCAGCACCTGTAGCATTACAACGTCGCTGATTACACTGTGCTGTGGTGCTTAATATCTTTGTTAAGGGATTTGCATTTTTTTGGCAGCCAAAGTCCAAATAAAAAGGTGATTTTAGTGCTACTATAGGTAACGGTATATATTCTTCCGTATGTGTGCTAGAGGAAGACTCCGCATTGGGTGAGGGTATGCGACTTCTCCACAACGCGAGTAGCATTAAATTCCAAAAATGCACAGTTGCATTTCCAATCGCTTATCTTAGAATTGCATTTCTATCACTGAATGGGAGAATTACTTCAGGTTCCCAAGTTTGGTTGTGGGCAACAGCAAGACTTGAACAGTTCTGTAGCTACAGACTTAGAAGTTTGGGCTTTGGCTACCACCTTGCACATGGAAAGATGCATTTAAAGCAGTGACAGTACTATGAATCTATCTCGGCTTTGGGTAGGCAGATCTAATGTCAGCTGCAATTCAATAATTACTGCAAATTGGTGTTCAATTCAATGGGTAAGACAGACTCTGGAGTAGTTGTTCCCTCAATAAACCAGGACCAGTCACAGATTCTTTGAAACTGTGGTCAACTGTTCAGAAAATAGATTGAAGAACAGTATGTCATGAAGTAAGATTGTGTCTGGTTTGCTTGAAGTTTTGTAGTAATTCTCTCCTAATGCATATCGGAATATTTTCGGCATTACCCCAAGTTGAAACTATTGACGCAGGTCATCGAGGTCATTTGAACGCTGTTCTTTTACTCTCTCTGTGCCTCGTTGAATTGGCTCAGCCCCCTCGCTAGATGAAGCCATCCATAGTGTCACTTGGGGAAAACTCCAGATACTTCCTTGTGTGCACTGTGTGTAGTAGCAGTGAGAGGTGGGCGAGTCAACAAATTAACAGGGTGATCCGAGCCGAGGGTCTGGCTTGGCCCTTAGAGTCCATATACGAGCCGAGCCCTCGAAATCTGTCCATGTAAATCATGCAATAAACCTCACGTAAAATATGATCAAGTCCCTCCAGGGGTCTAAAAAGTGTATTTCTTTAACGTGCGGTGCTTTGACATTAATACATAACATTATATCACTGCACTGAAAGGTACTTATTAAAACTGATATTTTTAAACCATGAACTTAGGACCGTTCTTGTCCGACCCTGGTGACAATGCAATTAAGGAACTAAAAGGCCAGTCCGTTATGTGCACCCTGATGCCATCCAGATTCTTGTAGTTGTCTATTAAATTAAACACAATTATTTTTTGTACTGCTGCTATTCTGAACTTGTGTATTTATTTGAAGGTGCTTTCATATGCGGTAAGTATTAGAGAAATGAAATATTTTACAAAGATTTGGTTAAGTGGGGAAGCTAGGATTAATCCCATGTTTTCTGATTTCACTTCGTACAAATCAGCCAGTAAATGGGTATGTGTTTCTCCGTTTTACCTCAGATATTAATGCTTTGCTTTTAACTCTTTGTGCAAGAGGATATAGCGAACATGGAAGGCAGAAACAACGTGAAAGCTCGGCTCGCTTTGGGTTCAAGCGTCCAGTAGGCCTCAAGCTGAGCCAGAGCAATGCATATGGCTCGAGCTTCGAGAGGCTTGCCCACCTCTAGTAGCAGTTGTGCTGCTCTGTTTTGTTTTGTGTTGTGATGATCATCACCACCGCTGTCACTGATTGAGCCCTTGCTTCAAAGTCACATGGCAGTAGCAGGCACCGGGCCTTTCCTCAGGAGGCTGGAAGGGTGAGGGACCGGTTTTGACTGAATGGGGGCCGATAGGTGGCTGCCACCACCACCACTCATTTTCAGCCTCCAGGGGACTCGAGTGAGTTGGGCCAAACTCTGCGCTGCACAATACAATCCTGCCACCTAGTATCGCATTCAGAGGTCCTCCTTTGCTCACCTTAATGAGGTCAGTTAGGAAGCGTTCGTTTCGAAATTCGAATCATATTAAGCAAGCTGAGAGTCGTGTAACTGTAAGGTGTTTCTGCATGACGCTTCAGGTCGGGAAAGCAAAGGGCTTTCACTTTATCACTTAATTCAAGTTAATTGGACTAGTACAAGAATTTTTCCTACAAATATCATTAATTTAAATAGGAACTGGGGTTCCTATATTGTTAAGATCTGCCTTAGCAGGTACTTTGTGCCCTGCCATCTCTGGATGCCATACTGTTATTGTTTCGAGACTCTTGTTTGAAGTAGATAGGTGCTGAATAAAACAATCATTCTATTTACTGCCTTACGGTGGCAAACATTATCACCTGCCTTCAGAATATTTAAATTCATGTTTCATGCTTGGTATCTTATGTTTCGCTACGCCACTGCATCAAGGCAGGGCAGGGACGTTGCTCAGTTCATATCTAAGAACTCTCACTTTAAAAAAATACTTCTCAGTGCAAATATATATATATAATCTGATGTACTACGGTGAAACGCCTCAAAGCTTTAAAGAGATACACTTTTTGGGAATTGTGAAGACACCTTATCATATTCTAACATGATGTTTCTTGCATCTTTTCCATGCCAAATTATATTTTCAACGGCGATGCTTTGAAAGAAACGGCCTCGAAAGAGACGAAATGAACAGCCGCAGAAATGAGGAACATACCGAAAGTGACCACCAGATGGCGCCGTTCGCACGCACACATTGCCAAAAACCTAATAAAAGCACCAGAACCCGCAATAATATTTCAATATTAAAGCAGCGGGGCGAAAATCAAACGCCAGTTTGTTTTTTCCTTCAGGTACACCTGGTAAACTGTCTTAGCCCATATGAAGATGAGTGTACAGGCAACACGAAGATTCGAGAAGTTGGGCCCTTTACATTGACATTTTCTACTACTTTCCTATTTAGTGAGGCAAAATACTGCTAAATAAAACAATGGGTTCACGTGATACCTCTCATCCTTCCTGATTTAGAAGCTAAACTAATGCTGTGATGCAAGTACTACTGTTCTGGTCAACTGTTTAGGGGGACACGTCAGTTACGAGTAAGGTTGGACACAGCTGGAGGTCGGCCGTGACCTCCAGGATAAATAAAAGGACTTCCAGCCGCTCGGGCGAAATCCAGAAGTCTATACTGGTGTGTGCACGTAATCGTTGCATCAGTGCAGAGTGTACTCCCGTATAGTCCGCTCATCCAGGCCCGCAGCAGTACAGGGTTGGATTGGGATTAAAAATCGGCCCGGGCACGCTAAAAAAAGTGGCCCACACATTTGCATATTGCTTTTTCGCAAAACACTGCTTCGGCGAAATTTTATAAAAAAAGGGCGGGGGGGGGTGTAAAAAAATGCACGGATGAGTTTACACTGGTGAAACATACCTGGAAGCAAGTGAGGCCACTTTTGCTCAGGCCCCCTACCCCCGCTCAATATGCATATATATATATTAATGGACCGGCCCAGCGAACGAAAGGGAGTGACACCTCTGCCTGTTGGCAAAAGGGAGGTAATGGACGCCCATCTGCCTCCAGAAAGGCCACTCGGGCACCCACTGGGCCACTGGCGGCATCCAACTACGCAGAAACTGCCCAAATCGGCCCCCCACGCTGCTCAAAAAAGCAGCCCACAGCTGGAATTTGGATACTGCCCGCGTTACCAATCCGACGCTGGTACTGCACCTGCAACAAGGGGCACCCCCCTCCCCTCGCATGCATAGATCGCCTTCTCCTCTGCCACAACCTCCAGCTGCTGAGTTCTGGCTCTACCGGTGACCAGTGCTTGAAATGGAAAAATAGAAGTGCCGGTACTCTCCAATTAAAAGTATTACGTCTCTCGTAAGAAGTGCAGGTACTCTTCCTCTCAAAATAAAAAAATGCTGGTACTCCGTATCGGACAGTACCGGCCCAATTAAAGCACTTTCCTTATAACCCGCGGCCCGACTGTCCTGTTCACACAGCCGCTTCCCTGCTGTGACGCTTGGCCTGTGAACCGCCAAGGCCCTAAAATAACACGTGAGCCACATTCAAGGAAGCCTTTCTGCCTAGCCGCATGGAGAGCCCCATCAATACCTGCACTCTGGGGGTCGTCAGTGCTTTGTTGCTCTTCTTACCACCCTGTAGCCCCCCAAAAGAAACACACACTTGAAGCCTCTCTTGGTGTGCCCCAAAACCAGGACGACACAAGGAGTGCCACAGGCTACGCCTGCCATGCCACAGCAGGGAACATTGTATCCCAACAATGCCAATCCATAAGACACCAGTGACGCACTCTGCAAGCGTATGAGTCCAACCTTGCTACTGCAATCCTGCCCACAGCGGAGTGTGCCCCCAGCCTCAGCGGGCACCTCCACACAATTCCTCGAGGCCACCGCCACGTCCTGCTACCGTGCACCCACGATGTCCCAGGCAGGGGCAGCTCCTCCGCAATGGTGGAGGAGCTTTGCCCCACTGGCAGAGCCAGTAGCTAAAAAATAAAACGATATTTGATTATAGTTTTATTTTTAAGCAGCTGGCTCAGCCATCGTGTACAGTGAGCGGCGGGGCCGAGGCATGGGGGGGAGTAGTAGGATGAGTGCTATATGCACTCTCTAATTTCTCATGTGTGTTTGGCCGGCCGTCTCAGGCACCAAAACATACATGTACACTTAGGTTTCTCCAGCCCGGCTGCATTGAGCAGCTGTGTTGGAAAAACCCCACAGTTTCCCTGATCTGAGCAGGGCGTCTTTCTAGCCTGCTCAGACCAATCCCCATGCTGCTGTGCAGCGCTGGGATTGATCAGGGAGTCTGATGCAGCCCCAGTGCCTGCTAGGACACGAAGAGGAAGGACCCGGTGGGACGCGGCCGTCAACTTAAGG
This sequence comes from Calotriton arnoldi, assembly GCA_963921515.1. Lineage (NCBI taxonomy): Eukaryota > Metazoa > Chordata > Amphibia > Caudata > Salamandridae > Calotriton > Calotriton arnoldi. The sequence continues at coordinate 1,826,839 of CAWUFW010002998.1, read as the reverse complement.
TGCGTTTTATTTTATTTTTTTAAGTCTCCCCCCGTGCTCCCACCCGCGCACCCCAGCTCGCCTGCCCCACTACCCTTTGTGTGTGGCGGCCGCCACTATTCCCAGGACCAGCACCACCTTCACCTTGCTGGAGCTGCGCTGACCAGCGAGGGAGGCCCTCCTGCAGAAGCTGTTCACACTGCAGGCACTCCCACCCACCCAGCTCACAATGTCCTCCCGCCATTCAATTAACTTGTCAATCCTGTGATGACGGCCGGAAGATGGAAGAACTGGCTCAGCAGAGTCACATATTACTTCTGAGCCACTCACGAAACCGAACCTGTGGTTAAACACTCACTGCTTCTGCACTAGAAGAAATATTCACGTTATTTGAAAACCTCTCTAATATTGGAAATGAAGACCACTATGATGCCGCAGTAGTGGCACTCAATGCGCACTTCGATCGCAGATCAACCCATACTTTGTGGGCTTCAAGCTTTGCCAAGTGCGGCAAAGGGAGGACAAGTTTATTGACTGACTCTACGTGCGGCTGCATGAAATAGCAAGCACTTGCAGAGATGATGATACCCACAAAGAGGTTAGAGCTCAAATTATCCAATGGTGAAAATCAAGTTTCCTCAGTAGACTCTTATTACGAGAACCTGGCATGACGCTAGACAACATACTGACTCTTGGCCCTGCTCATGAACTGTTACAGCAGTGCAGAGTGCATGGAAGAGGGCCTAGTCAAAATCAGCGTGTCACAACCACCTGCTTCTGAGCCCAAGGTCAAGACTGAAACAGTAGATCTAGTGTGCAAGATGCGGCCTGCCAGACATAGCCTGAAAACCACCACAAATGTATCAGCATACGGACCGTGGACGAGATCTACACCCCCCTTTCACAATGCCCGGTGCAGGAGAAAACGTGCACGAAGTGGGAAGTATAAACACTTTACGCTGAGTTTGCCGCAGCAACGCCAGAGGGCGGTGAGGAGGTGCCCATAGCCCTGTTCCATCTGTCAGAGCGGAAGTGCCAGAAGAGCCCCAAGGCCCTCCCAGCAACATAGATCCATATGGCACAATTGAGGACAGTGATGAAGAAGTCTTTTTCTTATCCTACACCAATCACAAGGCCACATCGAAATGACCACAAACAGAGTGCAGCGTGTGCAGCAGTGGCCAGGCTATTAACACAATCATGGATACTGGCGCCTCAGTTGAAGTAATAGCAAACACAACAAGATGATGGATAGAGTGCTGAAACTTTTCAACCACTCACCCCCAGTCAAGAGATCTGGGTATAATCTATCGTTCTTTTGACACTTTGCCACCCCAGTTTGGACCCAGCCATATGCAAATCACTCTTGACCCTGCTCCTCATGGGACCAGTCCATCTCTAACTGCCAAGCCAGGTCCTCCCTGGACCGAAAACAAGCATCCTAGGACCGGTTTCGTGGTATCACCCCTCAGACAGGCTAGATTGAATCCAGTGGCACTGTGAGCAAGGTACCCATGGCCACTTAGGGTTGAAAAGTTTCAGCACTCCGTCCATCATCTTGTTGTGTTTGCTTTGTTCGCCCAAAGTGGCCAAGGGTATGCCCAGACATGAGCAGCAGTGATGAGCGATGTAGTGGGGGATGGGGAGATGGGCAAGCAACAACAGGGGGAACAAGCATTGGCATAGCCAATAGGTCTCGCCTTTGGGACCTTATAAGTGTTTTGCCAGACTTATTGGCTTTGCTAATGTGTTTAGGCTATGTTGTAGAGCAGAGTACCTGTTGTGCAGCATGTTGAGAAGTTATAATAAAGTAATAATCATTTTTGTTGCCTTATATGGCATCCTGTGAATTATGTTACAATAGGTCTCAGACCCATGGCAGACATAATAAAACATTGTTGGCGATTGCTGGATATGTAGTGCCAGTACTAGGTAAAGAGAACCGTTTTTCCCTTCCCTGGATGGCCCCTTTTAAGTGCTAATGAGGCTAATCTTTTCCCAGCAACTTGGTCAACCTTGCTACATAAATCCAGTGGTCTTTCCTAAAGCGCACTGTGACTGGGAGATTTTGGCGGCTCCCTGCAGGGACCCCAGCTGAGCTAGTATTAAATTGAATGAATATCTCAGTCAGTGCCTGCAGTGTTGCCAGTGTGTGTTAATACTTGCACGTGCAGCTCTACTGCTTTGGCAGGTGGCCCCAGCCATCCCTACTTCCTGTCTGATACTTCAGCTTGCTAAGTGGGTACTTTCGACAATTTTAAATGTCTAAAAAAACAGAATTGAAAAGGGTCCAAAATGTCTGCGAAAATGGGAAACTAAGACGTCTGCGCCTTCCACAGGAAAATCTGCCCTGCAGATTTGGGCACCCTGCGTATAGTTTTAAACTTAACTCAGGAGTTGATTACCCCCTAATGTTCGCGCGTGCGTGTGACCTTCGTATTGGATGTTGGGCGGCTGCACTGCACACTATTTCACCACACGCCCTAGAGCTTATTACAAGAAAAGATGAATATTGCCATAAACCGTCAATGTACACGCGCAACAAATCACACTTTAATATGCAATCATGACCACACCACGCTATTCTTGGAAAGTTTGTCGTTAACACTGAAAAGAAACTAGAAAGCAAATTAACTTTTTAAAAGTGTCACGGTTTATCGGCAGCTAGCATGTTAATGACCCCACAGCACCACCAACACACACGCATAAACACGCACGAGCGCGCGCGCTTCCACCACAAGCGCGTGCACAGTGCTCACACGGGAGGCCGGCCTCCCCAGCCCCCCTGCTGTTTGTTGGTCAGTGGCGTAGCGCAAGGGGAGCGTGGTCACCAGAAGACAACGTGGGTGCATTGTGGTAATCCGTTCATTACTAAAAAAAAAAAAAAAGGCAGGACGCCTTAACGTTTATTATTATACTTGTGAGTGCACAACGTGAATAATAGCAATAAAATACGGGAACACTAGGTGTTGGATGACTTCCTCAAAGTAGTAAACATTAAACCAGTCTCTTGTAGGGCAGGTAGAAAAAAGAGGTTTTGATACCCAAATCAGAAAATAACACAGGATATGTTTATTTAAATTTGCTGGTGGTTTTTGCCATGTACAGAAAGAAAATTCTCATCTAATTAAAATATATTAGTGGAATTAACCGTCAACAGCACGGCATCCCTAAAAAGCCTGGAAAGTCACTAGGCCCCCTGGTCACAAGCATCCTTTCACATGTACTCCGAGCAGATGTCAAGGTGCAGGTCTGGAGAGGAGACATGTTGGATTATGTCACAAAGTGGCTTGTGGTGTTCCTGTCTTTTGTTGTATTGTGTTATGTTACATTTGTGTACAGTGGAACTGATCCACACGTGCCCCCCTGCCGCTTAGGGACTAAAACTCTGTCATAACATGGTGTCCTTCTATGCACGTCATACTCCCATACCACAGTAACCGTGTCTTCGAAATGGCGGTGATGAGATTTGAAGGCAAGGCCAGGGCCTCACCAAGGGTAAGGTGTGCGCACACCACTCCTGCTCTACTCACTCTCTTACACCGTCCTCCACCTCTATGGATTCCGGCGCCGTTATGTTTTCAAGCACATAATTTGGCTTTGTGCACAAGACATGAGCACGGATAAAAGACATACAGGGGAAGCTTGGGGCGCAATGGTGCAAGTGAAGCTGCACAAAGTGAGCATGTCTAGGGAATCAGTGAGATAGCTCCGCGAAATAAAGCATCTCTTGGTGAGATCTATGCGTAACCGGAAGGTCACAGGTCAGAGTCCCAGTGCATTTACTCAATCTTTCATCCTTCTAGGGTCGATTAAATGAGTACCATTCAAGCAAGTAATAATTGACACCTGCTATCAGCAACTAGAGACCAAAGCATACGCAGAATTCGCTACATAAGTGTAGCAGCTATTTATCACAGTGCTCCACAAACTGAGACTTTGCGGCGCTATAGAAAAACGCAAGCATGGCGGCTGCTCAGCCCAAAGTCACCCATGGTATTCGAGGCTCCCCTAATTAGCAGCTCTGTTTAGCTGCCCCTGGATGCTCTCGGTAAAGATGGACAGGTCAAAGCCTCGAGCCCGCATCTCTGGCAGCCAAGCACCGGTATGGCGGGGGCCTGTGCGCAGGGCAGATAAGGGATTCCTGGCTCTGAAGCTGCCCTGGGAGGCAGTGATGCCCCTCACACCAGCTCTCATGTATTGGGGGAGCTCACCTCTGTTTATCTCTCATCCGCAGAAGGCAGCCCGGGAGCAGCCGGCGCGGGTCTTCTGTGCGCTAACAACACACCAGCTCTCATGTATTGGGGGAGCTGACCTCTGTTTATCTCTCATCCGCAGAAGGCAGCCCGGGAGCAACCGGCGCGGGTCTTCTGTGCGCTAACAACGCATGCACTGGCCGTCTTAGGGCAGAGGACGGAATAATAGCAAAGAAAAGCCGGCACGGAAAAACAGCCGATTGTATCAGTATTGTAAGCGTCCCAGGTGCTGAGTGTGGCACTGGAGGCGCTTGCGAGCAGCAGGCGTGACCACACGCTCGTGCACCATGGCCTTTTGCTTGCGGTTACCCGCACGGCCGCCGGGCGCGATAATTGAAAACACATGGCGGCCGTGCGGGTAACCGCACGGAAAAGGCCATTCTGCACGAGCGTGGGGTCAGCTTTTGGAAGCCCCTTACATAAAGTCTCGCAGAGCAGCGCATGCGCGCTACTCTAGGCTCGACCTAAAAACCTTCATTGAAGCAGAATCAGCAACAAAAATAAATGTGTTATTATATAATGTAACTGGTGAGCACTTAAAGCTCTCCAATACCATCGGTTTGTATTCGCGCTACGGCAAGACGGACGACGGAATGAGCGCTCCAATACCATCGGAACTTGCAAAAAATGAAATAAGTGTTGTTCATGTTTTAACAACTTTTTAGGAAATGCATTAGTTTATGCACACGCGCATGCCTTTTGGTGGTATGTGTACAAGGGAGACGTCTTGAAAACAAGTACTCCTATGGAGTGCTTGAAAACAAAAAAATAGCTCCACAAATCGGGAGCAGTGTAAGGAGATGTACTTGGTCCATGCGCTATGGGTGCGACAAATACAAGAAGAGGGCATGACGCCCGCATGCCATGACGAATGGCATCAAAGAAAATGAGTGATACGCTGAAGTTTACCAATGGTAGGAGATTGGCAGCCTTGTAAGCCCACAGATAGAACACATGTCAATTTGAGACAGCGCATGCCCTGTTTAGCCGAGACCTAATAAATGGACGTTCAGTTCCTCGGGCCGAGTCGGTAAATCTACAGTGGTATGTGCACCTATTCATTTAGCACTTTGTGTACTCCCCAGCCCACTCATCTAGGCCTCAGCAGTACTACAACTACTGCAGCCTGCAAATTCCTAAGTTCATTCTACTACTTTTGGGAAAACTGGTGATTGCATCTGTTAAGAGGTTCTATCTCTCTGAGCAGGAACCGAGCATTACCAACCATGGTTGCAAGTCTGTCAAAGCCATGACATACTTTGAAATGTGATCTATTTTGATAACATCTGGCTAAAACACATGTAATAACGTTTTTATTGATGTCATAAATATGCTAATTAGGTTTTTTAAACCCGAAAAGCCCTACCTTTTCTTGGTCTCCGAATGTTTGCAAGCATAAACCTCTCTATTTGAATATTAGTGTTTCAACCACAAGTTCTATAACATTTTACGTTTAAGCGCCATGAGGTGGCGCTATAGTCACACACTTAGTGAAATCAATCCTACGCTGAAAGCGAGCCGGCAGATTTGAGCTGAGGTTTACTATAGACACGATGAATGGTGGCATACGTTGGTGCTGCCTTTGGCCAAAGGGTATATTCTGGAACCTTCCTGTTATATAATGAACGCACAGCTTCGCCAAAAGCTGCACGAGGGCCCACCTCTGTCACAACAGTGCATCCAGCCAGAGTATGGGCTACAGGAAAAGTCTGTGGCCCTACTGATATCCGCATAAACATGAATTTGCCACTCTCGCCCCATAATACATCAATTACAGCATAATTTGAAGATTTTAAAAGTAAAATCACCCTCAAGCAAATTGGAGCTATGCAACCTCATCAGGTGTATGAAACGCTACGTGACTGCTATAATAAACTACACATAGCCCGGCAAGCCTGATATTTTACTAAAGTTAATACATCACACCAACCCCTCAATCCCTCAACTGGCTTCCTATTGAAGGTAGATGTATTTACAAGTCTGCATGCATCACGCGCAAAACCCTTCACACATATCCCCACAACTACCTAAACAGCAAACTCGTGAAAGCAGGAAGAGCCAGAACTCTGAGAAGCTCTAACTCACTTCTTCTCATCCCTCCAAATTGAAAAAGAAAACCACCCAGTCCCAATCTTTTTCGGGTAATGTACCCAGGTTGTGGAACGCACTCCTGATTGAACACAGATGCAACCCCTCCTTCTCCTGCTTCAAAAGGGACTTGAATCTCCATCTCCTCGACAAATACTTTACCGACAAAGCCAACTGAGCCAGGCTCCGATAACCCAGTTGACTCTCCTTACTTCCTAGACCATCAAAGATTTGTGGTCTTTTTGACTGTTTCACCTACCTAAGCTATCACTTGACTCACCCCTCTAATCTATTCTGTCTTAAAATGTTTATTGTTATGCCTATCTCCTCATGTATCCTTATACCATGTTTTTCACCACTCTATTTCATTCATGTTGTAAAGCGCTCTGATACCCACGGGTCTAGCTCGCGCTATATAAAACTTATAAATAATAACAGTTTCCTCAGATGCTAATTGTTGTAATTAGCTATTTAATGGGGTGACAATGTTGTCATATTGTATGCATCGCCATTTGATGGACTGGGGAACAGCTTTTGTATTCTGTGAGAAACATAATCGCTAAATATATATATTTTTGCTTTAACTTATATTCATGTTCACATCAAAGAATCTCTTCTAAAAGCTACGCTTATTTTAATAGTGTATCCTGACTTTAGAAGGAGCGCAAATATGTCTCTTTTTATAGTCCCATGTCGTAAATCCTAAAGAACCTTCTAGTGAGATGCATTTGTATTAAATATTCCATTCTGTTCTGCAGGCCTGTTTTTAATTGAAAGTGGTACTCAATTGCTGTATGATGTGCCTTTCCTTTCTGAATAATTTAGTCACCCGTGCCGCATAATTTGGTTGTCCACTGCCACATAATTCTACTTGACCTGCCCAGGCTAGCAAAGGCTAGAGATGGGTAAGGTCACTCTCATGCTACAATAATCTCCTTGCACAGCCCAGGTGCACAAAGCCATTGCATGTCACTCATGGGTTATTATTCCAGTGGTACATTGTCTGGGTTTCACAGCAGGCACCATGTTATTACTGGGTGTGTGTTCTCACCAGACATAGGGCATACTTGCTCTGGTGCAGTGCTAGTTGTTTGCAACGGGTGTCATACTGTCAGTAGATGTGGTTGTTTTAATCAAACATTGATAATTCTTGCATTGGCAGTGGGTGCCGCATCAGACCCGGATTACTTTTACCCTGGTAACCAGGTAGGTGTATGTGGTTTGGTGCCTTATTCTGTGTCTCCTTACACTCATTTATTCATTCTTTTTTATTCCAACAGGACAAGCAGCTGCGGATCTTTGACCCCAGGGTGACATCGTCTGCTGTTCAGGTACCACTCAACAATATTTTTTCAAGGCTAAGGAAAAGCAGTTGGTTTACCAAGAGTACAGAAGAAAGAGGGCTATTCTGAACCTAAAACCTGGCATTGTTGTGCCCTACTAGAAGCTACATTGTCATGGAGGAGGTGGGTTGATGGGGCTGTTCTGTGTCTTCCAAAAAGGACCCAAAATGCATAGGGTTGCAGTGCTTCCTCTGGCTCTGTGGCAGCGCCGGACCCCCCATTAGGGCGGAGGTGCGTCGCCTCCCTGCTGCCAGTGCAGCAAAAGTGAAAAATAAAACAGTAATAAAATGAATTACCGTTTTATTTTTCATTGCTCCCAAACCGAGCAGTGTTTGGGGGCGGGGCATTGCTGCTGACTGGCATCAGTGGAGTGGGGCTCACTCCACCAGTTTACACTGTGCAAGTCACTTTGGCCGGCTATCATGTGACGGCCAGCCTGACATGTGCAGTGTAAACCTCTCCACCTAGCTGTCTCAGACAGCTGGGTGGAGAGCAGGCACAGGCCCTCCTGTGCCTGCTGGATCTGTGAGGCAGCCCGCTCCAGCCAATCCTGGCGCTGCTCCCATGCTGCTCATCTGCAGCATGAGAGCAGCATCGGTATTTGCAGAAGGGTTTTGCCTGAGGCTCCATGGGGTGCCGTCACGCTGATGCCTGAAGAAAGAAGAAAACATGGAGGAGAGTGGAACACAGGTAAGTACATTTGAATTTTTTTAAATTATCTTTTTGGCCCCACTGGGTTTGTCTCTCGGCCCCCTCTATGCCCATCCAGTGTTGAGGGTCAACACCCGCCACTACTCAGTGGGTCTAATCATGTGAAGATTGGACGATCTTCCCTTTGATGTCTTGCTGATCCTCAACCGAGAGAAGGAAGCTGATGGTTTTACTTCCTGATGGCTAGTTCACAGGAAAATCATGATTTGTTTTTTGATCACTATTCTAGGAATAGGACACTTTACCCCACACACTTTTACTCCGTGTGCCACTACCCGGCAGTTTTTACACTGCTAAATCTTTTACAACGAAATCCATTACAATGCATTCCCCATTACAACGCAATTTACTATTCTAACTCCACCGGGGCGTTACTTTGGGGAATGCGTTGAAATAGTTTGGGGTGTAAAGCCCTGCGTTGTAAAATATTTTGCGGTGTAAAAAATGCGGGGTAATGGCACGCGGAGTAACGCATGTGGGGTAAAGGATGTTTCCCCTATTCTAGCTCTACTCTTGTCTGCTGTATTAAAGGTATCGTGTGGGCCAGCCACACTTAAATCTCATTCATGAGCCCTTGGAGAGCATGGATATGAAGTCTCTCTCTGATCTCCTGTAAGGCGCATGGGGAAAAATTAATCATTAGAGTGGTATTTGAAGTCCTTTAGTATGCATTGCGTGGAAAAAGAGCAGAGCCTCTTCTGTTGTGCTGATGGGTTCGTTGCTGCAAAGCTCTTATCCAGATTGCGCTCTCAGAACCCGCCAGCCCTGTAGGCTAATGGAAAGTGTTGGTGTAGCCTTCACATCTCAGACCGCACCACTTGTAGGGAAGTAAAACTGATGGGACTGGTCTGATGGTCTTCAGGATCTCGTACAGAGAAAGACTAGTAGAACCGACTTATCGTTCATGCTGTAAAAAATCACCAACAGCTGTCCTGACCAATGCATGTCATCCTCCGTACTGTATGTCCCATGTAGTTCTAGTTTGGATAGAGTGCATACGGTTGGGTTCTAGGTTAGTTCCAGACTGGAACATGGGAACTTCAGGTTAGATTTCTGCTTGATTTCAAGAAGATCCAGTTTGGGACTATCCGAGAGAGGGTTTATTTGGTTAGCAGCCCAAAATCTTGTTCCCATCAAGACTCGTGGCATGAGGCATGTGTGGTGATCCTAGAGGATAGGAACAAATTGAAATTCACAGTAATACCCAGTGGTACAGCTTACATTTCATAGCGGGAGTTTCCTAGGCAACTCTTAAGTGTTAGCGGGTTTACAAGGATGGATACAGACTTGTGTGGCGGGATCTACCCTCTGGAAATCTTCACAACTTTTGCCTCAACTTGCGATTTGAAAATTGGCACACATTTCTGTTGCTATGAATCCCCTTGTTGAGTCCTCAGGAGAAACCTCTATACCCAGGAGCAGCACTGCAGTTACTGGTGCATAACACGCTGCTGAGGGCCGTATCAAGAGAGAGTGCCTTTAGCAACCGTAACAGCCCGAGACAGAAGGTATAGAAAGTTCTGAAATAAACCGAGAGACACAGAATGACTTACATTGGAATGTCAGAGCAGAAGACCTACACCAGTCATTATTGGCCCTGAGCCACTCCATTGTCTTCATTAGAGCTCATATCATTCCAGTGTTCTGATTTCTTTTGTTTCAAATATCATTATTGCATTTGTACATAAAGAACAACTAGAACATTGGAATGTTGGGATCTCCATTGAAGACAATGGAGTGCACCGGGCTTCTAATGGCTGGTAAAATCCCGGAACTCCAACATTCCAATGTTTGTCGTTCATAGCTGTTGCTGTGTACAAAGGCCTCATGGAGAACGAGGGGATTTAAATCCCCTTGGGCTCACTGAGGCCTTTGTTTTATTTGTTAGAACATTCTGCCCCCTAGTGGCGGAATGTTCTAATAGCCTTATAGCCCGCCATAGCTGGGCTATATCCACAATTAAAGGCCCACTCCTTTGTTAAAGGCCCGAGCTGAAGGAGCGGTCCTTTATTGGCTGGTATAGCCCGCTACAAAAGGCTATATTAGAACACTGAATTGATGAAAGCTCCATTGAGGAGAATGCCACCGCAGCTGAGCACCAATAACACCTGGTATAGACCTTCTCCTCCAACTTTCCAAAGTTTGACTTTCTGTTTGTTCCATTTTAGTTTTGAACATGCACACCTTTAATGGGTGGAATGTTCTAAAGCAATTATAGCTTCTTCTGCCTCTGGCTACAATGGTTGTTAAAGGCCCTATTCCTCTTGTTGGTTCTATAACTCGAGTTCAGAGCCTTTAACACCTCGTATAGCCTTCAGGGCAGAGCTGGATGGCAGAAAGCTATATTAAGTTGTTGTCCAGCATATGGAACGTACTTTATGGTGAGTATCATTTCAGGTTGGTAGCAAGCAAAATAGTAGTTTGTCAAATTCCGAAAATTTGAAGATTTTGACCTATGTTTGGGTAACAAGTGACGAAAAAACATACAAAATAGGACTTGCGTTGCCTTTTGTTTTTGAGTTACTTTTGAAGTTTGCGAGCTATACTGTTTGTTGGTCTCTTGTGCAGTATTTGTACTGAAATGTGCAGAGACGCCTAGGATGCTTGGGTGATAGTTACAGTAACAGAAGCATGGCTTCCAAGTGGATTGGTGCTGTAGTGTGAGGGTCTCATGGAGCATGCAGGAAATGGATAAATGTTTGTCATGGAATCCCAGTTCTATGCAGAGTGAGCAGCCAGGAGAGAGAATGAGGGATGATGGGATATTTTTTTTTAAGAAACAGCATTTTCAATAAATTGGTATGAAATCACTGTGGGGAAAATCTTTAACAAAGGCCCAGCCCAGCACCTCTGAGGCGCCTAAGGGACGATCACCCAGTCCCATAACCTTTACAAATCTTCCCGATTTGGTGGAAGAAATGTGAACAATACCCCCCCCCTCCTCTCCTCAGTATAATGTATATGGTCGTTATAAGCAATTGTTTCTGCGAGTTTACATTTATGTTTCAAACTTAACACCCAACCAAACAGGAACTCTGCCAGAGAGAGGGGATACGTTTCATAGAAAGCAGTGCATAACAGGGTGCGTTAGCGTGGGTACCCGTCGCCATGATGCCGTAGTTACCTGCCACTGCATAAAGTTGTAGTCGTGGGGTGAAGGGGGGGGGGGTGATTCCAACTGGATGTTGCCAGGCGCTCGCCAGCACTGTCCTCATTCACATCGAGTTCTCGTCCCCTATCTATCCAGTCCCTTGTCCTCATCCCCCTGTTAACCTCCCTCTGAAACGTCGCTCCCTCGCCCGTCAGCTGGCCCACTTATTAAGTTCTGATAACCAGCTCTCCACCCTGGGTCCCCAGGGTACTTCCAATTCAGACCGAGCTGGCGTCTAGCCAGTGTCAGCGCTAGGTCCATGAACCTAGATGTGGTGGCATTGACTTTCGCTGTAGGGAACCATCACAGCAGGCAGGCAGGCACCTGGGGTCCTGGCCAAAGACCTGCCAGCCACCACTTTGATAACCTCCTCCACCCTGTCCCAAAATGTCAAAAGACCCTAGAAGACCTCACTCTGTACCCCTGTTCAGAGAAGTAAGACCACTTTTGCAGTGTCTTTCTGTATGAGGAGTGGGAACGTCTCATTTGCCTTCCTAGACGCCCCTCCATTTAGAGCCACCTGCCCAGCTCTGTTTTATTCCACTGTTGTCGATTTGTTTTTTGTTTCATTCTGAATCTGAATCGAGCGCCCTGAATCATTGAGGTGATGTCTTCAGGAGTCCTCCGCCTCCTAACCCACCAAAGAGAGTATTACCTTTCCAGTGGCGGCCCACCTCTGAATGCAGAGACCCTCATGCTGATGTTCCTCCTCCTGCCAAGTACAAGACCTAGACATGCTTGGTGGGTGAAAGCTCCGCTTATCAAACCTCTCAGACGACCTGCTCAATAATTTAAAGAACACCAGGCGTGATCCTTAGCCCTGAAGATCTGGCTATCATCTGGCTTAAGAGACCCTCCCCCGTTATGTGTAGGACTCTGATGAACCTTACTAATGTAGTACAGCCCATAGGACTCAACGAATAAGTGCCACCTACACATGATCAATCTTCAAGGCCTCATCTTCCGCAGTAAAGACAGATATTATCATGGGCAAGTGTATAAACAGAAATGCTAGGCTCGCAGAGAACCCAGAGAAGAAACCTGGTTGTTCCTCAAGTTGGCAGCATTAGGTCAGCTGCTTTTTTTGTGCGACTTGGCACCAGCTGCAGCTAAAGTCAAGGCACAGGGAGTCACTGTGAGGAGTAGAGCGCAACACAGGTCCTCTGCTCTGAACCAGCACCCACAGGACAAAGTTGTGGATCTTGATGTTTGTGGGATCAACCGCTTCCATGACCACTGATGAAATGACGAGTCCGTGCACAACTGGGGACGCCTGCCCTAATGCCAACTTTAGCTGTAAGGGCTTGATTTAGAGTTTTGCAGACGGAGTAAAAGCAGGTTCATACAAAGCCATTTATAGGTTTTTGATATGCGTCCATAATTGGTGACAAACACTTACCCCAAACTTTTTTAAGTATTTACTTTTTCAAAGTCAAACTCCCAAAGCAGGAGTTTGTTTCTGGAATATTGAACTAATGGCCCCAACACCATGGAAGTAGTCTCCCATGGTGTGGGGGTATTTTTTTTTTTTTTTTTTTAACTCTTCCTCACCTCCAGAATATTCCTGGCAGTGATGGACAGTAAAAAAAAAAAAAAAACATCCGACCACCCACTCTTGTAAAGCAGACTGTCAGATGACTTCCTTTCGATGGCCCTTACTCCTTTGGGCTGTTGGCGATGCAACGGAGTACCCTGTCCACCAAACTCTAAATCTGGCCTTTAGCCTCCGGCTTGCAGCGTTCACATGTGCTTATTTGAGTTGGCATCTCTCCCCAGCTTTTAAAACATGAAAGTAGGCCCCATGTTATGCACTCTAGCCGAAAGAGAAAATGTTAGGTTTCTCGCCTGAAGGTCTCGATTTCCTCTAATTTGGAATTCAGGACATTGCTTTAAAACTAAGATAGATATGGTGGCTTCCATATCCCTAACCAGTACCCTCTCTGGATGGAATTGTTACTCTATCATAGCACCCTCATGAAGTTGGGATACTGTATGTGAAATGTTGTAAAACATGCTAGCCATCTGTACCTTCTTATGCTACCCTTTCCTCTTTTCTATAAGTCCTCTCAGACTCCTCCTAGATACTTAGGAGTCCTAGGATTTAGCACAATTGAGGTTGTTTGATAGCAGAAGTAAGCTTCAGGTTTTCACTGATACATTTTTAATTTTCCCATCCTTTGACTCAACCCATACATTCTGCATAAAAAGTTACAGTTGGACAACTTTTATCCTGTCATTGAGCCTGTCACCAGGCGGACTTGCTATTTTCTGCATACTTGAATAATGACTTCTTTCAAGCATTACAAATATTTCAATAGTTTGCCAGGATGGGAAACAGGTTCAGTAGACTTCTTTATCAACATGCCCCTTAAATGCCAGGCACTACTTCTTGATATATAATCTTGGCATCCATGTTCAGATGGTAGAGCAAAAAATAGTTATCTGTTTAGTGCACGCCATTCTACAGTAGTAAGCCAAAGTTTTGGTCTGTCTGCTGGAACAGCGGAGGAACTATCACTTTAGCCATGTTGAACTTTTAGGGTTCAAATTGTCGTGGAAGTTCAGCCCATCAGTAGACTTTATGGCATCCATTGAGTTTCACAGTCCAACAACAACGAAGACTGTCTTCGGTTCCCATTTCTGGAATAATCTCCACTTCTCTGTGATTGCAGTGAGGCTGTCCATGAAAACATACATGTTCATCTTGATATTTGTGGTTTGCATAGAATGTTTCCTCTGCTGAGGTTTCAGATGCCATTACACAACAATGTGGAAGCCCAGTAAACCCTAGGACCTGGGTAAGTAATGATACAAAGCACAATTAGTCCCAACTGAAATGAATTTCATTAGTACCCTAAAATGTAATAACACACACTTGAAATTGAAATAAATTCACGGTTTTATATTGAATTTGGATAGCAAATACATTTGTGCAATACTCTTTCTTTTACTAAAGTTGCTCAAAGTGAGTGAAAAAGAAGGTGCTTGGGAGAGTGCTCGTGAAAAGATGAGGAAAATGCCGGAATTTGAGTGCCAATATACAAAATTATATAAATAATTAAGAAGACACCTGGCTGGAACTTCTTTGCATAAGTATCACCCACAGTTAAAAGATACACCACGTATTTTCAAGTTATCTAGACGCGGTTTCAGATGCAGTTGATGCCTTGATGATGGTTTGCAGCATGCTACCATTCTGCTTGTCTGCTTCCAACTTACCCTTTCTTCAACTCTGAACAAGCAATGAAGTTTTTCATGTATTCCAGAGAAGTGTGGGAATTGGCTTAATGGTTCTCTTAGAAAACACTACCCCGAAACCAGGTCCCCAACATTGCCTATCACTGATTGTAATCTTCCTATTTCCATAAACGATTGGGATGGTAGTTGTCTCATAATGCATCGCTATGGAAACACAAATACAGCCTCCCTCTGATCATTGCCAACAATGACTGCGATTCCATTAAGGACATCCTGGCCCACTCCAGTCATCAGCCTTTGTCGCAAGGAGAATCTTTTGAATCTTCTAGCTCAACCTCAAGGTCATCCTTTTAGCTCTACATACTCCGGTATGAGCGTTTGAGGTCATCATCTTTAGGTCCTTACACATAAAGAAGGAAGGTGGGCAGACCATAATAATCAGATGAAAACGAAAGTCTAACCCACAGCAATTAGGGCCCAGTGACTTAGTGCTTGCAGAAGTCCATCTCCTGTTGCTCATGGCCACCATTTTACCAATGAGGGTAAAGGGTAAGTGAATGGAATAGACCAGTTGTTACACGAACGGGTGTGAGGAGTCACCTCTTTTACTAATGATCTTGTGCAAGGAGGTGTTTCTCTCCAATGTTCAAACAAGTTCATTTTCTACTGGCATGAGGTGCCCTCTTGTTGAGTTTTGGACCTGTAAGTGAATTCTGGTGAGCCATCTTAGCTCTACGCATTCCACTAGCTTTTATCCACAGTCATATCGGTCACGTATTCGCATTCCTGATTTCCGCCTGCAGAAGTGAAGCTGGTTTTCTTTTAGTTTAAGCTGGGGGGCGAATAAGGGAGTCTAAGCGCTCAAAAACACAATGCACAAATATTTAAGCATGAATACAAATATTATGCAGTGCTTAAAAGAGGAGGGATGTCAGCGCTGCATCCCTTAAACCAGAAGGTTACAATAATTGACACAAGCCTCTAAGAGGCACACGCAAACATGTACAAGTACGGTAGTATAAATTATCCATACATTAATGTATTCTCATGTTCTTTCTTTATTTATTTAAAACCCTTTGCCAGCCAACACGTGTTTCATCATTGGGAAATTCACCCCACGACTTCCTCAGGGTTGCACTCGCCGTGGATGATTATACGAGATTGAGTTATACTACGGGCAAACACTGATACGAAGGGAAGTGGACTCGCTTGAACATTGTGGATTGGGGAGTGTTCCACTCTCGTATCATATTGTGTCACTAGGACTGGACCTCATCTGGAGCAGATTTTATCCCGACTAGATATTTGACTTATTCGAAGCAGCCCTGAGGAAGTCGTGGGGTACATTTCTTAATGACGAAACACGTGTTGACTGGCAGAGGGTATCGAATAAAGAAAGAAAGAACCTGAGAATACATGGACGTCTGAATAATTTACACTACTGTACTTGTATGTATTTGCGTGTGCTTAGAGGCTTGTGTCAGTGAAGCTGGTTTTCACTGTTCATACAGGTGGCATTAATCCAGAAAAGCTTGTTACTTCGGTTCAAAACTAGATGACCGCTCAATCCCATTCCTGGAGGATCTTAATTATCTGAATGTTTTTTTTTTTTTTTTTTTAACAACAAACTTTATTGATTTTTAAAGTTACCCGATGGGCAAGCCCAGCGAGCTTTGAGGCATATATAAATACAAAATACACTAGCAAGGCACCATATAACATTCCTATGGCGACTGCAAAACTGCAAACCCACACCCCCACCCCCGCCCCCAACCACGCACCATACATCCCTTATACAATTATACAATCGTAGTGTAATCTTGCTTCTAGACCTCTACACAACCCCATTAACCTATATCGGTGAGCTGCTCACCACCAGCCTATCAATTGGATCTCGGGAGCCTCTGACTCCAGGAGTGACAAGTCTATGCCACGGTACATAGCCCATCGGGCCCAAATCTTTTTGTGTTTGTGCGGACATCCCCGAGCCTGAAATACTGCCACTTCAGCGGACATGCACCTATCCATTGCCTTCTTCCAGGGACCTATACTAGGTGGGAGTGTCGCCTTCCAATGTTCAGCAATGTCGCGCTTAGCTAGTGTAAGCCCAAGGAACAGTAAATGCCTTTTGTATCTGTTCCCCCCAATGTCCTCGGTGCTGTGTAGGAATATCAATCAAGGGTCTGCAGGAATGCGCCAAGCCAGCACTTGCCCTAAGCAGGACCTTATGCCCGCCCAGAAATGTTGCAGCGCCGCACAGGTCCACACAGTGTGGAGGAACGACCCCTCCTCCGAATCACATCGGAGACACATAGGTGACTGAATGGCCCCCATCTTGCAAAGGCGCAGACGTGTATAGTAGATCCTATGGAGATATTTGAACTGGATCAATCGGTATTGGGTGGAAACCGCAGAGTACCGGGGGCTAGCCAGTGCCTCCGCCCAGTCATCATCCGTCAGTGTGGGCACATCTGCCTCCCACGCCGCCCGGGTCCGGTGTATGGTGGTTGTGGAATGTGTAATCAGTGTTTGGTAAATTTGACGAATCTTGTGGGCACCCAGGTCCCCCATGAGCAACCGGCCTTCCAACGGGTGGAACTCCGGGAGACCCGTGAGGCCCCGTATCAAAGGGGATATAGCATGTCGGAGCTGCAAATATCTGTGAAATTGCGTTTATGGAGGCCGAAGTCAGCTTGAAGCTGCTGAAAGGATTTGAGTGTGGACCCCCGTATCACATCCCCCAACACAGAAATCCCGATGTCATCCCACCTACGGAAGCCCGCCAGAGCTGTGACTGGCCGAAGATATGTGCCGCGCCAGAGAGGCGTAGCACCGGTGAGTTTGCCCCACCAGCCCATCTGTCGGACCGCTCGCCTCCATATCTGAATGGCCGTCCTACATGCCGGGGGGAGTTCCGTCAGAGACGAGGAGCTATACAGAAAGTGGAGTAATGGGGTTTCGGCCATAAAGAGTCGTTCCACAGCGTAGGCTGGGTCCGATTGTGAGCAGTACCACCAGTCATTTATCACCAGAAGATGCGATGCCTGGTAATACGCCTGTACATCCGGCGCCGCTATCCCACCGCAATAAGTGGATTGGATACAGGTCGCAAGCGCCACCCGAACCGCTCCTCCCCCCCAGAGGAATCTATTGAGTAATGTATTAATTTGACGGAACCAGGACGGGGGAATTGGAAAGGGGTAATTCTGCAGCCTATAGAGCAGGCGAGGCAGAGACACCATTTTAAAAATGGCCGATCTCTCATATAACGAAAGGGGAAGTTGGGACCATACCGTCGTCTCATCTCGAACTGCAGTCAGCAGCGGCGCAATATTCCGTGACCATGCCTCAGTCTGGCACCCTGTAAGAACCACCCCAAGGTATCTGAAGCCTGACTCCGCAATCACCAACTGGGAGGCCCAAACTTGGGACCGCTGGTCTCCGCAGATCGGAAATAATATGGATTTGGATGGGTTAGCGCAGAGGCCAGAGGTCTCCCCGAAGACCCTCAGAATCTGCAGCACCCGGGGTCCAGAAACCCACGGATCCGACATAAAAAACAGGGCGTCATCAGCGTAAAGCGCTATCCTATCCGAGCACTCCGGAGACCACTCCAAACCCCGCAGGCAAGAGTCCAGACGGACCCACGCCGCCAGAGGCTCAATGGCCAGTGCGAACAGCAATGGGGAGAGCGGGCAACCCTGTCGAGTGCCCCTCCGAATGGGGAAGGGAGCTGAGCATCGGCCAGCTACTCGGACCGATGCAGTGAGGTCTGTGTACAGTAATTTCGCATATGCCCGGAATTGGGGGCCCAAATTAACCGCTTCCAACAACTTAAAGAGGTACGTCCAGCTTAAGGAATCGAACGCCTTGTCAATATCAGCCAACAAGACTGCCGCGGGACGTCCCAGACGGTGAGCCTCCGCCACCGCGTTGTGAGCTCGTCTGATATTATGTCTGGTAGAGCGTTGTGGCATAAAGCCCGACTGGTCCGGATGTACCAGCTCCTCAATACAGGTACGGAGGCGATCCGCCAGGATCTTTCCCAGCAGTTTGGGCTCAAAATGTATTAATGAGATGGGGCGGTAGGACCCGGGGTCGTCCGGTGGGCGTCCCGGTTTGAGAAATACCACGACCTCCGCGTGTCTCCAGTCCGAAGGGAGAATTTGCTGCTCCGAGGCGTCATGAATCACCTCGAGCAAATGCGGTCCCAAAGTCTCCAGATGAGGCCTCAGGAAGTCACATGGGAACCCGTTCGGGCCCGGCGCGCGGCCAGGGTGGATGTTGGAGAGGGCCGACCGCAGTTCCGCCATTGTAAGTGGCTCCTCCAGGGCATCACGCCGCTCATCCGATAGGCGGCGGGGAGGAATATCCACTAAGAAGGCATCTATGAGGGATTCGGAGATGACCTCCCGTTTATCGTACAACGCCGCGTAAAAATCAGCGAAGGCCTGTACCACCGCCTCAGGGGATGTACAGGCAACCCCCGCGGGAGACCGCAGAAGGGGTACCTGTGTCGGGGCCACCCTAGCCTGGCAGAGTCTGTGAAGCATTTGGCTGGACTTATCGCCCCACTGGTAAATTCTATGCTGGGTGGCCAGCCAAGCTTCTTTGGCGTAGTCTATGTGGGTTTGATGGAGCATTTGTTGCACGTGCAGCAGATTCCGGCGGGCCACGGGGTATGAGCCTCCCACCACAAGGGATTGAAGTTCTTCCTGCCTATTCTCCAGGTCACATACCTGGGCCAGGCGGCGATGCTTTTCCCCGGTGCGATAACTTATATCTGCACCCCGGAGTGTGGGCTTAAACGCTTCCCATAAGATAACTGGGGACTGGCAAGTGCCGGCATTGTATCTGAAGTAGTCGGTGATTGCTTGACTAAGCATCTCTCTGTATGCCTCATCACGGAGCAGCCAGGGGGACATGCGCCACCGATAGGGGGCCCTGTTAGTTAGCAGTCGCAATTTAAGTTGGATCGGCGAGTGGTCCGACAAGCCACGGGGCAGAATGGATGCTTGTGCCACCCTGTGCATATAGCTATGTGGAAGGAATAAATAATCAAGGCGTGAAAGAGTGGGATGAACCGATGACGCGTATGAGAATCCTGCGTCCGTCGGGTGTAAGGCACGCCACGTGTCCCCCCAACCCAGTGTATGTGCAAGTACATTCAATTTGGATGTAGTGGGGGTTGTAGCAGGCTGTCGGGCTCGCCACCTATCTAATGGGCCCATAGTATCGTTCCAATCGCCCCCCAACACCACAAGGCCACCCGGGAGATCCCCCACAACTGCGTTATTTTATCAATAAACGTCTGGCCGAGAGGCGGGGGCGTATATGCTGCCCAGTGTGATGTGTTCGCCGGCCAAGGTACCCGAGACCACAGTGTATCGACCCCTGGATCCAGCCAATGTCGTGTGATCTGTAGGGGCACCCTTCGATGAATGAGTATGGCTGTACCCGGGCCCCCGCGTGAAGCCAGAATGATAAACTGTGGAGTAACCGTAACGGGCGAGGCATGGGGCCTTCGTGCCCAGGAGATGAGTTTCCTGGAGCAGTAGGACATCTGCTGCATACCGCTTTGCCTGGTGGAGCACTGCCCCTCGTTTAACTTTACTCAGCAAGCCTCGCACATTCCAGGCAAGAACGTTGAGCTCCCCCGGAGGTGTGTCACCAGTTGTGTGCGCCATCCCGAAGTGTCCTACAAGATAACTGCATCTGAGGCGTGCAAGGCGAAGCAATGTGATTGGTGCATGGTGCGAAAACATTCAATAAAGAAAACCCCCCTTAAGAAACTGGCCCTCCTCCCCCCTGCCCCCAACCCCCATACTTCCTGTAACACGGAGTATCTGTCGCGGTAGAAACCCACCCCAGGCCCCCAACAGGATGACCCAAGCGGTCCCTCCAATGGATCCCCCCCCCCAACTTACCCAAAATCACCCAAAACGTCCAGGGCGAGCCATGTTCAGATCCCTCTAGGGCCTGTAGAAGACCCCATCTCTATGACCCAGTCATATTAATGAGCGGCCACCACCCCCAGGCAAACCGGCCCCCCGAAGGGAATATAGGGAAAACAGGGAAAGTAACCCAACACAGTTCAGTCTCCAGTGCCCGTCGGTTCCGGGGCACGCCAGTTGGAGTGGGATCGATGCCGCCGAGATGTCGCACCTCCGCCCTGCCGACCACTCCGATGCGAGCCCTGGGAGGAATCAGAGTCTGCCGGAGGCGGTGTGTGAGGTTTAAGGATCTGTCTCTCGTCCGTCCACGCGAAGACTTCCTCCGGGGTGTCAAAGAAAAATGTTTTTGCATTGAACATCACTTTCATCCGGGCCGGAAACAGCAAGGCATAGGATAGATCAAGTTCACGTAGCCTTCTCTTGGCAGCCGCAAATGATTGACGCTGTTGCTGCACCAGCTTGGTGTAATCAGGGAAAAACATGATGGGGCGCGAGTCGAAGACCATTTTATCTTTATGGAGCCTGGCATATCGAAGTACGGCGTCTCGATCCGCGTAATTAAGGATTCGGGCTATCACTGGCCTCGGGCGTTCCCCCGGTGGCGGTTTCTTAACCAGTGCACGGTGGGCCCTCTCAACCACGAAACAGGAGGACATGTCTTCCTGGGGCAGCAGTGACTTTAGCCAATCTGAAATGAACTTGTCCATGGAGGCCCCCTCGCATCCCTCCGGAAAGCCCACCAGGCGCAGATTATGGCGGCGGGCCCGCCCCTCCGCATCCTCGACCCGCGCCGCCAGCTCCTGCGATTGCTTGGTCAATTTGTCCACTTTGCGCTGTAGTCCCGCGACAGAGTCCTCGACTGTGGATACCCTGGTCTCTGCCTCCGTGATGCGGTCGACCGCCTTCTGCAAATCTTGGCGAAGGAAAGACACCTCCGCGCCCACGGCCCCGATCTGGGCCTCGAGGGCCGTCCGCGATTGTGTGATCGCCTCCAGCAGCTTCGTCGCATCCGAGGATAACCCTTCCGCAGACTCCCCCCCGGGAGGGTTGGCAGGGGTGGTAAAGCGGTCCATAGTATGCTGCTTGGGGGCCGCCGCGCCCTGTTTATCCTTGCCCATGGCTACCAGGAACAGCCTGGCCGGCGATGTAGTAGGCAACTGCAAGACGCAGCAGACACAGACAAGGGGGCAGCCCAAGCCAGACTCCCACGCAGGGCGGCGTCGCAACTCCGAGCACCCCCACAGTAGATAGTCTTGTAGGGGCTCACTAGCAGCCGCGCCTTCGATGCGGGGGGCCCCTCACAGGAGCAACCATGTACTATGGGGCAACTGCCAGATAGGGACGGAGACCCCCAAAGACGCAGCCCAGCTCCACACCAAGGCTCCAGGACCGGGCAGCCACATGAGCCGGGGCCACCCCGCAGATCAATGCTGGACAGATAATTCACCGGTTCCCTGGCACCCTTCACCAGAGCCCAGCGGGCACCGGGCACCTCGCAGCGTCAGTGATAGGATCTCCGGCGGTGCCGCCCCGCCACACCTGCACCCAAGCAAGGAACACAGATCGTCCAGAGGGTGGGCCACCAAGCAAGGGGTCCGCTGCACTCCCCCAGACTCCCGATGGCAGGACTCACCCGCGCCCCGTCCCGGGGCCGTAGGATCCGCGTCAGGTCGACCAGGCCGCTATGCAGGCAAGGGGGGAGGGGCGCCTGCAATATCGTCGCCGTGGGATCTCCCGGCTCCCTGGCTCCCGCCGATCGTCCCGCGGGGCTGCACCACCACGACGACACCGCTCCGCTGCGGTCTCCAATAGAGGCAGGATTGACAGCCGCCTCTCAAGTGCAAGGCCCTCCGCAGCCGCGGCCTCGAGTGTCACGTCCTCCACCCCGGGCACGGCGGCCGCCGGCCGGGAAGCCTCTCAATGCGGACCGGACCCGCCGCAACCGGCACCGCAACCAGGGACCCCTCCTATTCCGTCACTGGGTCAAGGATCTTTGGCGGATTACGGCCCAAAGAGGGAGTGAACTGCGGAGCTCTACAGAGTCGCGTCCGCAATGTTCCTATCTGAATGTTTTAAATTGAGCCATTGCAAAGCTAGGCCTCCGATGTATGTAAAATTGAAAGAGTTAGGACTTACAAAACTTTTGATTCTCGAGTCCCGACGCAAATCATTCCCATGTTTGCTGCTGGAAGGTTTTCTCTTTTGTATGACACAATAAGAACATGTTGTTCAGTGTGTTTAGATTGCATTTATATATCGCTTACTACCCCTGACGAGGCGTTGAGTGAACCTCTGCTGGTGTTAACTATGTTTTTATCATAATGGCAGGTTTGTACCCCTATGAAAAAACTCATGCATTTGTAAGTTAGATGAAGGCTTGTGTACCCTACTCGGCGAAAGAGTGCTTCTATCACTGTGCATGTTTGGCAGAGCGCACATTGGTTTGAGCATGGTGTGGTGATCTTGTTTCAAGAGTAACGCCATTTTGTAACAGGAGATACTAATTTCCAGCAATCCTTTGCATTGGAGTAATTTCCTGTTCCAGCTGTTAAGGGAGACAGCCATCTATTTTAATACTGCCATGTGTCATGAGTACATAACTAAAACCCCTGCAATATTGTTATTGCAGGTTATTGGTCAAAGTTTTTTATTAACCTCGAGGAGAGGTGATCATATACTGTTTACCAGTTACAGCAACTCCGATGGTAGAAAGACAAGCATTTGCAATGCAATAGGTCTCGCATTTGCGAGAGTTTAAGCTATTGGCATTGTAAATGACGATGCCTTTTATTTATCTGTTTTGCTAATTAACACATAAATAAAAGGCATTGTCATTTGCAATGCCAATAGCTCAAACTCTTGTAAATACAAGACCTATTCAAAGAAGCAGCCACCATTGTCCCGGGCTGCTCGGAAAGTGAAAGCAACATGGCTCGCTGAATGGTGCAGGACAGCATGTCGTGCCTGCAGTAGGAGAAACTCATTAAAGAAAATAGTGCTTACAGAGTAAATAAGACATACTGTGTAACAGAAGTAAAAGGGCCAGTCCTCATGAGAGGTTACAAATGAAGACAAGGCGGTACTGAGGAGGGACTAACAAGCCTATTAACGAATCAGAAGCCAGCATTTACGAAGGGCAATGACACCAGCCAATGACAAATATGGACGGAGAGTGGCGGGGCTTCTATTCCATACTCCAATACAGCATACCTTGCAGAGCAGCTCATGCACTGCCCAGGCTCGACCGAAAAAACATGTTTTGAGTAACAAAAGGTAAAGCTGGAGACCATGCAGTGTTTTCTGTGTGACAAGTGTGGGCAGAACAAGGGGGCGGGTGGCATGGCTGTCCGTGTGGCTATGTTTTTTAGCTGTTGCCTCTTTGACCCTGAATCTGTGCAGAGTGTTTTGATGTACTGTGGTTCTTGTGAAGTCCCATCCAGCTCCCAATAGGTATACGTGATCCTAGATAAGTAAAGACAAAATGGCGGATGTCAGTGTTGAGTCACCTACAGTATAAAATATCCCCTGTGCTCGTCATTCAACCACACAGTCTTTTATCAAAGATTTTCTCCCCAAAACTGAAGGAAAAAAGCTGTCTATGTACACAAGTTCGACGTGGAGCACTCTCTTCTTTGCTTTAACGATTTCTAAGCAAACGCCAGAGCACTCTCGTAGCTACATAAATGCTACTAAACGTTAAATTGAAAAACGGCTCTCAAAGAGGTCCGGCAACCACGGAGTCGTTTTGCGCTGTGCTCAGTAATGTATTGTTGAAATGGTTTTACTTCGATGAGGCCTAAGGGGTGGCCCAACGCCACAGTGAGTAATAAATAAAAAAAATGTGGAGTGCTGAAACTGATCCTTTGACGGCATACGGTGCCCAGATGTCCTCCTTTACTTCCCAGCGCCACAACTCCAAATTTCACGATGTGTCGGGCACAAGACAAAACTAATCTTGCTGTTTTCTGGTTTTGAACATGAAACATGTTTCCTGATCTGCTATCCTAAAATGTTTCCCGTTTCCCCTGAGAATTATAATTTTCGTTTCAAACTCTCAGCCTCTCATGCTTTCAGTTTAGAATAAATTGGGGGTTCGGTTTTCCAGGCTGCCTTTGCTTTCTGTTCTCTTCTCTTCCAGACTCCATACAACATCTCTGAACAATAACTTCTTACAGTTGTAAAGCTGTCTGTGCTTCTATGCGCTATAGATTACAGGCATTATTATCGTCCAGCTCAGTGGTGGTACTCGCTTTTGTCACCAAGAGTGGAGCTGGTTCTGTCGGATTCTAACATATGGCTTGCATGATACACTCCGGTTTCTTCAGCAGCAGCCACCTTGACCCACCAGGCTGGAGTGGTGTCTGCAAAGGGCCTCTTCTCCGTGCCGTCACCGTGCTGGGTCGCGTGCCTGGTCCCTCCTCCCACACAGCGCAGTTTCCTCTTGTCCAGTGCTGAGACGGTCCGTGTCTCGCCACAGCTTCGAGTTTTCGGGTCGAGAATTTGGTACAAACGCTCTTAAACGTATTTCTGTGAGGGTATATTGAGTTGTGCTTAAGTGTGAAGAAAAAAAGTCCCGAGACTTAACACCTTTCATGGTAGGTTAAGCGTATCGGGCAAACCACCAGTGCTATTTTGCCCCCCGTGATGTTGCGTACATTTTTATTAATTCATTTCAGTTGGGTTTGAGCTCTCGGCTGCTGCACTGAGCTGGTAAGGCCAGGATTTTGAATGCCCACTTCGATTTGCTTTGTAATTGGCTGTACGGCAGCGCGTGCCTGACGCTGCCTATTAGCGCTTTTGGCCGCCAACTGACCTGACTGTCAGTGGTTTTAGCCACTGACAGACCAGTAGATTTTATTTATTTTTATTTATTTAAGAAGCAGCAACATTTCTATCAGAAATGTTTTAACTACCATCATGGCGGCATAGAAAATGGCAGTTGTTCAGTTGGTTAATTGGTTAATTACGCTAGTTGCGTCGTTGAGAATGGAGGAAGCATGCAGATTTTAAATAAGACATACTACTAGGTAGTAGACCAGACAGATATCCATATACGTGGTATGGTGTGTGAGTAATTCCCCCTCTTTTTTCATGTTTCAGAACATTATTTTTCAGAGCTGTTTAGAATTCATGCATAGAGAGGTGGATTCGATGGCAGGAGTTAAGGAGTTCCTATACAGAAGTCCCCGAAGGTGGAAAGATCTGAACCCGGAAGTGGTTCCTGGCAATTTAGGTGTAGATGCATGGCTGAGATTGGTGGATCATAGGTTTCAAGCAGGTGCGTACCAGGATAGGTCTGGAGCCAAACTATTTCCAGCTTTGAAAATAAGTGTCACATACCGCGATGTCAGGTCTGTGTCTAAGCATTGCTGATTCTTGATTGCCCATGTACTGATTGTATTTGTGTTAATAAAAACAGTAAAAAAAAGAAAAAGAAAGAAAATAAGTGTCAGAAACCCAAGACTGGGTTCTTGCTGGCGAGCCAGCTGTCTTGGTGGTGGTGGTACCTTAAGATGGTGGCATTCTTGGGTCAGTTGCACAGTGCTCGGGTAGCATAGTGTATGACCTTGTCAAGTGGAGTGAAGCAGGTTTGGGGAGCCCAACTAGAAGACTATTGTGAAAGTTCATCCTACTGAATAGTGAACTCTTGATTAGTTGTTCTGTCGTGTTTAAATGGCTTGTATCTTGTATATATCAGTAGTTGGAAACATGCTGCATTAGCTTTGTGGGGGATTAATCCTTCGATTTTAACGGATAGACAGGAAAGAACCCCCAAGGCGAATTGCAGAGAGTCTGAAAAGTGGGTGAAGTTTATTAGAAAGAGGGAAAGTACTGGGCAGAATCTAAATGAGAATTGGTGCATCTCTTCGCTATTATTTGTCAAATGTAGGAAGAGAATGTTTGTGTATAGCCCAAAATATGCCACCGAGTCATGAGTCATGCCAGTGTGCATAGGAGTAGAGATGGAGGTGACCTCTTCCAACCTGGACAGTTTCTGCGGGTCATCAGTAGCACAGCAAGCATGAGGAGAAGGGCTGAAAATCTGAGACTGTAAATGCATAATGGATCTGAGGAAAAGCAGAGAGTCCACAGGGGCATGCTTTGAGGATCAGGAGGCTAGAAAAGGCACTAAAAGCACCGACGACGTTAGCAGAGATG
>CAWUFW010002997.1:1800000-1968569 GCA_963921515.1 Calotriton arnoldi | reverse complement strand
CTGGAAGTTGCAAATAAGATTTAATGGATGGCTCAAAACAACGCGTTTCAGCTTTCACCTTGATCACGTTTCAAGAGGGCATTGTCACAGCAACCATTATAAATAAAGTGTGAACATAAAAGAGGGACACATGTGAACACAAACCAGTACAAAAACGGTGGCCATCTTGGCACGTTGTTATATATTACAAAACCTATTGCTCTTAATGCTGTGAGGGTGACAGAAACCAAAAATGTACAATAAAGCTCCGTGGCCTTATAGGTTATAGGAGTACCTTGCAGACATGGCCAGTAAAACATAGCTGTACAGCAACCAAGAATGGCAATGTCAAAAACAAAATCAAAATAAGGTATAAAATAAAATAAAACATAATTCAATGTTGCCCAAACCCTCGCCAAATGCCATGAGTAGCGCATACTGTTCCATTTATACACATGTCAGTGAAAGCCACTCAGTTCATATTTTATCATACGGTTGCTAAAGCATGTTAAACACATACAAATAATAATAGTGCCCAAGTGGGCAAATGTATGTGCCAGTCCATAACTATGCAAAAGAATATTATGTTGCATATACAAAAGGAAGTTTGCCATACCACCATCGTGCCCCAGTGGGCTAACAGTTCTAACAAAAGGAACTGCAACAGCATTATTCAATCGACTGTCTGGTTTCAGTGCACACTGCCCCAAACCTACAGATAAAAAGATGTGAAAAAAGTGTAAATAAAATAAAAAAAGAGCAAGGAAACTAATTAATCACAACCAAATAACAGATTATGTCTGTAAATGAATAGCCAATTCTTCACTGGAGTTTAAACCTTTCGGTATCATGGTCTCCAATTTAATGATATACCTCGACTCCAGTTGTCGCAGTGAGAGTTCTCAGTTACCCCCTTTCAAGTTGTTATACACAGTGTCT
Source organism: Calotriton arnoldi (assembly GCA_963921515.1). Classification (NCBI taxonomy): domain Eukaryota; kingdom Metazoa; phylum Chordata; class Amphibia; order Caudata; family Salamandridae; genus Calotriton; species Calotriton arnoldi. The sequence continues at coordinate 1,967,651 of CAWUFW010002997.1, read as the reverse complement.
AGTACCACCATTCTAAGTAACCTCTCATTCTGGAAATGGTGGTCAAAAAAATGGCGTGCAACTGGATACTGTCTGTTATTATGACGAATTGCACGCAAATGCTCAAGAACTCTTTTTTTGGCACAATGAATCGTGCTGCCTATGTAGGCCTTTTCGCACGGACAAATCAGGGCATATACACAGTACATTGTATTGCAGGTGACAACTTTCTTGATTTGTACCTCTCGGTTGTAGCTGCCTATAGAAAAGCTAGAACAGTCCACGCTGTTCCTGCAAGCTTTGCAGTTTTTGCAACGGCGAAAGCCAGGATTCCTGACTTCACCCGCCCTAGGTACACTAGTTACCACATTGAGGCTAAGGTTGTCCCTGAGAGTGCGACTTTTCCTAAACGTTACCTGTGGATAATCAGCAAGGGATTTCTTGAGATTGTCATCAGTCAGAAGTACGTGCCAGTGTTTCTTCAGAATCTGGCGTACATCTTTGGCTTGTCCCGAGTAAGTCGTGATGAACCGCAGAGTCTCAGGTTCATCAGGCTTATTCGAGGGGTGTAGTAACAGATTACGAGTAACAGCATCTACTCTTTTGCTAGCTACTGCTATCGTTTTGTCATTGTACCCTCTCTCTCTGAAGCGTTGGCACATGGTTGCTTTCTCGATTTGGTAACTCGCATCGGCGCTACAATTGCGTTTGGCACGCAGCAGCTCCCCATACGGGATGATCTAAACCAAATTGCGGGGATGTGAACTGGAAGCGTTCAAGATGCTATTTCCCGCAGTCTGTTTACGAAAAAGTTTGGATTGTACGTGTGGCCCTTAATTTCCACAAGTACATCTAAAAACTCGATCGTGGTCTTGCTCATGTGTTCAGTAAAAATGAGATTGTACACATTGTCATTCAGTTTATTAACAAACGCAACAGCAGATTCCATCTCTCCGTTCCAAATAAAAAAGATGTCATCGATGTACCGCAGCCGCAGGACACAGGACTCAAATTCAGTCAACTTGAAGGTCACCTGCTCCTCCCACCATCCCATGAATATATTGGCATAGCTGGGGGCGAAGCAGGTGCCCATGGCTGTGCCCTGTGACTGCCGGAAGATGACATCATCGAACAGAAAAAAATTGTTTTTAAACAAAATTCCGTCATTTCCGAAATCATTTCAGAATGATGGAAAAAGGAAATGGACCGTGATTTCAGAAAGTGTCTGATTGCCAATAAACCCTGGTGGTGTTCAATACTGGTATAGAGACTAGTCACATCAAGGGTGACCAATATAAAACTGTCTTCCCAATAGATGCCATCAATGGCAGTTAGAAAATGGGTAGTATCCCTGAGATATGATGGCAAATCAGTAACAAATGGTCTCAAATAGTGATCGATGAACCTGGAAGTGCTCTCCAACAGTGATCCCATCGAGGAAACAATAGGTCTCCCCGGGGGATTGGTCGGATCTTTATGCAGTTTGGGGAGTAAGTATAGAATAGGGATCATAGGGGTGGGGGCACCGCAAATAATTATATTCCTCCCACTCTAGTAATCCCTTCTCTCTCCACATCGTCAGTTTCTCACCATATTCCAAGTTAGACTTGGCTATTTCCTTTTGTCAGAAATGCAGTAGCAGCTTGTGTCAGCAAGCTGTCGCTGCCCCTCTGCCAGATATTTCATACAGTCTAGAACCACCACGTTACCACCTTTATCTGATTGTCTGATAACGATGGAACTGTCACATTTAAGATTTTCTAATGCTTGGATCTGTTCGTGATTCAAATTTCTCTTGAAAAAGGGAACTTTCTTGTGTCTGATTTTCTTAAGATCCGTCAGGACACCCTTTTCAAAGACTTCTATGGCATCACACTGTATATTCGGTAAAAACACTGACTTAGGTTTAAATTTACTACCCGGGTTCATATCAAGATCAATATCCAAATTTTCCAAATTAAAATTCAAATCATCACCACAAGGTACATTGTCATGCAAAGTCGTCATAGTATGCAATAGCTCAATGTCATCGATGTTGAGATTACTACATGGGTCACCACCGACCGGTATGACTGGTCTCTTGTGTTGCGTTTCAAACCACTTTTTAAGTTTTAATTTACGTGAAAAGTAGAACAGGTCAATTCTAGTTTGTACGAAACTAAAATTACTAGAGGGACAAAAAGACAAACCTAGTCCAAGAAGTTCTTTCTCGGTAGAGGAAAGAACACGATCCGACAGATTTACAACAGTCATTGTTGAGCTTTCTTGCCCCTTGTAATCATTCCCACAGGGGTGACTGTGTCGTTTTTTTCTCCTTTCTTTTGCCTGCTTATTCCTCTTGTTTTTCCTCTGCCGCCTCGCCCTTTGCCCCTCTGAGTGTTTGGTGCTTACGAATATTCTGTCCTGCCCTGATTCATCATTTGAAACTGATATAAAAAATTAATCGGTTTCTTTAGAAGCATTTGCGTAGTCGCTGAGGTAGAAGTAGAACCAGACCCAGATGCGTCTGAGAGGCTTCCATCAGACACATCACTTTCACTAACTTCCAACTGACTAGGCACCACTACAATCTTCGCTGGTGCATTTCCTTCTTTGTCAAAGAGATAGTCATATTTGTTGTGGAAAGTCAGCGTGCGGCCAGACTGATAGTCTTTGAAGTCCCTCAGAAATTTTCGTTGTTTTTTTGCTGTGATCTCCTCTTCCAGTTTACCCATACGGATCATCATATTTTTCATAAATTGCTCAAGGGACTCCTTGGACACTAGTTTCTCTAATTCAGCCACCAATGTATCGATTTCCACCAGTGATTTGCTCCGATCCTTGCGAGCATATTTCACCAAAATACGCATCATGGTCATAGAGCAGGCAGCTGAATTACCTGACCACTCCTCCAACATCTCTGGATCAGGATCCTCGTATGTGGGATTAGTGAAAATTCATAAGCCTCTCGGCACACGCCCCACGTCTATATACCTCTGTAGGGACTCAGCTTCCCACCACTTGGACAGTTCTTTTCTGTGTGCTTTCTCTAATTGGCTAAATAAAGATTGCGCTTTGATTTCATCCGAAATATTGTGACACGGAGTAGAAACATTTCCACTGCTTTCTACCTGTGCAAAAAATAGCTTGTTGGCTGTTTCCTTTCTCTTGGCCTCCAAAACAGCAGCCATACTACATAAATATCACTCTGCCCCTTCCAAGTGCCAGCTAGTAGATTCGTAGATCAACCAGTCGGCTCCCAGCCCTTGAGACTGCAAACAATGCAACAGTATGGCAAAACAAGAAGCGGAGTCGCACTCACCCCTGTGCCGGATCGGTACCGCGCCCTCCGGCACAGGGGTGAGTGCTCAAAAGCGGCGCTCAGCCGCTCCCGTCTTCCCCGTCGTGTCACGTCGTCTCAGCAGATCGCGGTGGCCAGCCGACACGTTTCTGCCGCGTTTTCGATTTTCATCCGCGGTCACTTCTTGTTGGTTGAATCCCCGGACCAGGGGATCCACGTAGTGCTGGCGGCAAGTCTCAAAGGGGTCAGTCTCCAAACCAAGTTAAAGCAGCTCACGAGCCCGGTAGGAGAAGGAGACTGTCAGGACGGGCGGTCCAAGTGCGGGTTACCGGCATCCCGATAAATACACTGATAAGTTTTAATGCTGTCACAGAAAATAACTCGGACTCTCCTGGAAGTTGCAAATAAGATTTAATGGATGGCTCAAAACAACGCGTTTCAGCTTTCGCCTTGATCACGTTTCAAGAGGGCATTGTCACAGCAACCATTATAAATAAAGTGTGAACATAAAAGAGGGACACATGTGAACACAAACCAGTACAAAAACGGCGGCCATCTTGGCACGTTGTTATATATTACAAAACCTATTGCTCTTAATGCTGTGAGGGTGACAGAAACAAAAAGGTACAATAAAGCTCCGTGGCCTTATAGGTTATAGGAGTACCTTGCAGACATGGCCAGTAAAACATAGCTGTACAGCAACCAAGAATGGCAATGTCAAAAACAAAAACAAAATAAGGTATAAAATAAAATAAAACATAATTCAATGTTGCCCAAACCCTCGCCAAATGCCATGAGTAGCGCATACTGTTCCATTAATACACATGTCAGTGAAAGCCACTCAGTTCATATTTTATCATAAGGTTGCTAAAGCATGTTAAACACATACAAATAATAATAGTGCCCAAGTGGGCAAATGTACGTGCCAGTCCAAAACTATGCAAAAGAATTATATTATGTTGCATATACAAAAGGAAGTTTGCCATACCACCATCGTGCCCCAGTGGGCTAACAGTTCTAACAAAAGGAACTGCAACAGCATTATTCAATTGACTATCTGGTTTCAGTGCACACTGCCCCAAACCTACAGATAAAAAGATGTGAAAAAAGTGTAAATAAAATAAAAAAGAGCGTCCGAGTTATTTTCTGTGACAGCATTAAAACTTATCAGTGTATTTATCGGGCTGCCGGTAACCCGCACTTGGACCGCCCGTCCTGACAGTCTCCTTCTCCTACCGGGCTTGTGAGCTGCTTTAACTTGGTTTGGAGACTGACCCCTTTGAGACTTGCCGCCAGCACTACGTGGATCCTCTGGTCCGGGGATTCAACCAACAAGAAGTGACCGCGGATGAAAATCGAAAATGCAGCAGAAACGTGTCGGCTGGCCACCGCGATCTGCTGAGATGACGTGACACGACGGGGAAGACGGGAGCGGCTGAGCGCCGCTTTTGAGCTGCTTTGTTCGGCGCCGGAAGGCGCGGTAACGATCCGGCACCGGGGTGAGTGCGACTCCGCTTCTTGTTTTGCCATACTGTTGCATTGTTCTTTGCAGTCTCAAGGGCTGGGAGCCGACTGGTTGATCTACGAATCTACTAGCTGGTACTTGGAAGGGGCAGAGTGATACTTATGTAGTATGGCTGCTGTTTTGGAGGACAAGAGAAAGGAAAGAGCCAACAAGCTATTTTTTGCGCAGGTAGAAACCAGTGGAATTGTTTCTACTCCGTGTCACAATATTTCGGATGAAATCAAAGCGCAATCTTTATTTAGCCAATTAGAGAAAGCACACAGAAAAGAACTGTCCAAGTGGTGGGAAGCTGAGTCCCTACAGAGGTATATAGACGTGGGGCGTGTGCCGAGAGGCTTACGAATTTTCACTATTCCCACATACGAGGATCCTGATCCGGAGATGTTGGAGGAGTGGTCAGGTAATTCAGCTGCCTGCTCTATGACCATGATGCGTATTTTGGTGAAATATGCTCTCAAGGATCGGAGCAAATCACTGGTGGAAATCGATACATTGGTGGCTGAATTAGAGAAACTAGTGTCCAAGGAGTCCCTTGAGGAATTTATGAAAAATCTGATGATCCGTTTGGGTAAACTGGAAGAGGAGATCACAGCAAAAAAACAACGGAAATTTCTGAGGGACTTCAAAGACTGTCAGTCTGGCCGCACGCTGACTTTCCACAAAAAATATGACCATCTCTTTGACAAAGAAGGAAATGCACCAGCGAAGATTGTAGTGGTGCCTAGTCAGTTGGAAGTTAGTGAAAGTGATGTGTCTGATGGAACCCTCTCAGACGCATCTGGGTCTGGTTCTACTTCAGCGACTACGCAAATGCTTCTAAAGAAACCGATTAATTTTTTATATCAGTTTCAAATGATGAATCAGGGCAGGACAGAATATTCGCAAGCACCAAACACTCAGAGGGGCAAAGGGCGAGGCGGCAGAGGAAAAACAAGAGGAATAAGCAGGCAAAAGAAAGGAGAAAAAAACAACACAGTCACCCCTGTGGGAATGGTTACAAGGGGCAAGAAAGCTCAACAATGACTGTTGTAAATCTGTCGGATCGTGTTCTTTCCTCTACCGAGAAAGAACTTCTTGGACTAGGTTTGTCTTTTTGTCCCTCTAGTAATTTTAGTTTCGTACAAACTAGAATTGACCTGTTCTACTTTTCACGTAAATTAAAACTTAAAAAGTGGTTTGAAACGCAACACAAGAGACCAGTCATACCGGTCGGTGGTGACCCATGTAGTAATCTCAACATCGATGACATTGAGCTATTGCATACTATGACGACTTTGCATGACAATGTACCTTGTGGTGATGATTTGAATTTGAATTTGGAAAATTTGGATATTGATCTTGATATGAACCCGGGTAGTAAATTTAAACCTAAGTCAGTGTTTTTACCGAATATACAGTGTGATGCCATAGAAGTCTTTGAAAAGGGTGTCCTGACGGATCTTAAGAAAATCAGACACAAGAAAGTTCCCTTTTTCAAGAGAAATTTGAATCACGAACAGATCCAAGCATTAGAAAATCTTAAATGTGACAGTTCCATCGTTATCAGACAATCAGATAAAGGTGGTAACGTGGTGGTTCTAGACTGTATGAAATATCTGGCAGAGGGGCAGCGACAGCTTGCTGACACAAGCTGCTACTGCATTTCTGACAAAAAGGAAATAGCCAAGTCTAACTTGGAATATGGTGAGAAACTGACGATGTGGAGAGAGAAGGGAATACTAGAGTGGGAGGAATATAATTATTTGCGGTGCCCCCACCCTAGGATCCCTATTCTATACTTACTCCCCAAACTGCATAAAGATCCGACCAATCCCCCGGGGAGACCTATTGTTTCCTCGATGGGATCACTGTTGGAGAGCACTTCCAGGTTCATCGATCACTATTTGAGACCATTTGTTACTGATTTGCCGTCATATCTCAGGGATACTACCCATTTTCTAACTGCCATTGATGGCATCTATTGGGAAGACAGTTTTATATTGGTCACCCTTGATGTGACCAGTCTCTATACCAGTATTGAACACCACCAGGGTTTATTGGCAATCAGACACTTTCTGAAATCACGGTCCATTTCCTTTTTCCATCATTCTGAAATGATTTTGGAAATGACGGAATTTTGTTTAAAAAACAATTTTTTTCTGTTCGATGATGTCATCTTCCGGCAGTCACAGGGCACAGCCATGGGCACCTGCTTCGCCCCCAGCTATGCCAATCTATTCATGGGATGGTGGGAGGAGCAGGTGACCTTCAAGTTGGCTGAATTTGAGTCCTGTGTCCTGCGGCTGCGGTACATCGATGACATCTTTTTTATTTGGAACGGAGAGATGGAATCTGCTGTTGCGTTTGTTAATAAACTGAATGACAATGTGTACAATCTCATTTTTACTGAACACATGAGCAAGACCTCGATCGAGTTTTTAGATGTACTTGTGGAAATTAAGGGCCACACGGTACAATCCTAACTTTTTCGTAAACAGACTGCGGGAAATAGCATCTTGAACGCTTCCAGTTCACATCCCCGCAATTTGGTTTAGAGCATCCCGTATGGGGAGCTGCTGCGTGCCAAATGCAATTGTAGCACCGATGCGAGTTACCAAATCGAGAAAGCAACCATGTGCCAATGCTTCAGAGAGAGAGGGTACAATGACAAAACGATAGCAGTAGCTAGCAAAAGAGTAGATGCTGTTACTCGTAATCTGTTACTACACCCCTCGAATAAGCCTGATGAACCGGAGACTCTGCGGTTCATCACGACTTACTCGGGACAAGCCCAAGATGTACGCCAGATTCTGAAGAAACACTGGCACGTACTTCTGACTGATGACAATCTCAAGAAATCCCTTTCTGATTATCCACAGGTGATGTTTAGGAAAAGTCGCACTCTCAGGGACAACCTTAGCCTCAATGTGGTAACTAGTGTACCTAGGGCAGGTGAAGTCAGGAATCCTGGCTTTCGCTGTTGCTAAAACTGCAAGCTTGCAGTAACAGCGTGGACTGTTCTAGCTTTTCTATAGTCAGCTACAACCGAGAGGTACAAATCAAGAAAGTTGTCACCTGCAATACAATGTACTGTGTATATGCCCTGATTTGTCCGTGCGAAAAGGCCTACATAGGCAGCATGATTCATTGTGCCAAAAAAAGAGTTCTTGAGCATTTGCGTGCAATTCGTCATAATAACAGACAGTATCCGGTTGCACACCATTTTTTTGACCACCATTTCCAGAATGAGAGGTTACTTAGAATGGTGGTACTAGACACTGTGTATAACAACGTGAGTGGGGGTAACCGAGAACTCTCACTGCGACAACTGGAGTCGAGGTATATCATTGAATTGGAGACCATGATACCGAAAGGTTTAAACTCCAGTGAAGAATTGGCTATTCATTTACAGACATAATCTGTTATTTGGTTGTGATTAATTAGTTTCCTTGCTCTTTTTTTATTTTATTTACACTTTTTTCACATCTTTTTATCTGTAGGTTTGGGGCAGTGTGCACTGAAACCAGACAGTCGATTGAATAATGTTGTTGCAGTTCCTTATGTTCGAACTGTTAGCCCACTGGGGCACGATGGTGGTATGGTAAACTTCCTTTTGTATATGCAACATAATATTCTTTTGTATAGTTATGGACTGGCACGTACATTTGCCCACTTGGGCACTATTATTATTTGTATGTGTTTAACATGCTTTAGCAACCGTATGATATAATATGAACTGAGTGGCTTTCACTGACATGTGTATTAATGGAACAGTATGCGCTACTCATGGCATTTGGCGAGGGTTTGGGCAACATTGAATTATGTTATATTTTATTTTATACCTTATTTTGGTTTTGTTTTTGACATTGCCATTCATGGTTGCTGTATAGCTATGTTTTACTGGCCATGTCTGAAAGGTACTCCTATAACCTATAAGGCCATGGAGCTTTATTGTACCTTTTAGGTTTCTGTCACCCTCACAGCATTAAGAGCAATAGGTTTTGTAATACATAACAACGTGCCAAGATGGCCGCCGTTTTTGTACTGGTTTGTGTTCACATGTGTCCCTCTTTTATGTTCACACTTTATTTATAATGGTTGCTGTGAGAATGCCCTCTTGAAACGTGATCAAGGCGAAAGCTGAAACGCGTTGTTTTGAGCCATCCATTAAATCTTATTTGCAACTTCCAGGAGCGTCCGAGTTATTTTCTGTGACAGCATTAAAACTTATCAGTGTATTTATCGGGCTGCCGGTAACCCGCACTTGGACCGCCCGTCCTGACAGTCTCCTTCTCCTACCGGGCTCGTGAGCTGATATATATATATATATATATATATATTACAAAAAAAGAGTTGCCTCTAGGTGGGATGCACTCCCAGGTGGAAATTACGCCAAAGCAAGGGCACACGCCATGAACAAAGTCCTTTTCTGGTTAACCTGCCAGACGTGTTTCGGGCCAACGCCCTCTTCAGTGGCAGACCATGTGACGTGCCGGCATGCGGCAACCACCAGTAAATCCCAATAATAATAACGCTCAGGTGAACCACCTGAAGCAATGCTTCCTAGGACTGGTGGTTCAGTAAAACCCAAGTGGGTCGCCGCCGGCACTCACATTCAAAAATGTCTTAAAAAGGATTGCCGATGTTCGCGCCGGCACCCCTGCATATAACATTCACCTCCTGTTCCACAGTTAGCTGCCCCAATAAAGCAGCCGCGGACCCGCAAGTGTTTCGCGGTGGTGCAATCCCGCGACCAGGCAGGCCGCTGTACAAAATACAAAAAAGAGTTGCCTCTAGGTGGGATGCACTCCCAGGTGGAAATTACGCCAAAGCAAGGGCACACGCCATGAACAAAGTCCTTTGCTGGTTAACTTGCCAGACGCGTTTCGGGCCAACGCCCTCTTCAGTGGCAGACCATGTGACTTGCCGGCATGCGGCAACCACCAGTAAATCCCCATAATAATAACGCTCAGGTGAACCACCTGAAGCAATGCTTCCTGGGACTGGTGGTTCAGTAAAACCCAAGTGGGTCGCCGGCTGGTGGGAGGAACAGGTTCTGAAAAAAGACCATCAGGAGATGTATGCACAACATATAATACATTGGCTTCGCTACATAGACGATGTTTTTGTAGTGTGGAAGGGAGATGAGGCGAGTGCCAGACAGTTCATTAGGGCAATTAATATCAACTCTGTTAACCTCAATTTCACATCTCATATGAGTAGATCCAACATTGAGTTTCTAGATGTGAAATTATATGTCAATGAGGGAAAATTGGAGACAACCTTATTTAGGAAACCAACTGCAGCCAATGCTACGCTACACACTAGCAGTGCGCATCCGAAGCAACTCTGTTAACCTCAATTTCACATCTCATATGAGTAGATCCAACATTGAGTTTCTAGATGTGAAATTATATGTCAATGAGGGAAAATTGGAGACAACCTTATTTAGGAAACCAACTGCAGGCAATGCTACGCTACACGCTAGCAGTGCGCATCCGAAGCACCTCATTAGGAGTATCCCCTATATGGAAATCCTAACATTAAAACGTATTTGCAGTACGGAAACAGATTTTGAGAACTGTACAAAAGAGGCAATTGCTAGGCTCAAGAATAGAGGACACAGCAGGATTCACGCTGGGTGCGCAAATCCCACCGAGAAAATAAAAAAAAGCGAAGCACCGTCTCCCGCGCTTTGTTTTAATAAGCACCTGGTGCCAGGGGCAAAAAGGAAAGTATATGCGGGACTCGCGGGGGCTCCCACAGCCACGGGGACTGCCATCTCCCCGGGGCATCTGTAAATTATGCGTTGGGGGATCCTGCCCCCCAGGCTGCCCCGCGGACCACCACCTCCCTGGTTCATTCAGTAATAATGAGCGGGGGCCTCTGTGGCCCACCAAACACCAGGGACCACCACCTCCCCGGGGCTGAAATAATGTAAAATAAAGTGTGGGGGGGCTCATACCCCTCCCCACACTGCCCCAGGAACCACAACAAACTCCCCGGTTCAAACTTTAGTTACAGGCGGGGATCCGTTGTGGACCCCTGGGCCCCAGGGACCACCACCTCCCCGGGGCTTAAATCATGTTGGGAGGGGGGCCGTGCAGCCCCCCTCCTGGAGCCCTCCATGGCCCTGGGGACCGCCACCCCCCAGGGCCAGCTCCAGCAATGTCCCGGGGTGCCTACCTCCAGGGACATTGCAGTTTGCAATGGCAAATGCTCCCGCCCTGTCATTGCAAACTTCTGCTTTGCTTCGTGGAAGTGAGAGCAGGAAACCTGCTCTCACTTTCACGAAGCAAAGCAGTATTGCTTTTGGACAAGAAGAGCTGCATGTCAGCAGCTCCCCTTGTCAAAAAGCAATGCCGGCTCCTGCAGGAGGCGGGGAGCCAGCAGGGACCACAGGGGCATTGGGGCTCACCCTGCGGTCCCCAACGTGTTGCCAGGCCCTGGGGGATGGGGCCCCCGGGGCCAATAGTGGCCCAGGGAAGGGGGGCCACGCAGCCCCCCTCCCATGATAATTAAAAAAAAACAGAGGCAAAACCCCGGGGGATGGGGTCCCCGGGGCCACAATTAGCCTCAGGAGGGGGGCCACGCGGCGCCCCTCCAAAATAAATAATACAAATAAAGTCTGGCCAAGCCCCGGGGGTTGGGGTCCCCGGGGCCAATAGTGGCCCAGGGAAGGGGGGCCACGCAGCCCCCCTCCCTTATAAATAATTAAAAATAAAATAAAATAAAAAACGAGGCCATGCCCCGGGGGACCCCGAAATCGGCCTCGGGAGGGGGCCACGCGGTCCCTTTACTGTTTTTTTTTAATTAAAAAAAAAAGGCTTATGCCCTGGGGGATGGGGTCCCCAGGGCCCAAAAATTACTAAGAGAAGGGGAGGCCACACAGCCCCCCATTTAAATAATAAATAAGGGAGAAACCAGCATCTCGCCGGAGGCCCCGCCCCCTCCCTGCACCACTCTGAAAACACGCCTCATGGCATGTTCTGGGTTGGGGGATTAAGTCCCCTAGAATCTTAAGGGTCCTTAAGGGCCAACTAGCCCACCAGGTACCTCCAGTACGCCCCACACAGTGGGATTGCTGAGAGGTGGCCCGAGGCCACGCCACTTTTTACACTACTCTGTAAAAGCGCCTCTTGGCACACTGCTGGTGGGGCGATGAGGTCCTCTTGTGTCCTGAGGACCTCAGGACTGAAGGGGACTTCATCCCCCGAGCGGCAGTGCGCCAGGAGGCGCGTTTGCAGAGTGGTGCAAAAAGGGGGCGTGGCCTCGGAAAACTCTCAGCAATCCAGCTGCATGGGGCTTACTGGAGGTACCTGGTGGGCTAGTTGGCCCCCAGGGACCCTCAGGAGGCAAGAGGACTTCATCACCCAACCAAGAGCGCGCCAGGAGGCGCGTTTGCAGGGTGGTGGACAAAGGGGGCATGGCCTGTGTCCACCTGTCAGCAATCCCACTATCTGGGGCATACTGGAGGTATCAGGTAGGCTAGTTGGCCCCTAAAGACCCCAGCAGCGAAGTGGACTTTAATCCCCATCCAAGAGCGTGCCAGGGAGCGCGTTTGCAGAGTGGTGGGGAAAGGGGTCGTGGCCTGCTATGAGAACTTAGCAATCCTGCTGTGTGGGACTTACTGGAGGTAATAGGAGGGGTAGTTGGCACCCAAGGTTGTCCTAGGGGGCCAACTACCCCCCCTGTTACTTCCACTAAGTCCCACACAGTAGGATTGCTAAGAGGTATTCAGAGGCCACGCTCACCCTTCTCCACCACTCTGCAAACGTGCCTCCTGGCACAGTACTGGTTGGGGGATTAAGTCCACTTTACTCCTGAGGGACTGTGGGGGCCAAGAAGCCCTCCTGGTACCTCCTGTAAGTCGTACGCAGTGGAATTCCTGAGCACTGGTCGGAGGCCTAGCCCCCATTCTCCACCTCTCTGCAAACGTGACTACTAGTTAAAGAAGCATTTGCAATGTAATTGGTTTCACATTTGCGAGAGTTAGAGCTATAGGCGTAGTAAATGTAAAAGTGTTTTACTAATGTTTCTTGGAGTGGAGTGGATGTAGGTTGTGTGTTGTGGAATTATGTGGTATGATGTGCAGTGAAATTATGTGGATAGACTTTGATTTTGATGTGGAGAGAAGGTATGTGGTATTTAGTGTATAGGGATTATGTAGAGTGGGATTATGTGTTATGGAGAGTAATTATGTGGTATGGTAGTCTGTGTTGTGGAATGGTAACCTCAGGTTTAGTCTTCCTCGTTTCCATAGCTAACTCAATGAGACAAAAAAAGAAGGAACCACTGAGGAGCACTTCTGGACCTAGTCACAGGTATGACCAGGGCACTGGAATTATGTGACTGTTTGGCTGCACCGACTTTCACACAATTATACATTTTCTGCATTTGCCACATAATCCATCATCTGCTGCATAATCTGCAGATTTGAAGAAAAAAAAACCTTGTTTCTAGCTCAAACGCTACCAAAAATGCAGCGACAAGTGTCACAGCGTGGTGGAAGGCCCTTTGCAAACCTAGAATGTTCGCCTGTTACTTATTGCTAAATGTAGGTATTAAATTGGTACTAATGGAGTGCAAACCACTCTTGCTTCTTTCTGCGCCTCTCTTGCCTCTTTCTGCATTTCTGTTGCTTCTTTCTATACCTTTCTTTTTTCTGCACTTCTTTTGCCTCTTTCTCCTCATCTCTTCCACTTTCTGCACCTCTGTTGCCGATTTCTGCACCTCTGTTGCCTCTTTCTGCACCTCACTTGCTTCTTCCTGTACCCCTCTTGCCTCTTTCTCCATCCTTCTACTCTCTTTCTGCACCTCTCTTGCCTCTTTCTGCACCCCTGCTCCCTCTTTCTGCACCTCTCCTGCCTGTTTCTGCACCTCTATTGCCTCTTTCTACACTTCTCTTGCCTCTTTCTGCACCTCTGTTGCTTCTTTCTGTACTTCTCTTGCCTCTTTCTGCACCCCTCTTGCCTCTTTCTGCACATCTGTTGCTTCTTTCTGCACTTCTCTTGCTTTTTTCTGTACCTCTGTTGCTTCTTTCTGTACCCCTCTTGCCTCTTTCTGCACCCCTCTTCCCTCTTTCTGCACCTCTCTTGCCTCAGTCTGCCCACCTGTTCCCTCTTTCTGCACCCCTTTTGCCTGTTTCTGCAACTCTCTTGCCTCTTTCTGCAGTTCTCTTGCCTCCTTCTGCACCTCACTTGCCTCTTTCTGCACCTCTGTTGATCTTTTGCACTGCTCTTGCTTCTTTCTGCACCTCTCTTGCCTCTTTCTGCACCCCTTTTACCTCTTTCTGCACCTCTTTTGCCTGTTTCTGCAACTCTCTTGCCTCTTTCTGCAGTTCTCTTGCCTCCTTCTGTACCTCTGTTGCTTCTTTCTGCACTCCTCTTGCCTCTTTCTGCACCCCTGTTGCTTCATTCTGCACTTCCCATGCTTCTTTCTGCACCTGTCTTGCTTCTTTCTGCACCCCTGTTGTCTCTCTCTGCACTCGTCTTCCATCTTTCTGCACCACTCTTGCCTCTTTCTACACCTCACTTGCCTCTTTCTGCACTTCTTTTGCTACTTTCTATACCTCTGTTGAATCTTTCAGCAATTCTCTTGCCTGTTTCTGCACTTCTCTTGCCTGTTTCTGTACCTCGGTTGCCTCTTTCTGTACGTCTCTTGCCTCTTTCTTCACCTCACTCGGTTTTTTCTGCACCCCTCTTCCCTCTTTCTGCACCCCTCTTCCCTATTTCTGCAACTATCTAGCCTCTTTCTACACCTATCTTCCCTCTTTCTGCACCACTCTTGCCTCTTTCTGTACCTCTGTTGCTTTTTTCTGCGCTTCTCTTGCCTCTTTCTGCACCCCACGTGCCTCTTTCAGCACCTCTGTTGCTTCTTTCTGCACTTCTCTTCCTTCTTTCTGCACCCCTCCTGCCTCTTTTTGCACCTCTGTTGGTTCTTTCTGCACTGCTCTTGGTTCTTTCTGCACCTCTTTTGCAAATTTCTGCATCCCTCTTCCCTCTTTGTCCACCTCTCCTGCTTCTTTTTGCTCTTCTCTTGCTTCTTCCTGCACAGCTCTTGCTTCTTTCTGCAACTCTCTTGCAAATGTCTGTTTCCCTCTTGCCTCTTTCTGCACCCCTGTTCCCTCTTTCTGCACCTTTCTTGCCTGCTTCTTCACCTCTCTTGCCTCTTTCTGCACCTCTGTTACTTCTTTCTGCACTTCTCTTGCCTCTTTCTGCACCCCTCTTGCCTCTTTCAGCACCTCTGTTGCTTCTTTCTGCACCTCTCCTGCCTTATTCTGCAACTCTCTTGCCTTTTTCTGAAGTTCTCTTGCCTCTTTCTGCACCTCTGTTTGTTCTTTCTGCACTGCTCTTTCTTCTTTCTGCACCTCTGTTCTAAATTTCTGAATCCCTCTTGCCTCTTTCTGCACAACTCTTCCCTCTTTCTGCACCTCTCTTGCCTCAGTATGCCCAGCTGTTCCCTCTTTCTGCACCCCTTTTGCCTATTTCTGCAACTCTCTTGCCACTTTCTACAGATCTCTTGCTCCTTCTGCACCTCACTTGCCTCTTTCTGCACCTCTCTTGGTTCTTTTGCACTGATCTTGCTTCTTTCTGCAACTTTCTTGCAAATTTCTGCACCCCTCTTGCCTCTTTCTGTACCCCTCTTACCTCTTTCTGAACCTCTCTTGCCTCTGTCAGCACTCCTGTTCCCTCTTTCTGTACCTCTTTTGCCTGTTTCTTCAACTCTCTTGCCACTTTCTGCAGTTCTCTTGCCTCCTTCTGCACCTCTGTTGTTGCTTCTTTCTGCACTTCTCTTGCCTCTTTCTGCACCCCTGTTGCTTCATTCTGCACTTCCCATGCTTCTTTCTGCACCTGTTTTGCTTCTTTCTGCACCCCTGTTGTCTCTTTCTGCACTCGTCTTCCATCTTTCTGCACCTCTCTTGCCTCTTTCTGCACCTCACTTGCCTCTTTCTGCACTTCTCTTGCTTCTTTCTACACCTCTGTTGCATCTTTTAGCAATTCTCTTGCCTCTTTCTGTACTTCTCCTACCTGTTTCTGCACCTCTCTTGCTTCTTTCTGTACCTCTCTTGCCTTTCTGCACCTCACTTGCTTCTTTCTGCACCCCTCTTCCCTCTTTCTGCACCCCTCTTCCCTCTTTCTGCAAGTCTCTTGCCTATTTCTACACCTCTTTCCTCTTTCTGCACCACTCTTGCCTCTTTCTGTACCTCTGTTGCTTCTTTCTGTACTTCTCTTGCCTCTTTCTGCACCCCTGTTGCTTCATTCTGCACTTCCCATGCTTCTTTCTGCACCTGTCTTGCTTCTTTCTGCACCCCTGTTGTCTCTTTCTGTACTCGTCTTCTATCTTTCTGCACCTCTCTTCCCTCTTTCTGCACCTCACTTGCCTCTTTCTGCACCTCTCTTGCCTCTTTCTGCATCTCACTTGCCTCTTTCTGCACTTCTCTTGCTTCTTTATACACCTCTGTTGCATCTTTTAGCAATTCTCTTGCCTCTTTCTGTACTTCTCTTGCCTGTTTCTGCACCTCTCTTGCTTCTTTCTGCACCTCTCTTGCCTCTTTCTGTGCCTCACTTGCTTCTTTCTGCACCCCTCTTCCCTTTTTCTGCACCCCTCTTCCCTCTTTCTGTAAGTCTCTTGCCTCTTTCTACACCTCTCTTCCCTCTTTCTGCACCACTCTTGCCTCTTTCTCTACCTCTGTTGCTTCTTTCTGCACTTCTCTTGCCTCTTTCTGCACCCTTCGTGCCTCTTTCAGCACATCTGTTGCTTCTTCCTGCAATTCTCTTCCTTCTTTCTGCACCCCTTCTGCCTCTTTCTGTACCCCTCTTGCCTCTTTGTGCACCTCTCCTATCCCTTTCTGCACCCATCTTGCCTCTTTTTGCACCTCTGTTGGTTCTTTCGGCACTGCTCCTTGTTCTTTATGCACCTCTTTTGCAAATTTCTGCATCCCTCGTCCCTCTTTATCCACCTCTCTTGCTTCTTTCTGCACTTCCCTTGCTTCTTTCTGCACTGCTCTTGCTTCATTCTGCACCTTTCTTGCAAATTTCTGTATCCCTCTTGCCTCTTTCTGCACCCCTGTTCCCTCTTTCTGCACCTTTCTTGCCTACTTATGCAATTCTCTTGCCTCTTTCTGCACCCCTCTTGCCTCTTTCAGTATCTCTGTTGCTTCTTTCTACACTTCTCTTGCTTCTTTCTGCACTGCTCTTGCTTCTTTCTGCACCTCTCTTGCAAATTTCTGTATCCCTCTTGCCTGCTTCTGCACTTGTCTTGCATCTTTATTCACCTCTGTTCCCTCTTTCTGCACCTTTCGTGCCTGCTTCTGCACTTGTCTTGCCTCTTTCTGCACCTCTGTTGCTTCTTTCCGCACTTCTCTTGCTTCTTTCTGCACCCCTCTTGCCTTTTTCTGTACCCCTCTTGCCTCATTGTGCACCTCTCCTACCTCATTCTGCACCTCTCTTTCCTTTTTATGCAGTTCACTTGCCTCTTTCTGCACCTCTTTTGCTTCATTCTGCACTTCACCTGCCTCTTTCTGTACCCCTCTTGCCTTTTTCTGCACCTCTGTTGGTTCTTTCTGCACTGCTCTTTCTTCTTTCTGCACCTCTGTTCCAAATTTCTGCATCCCTCTTGCCTCTTTCTGTACCCCATTTCCCTCTTTCTGAACCTCTCTTGCCTCAGTCTGCCCACCTGTTCCCTCTTTCTGCACCCCTTTTGCCTGTTTCTGCAACTCTCTTGCCTCTTTCTGCAGTTCTCTTGCCTCCTTCTGTACCTCACTTGCCTCTTTCTGCACCTCTATTGGTTCTTTTGCATTGCTATTGCTTCTTTCTGCACCTCTCTTGCAAATTTCTGCACCCCTCTTGCCTCTTTCTGTACCCATCTTGCCTCTTTCTGTACTTCTGTTGCTTCTTTCTGCACTTCCCTTGCTTCTTTCTGTACATCTCTGGCTTCTTTCTGCACCCCTGTTGTCTCTTTCTGCACTTGTCTTCCATCTTTCTGCACCTCTCTTGCCTCTTTCTGCACCTCACTTGCCTTTTTCTGCACTTCTCTTGCTTCATTTTACACCTCTGTTGCTTCTTTCAGCAATGCTCTTGTATCTTTCTGTACTTCTCTTGCCTGTTTCTGCACCTCTCTTGCTTCTTTCTGCACCTCTCTTGCCTCTTTCTGCACTTCTCTTGCTTCTTTCTGCGCCTTTCTTCTTCTTTCTGCACATGTCCTACCTATGTAGGCATAGTTAGAAATTAGCATTTAAAAAACCTTAGAAATTCATTGAAAAAACAAACCAGAGGTTTCAGGGATGTTATTGTTAGGGAATAGCATTTAAAAAACCTTAGAAATTCACTGAAAAAAACACAGGTTTCAGGGACCTTATAGTTAGGAATTAGCATTTAAAAAACCTTAGAAATTCACTGAAAAAAATCACAGGTTTCAGGGACATTATAGTTAGTTGGACAGTTTCACTTGTATAAAACCAGAGAAATTGGGCCATTATAGTTAGTAGAGCTAACTATAACTTGCGCCCCCGCAATGCACTGCTGATGACGTCACATATTATGTCACTCATGACATGGTCAGTGACATCACTGATGACATCATTGATGACATCTCAAATGACATCACTGATGATTTTTAAAAAGTTTGCATTGTGCACTCCATATAAGTAACATGACCGAAAACCACTGAATAAAAAGGTGGTTTGATGATGAAGAATCACGTGGTCAGTTTCAAAAGGAGAAAGCACACCTGTGATCAAGGCTCAAGAGAGAGTTGAAACGCGTAAGGTTTGAAAGGGTAACTGCTGCATACTCCTGAAAGAAATAAAAGCACCTGAAATTCTTCAAATGGGAATTCGGCGTCTTCTTGCAAAAGAGGAATGTGCTGGATGTTGAAATGGGTTTCTTCGTGCCCATTACGCCGAAGCCGCCGTGCCAGGGTCTGGGGCTCCCTGTACACAAAGATTGATGTGCTGGATCGGATTGAGGGGAGCCTGACCCGCCCTCTTCCACAAAACGAAAGAAGAAAGGATTTTCCTAAAATGAAACCGGACTGGAGAAGGCCAAGGGAGCAAATAGGAGCACTTGTTTCCTGCTTGCAGATTTGAAGGTATTCGAGTGCGTAAAAGGAGAAGTAGAAGCAATAGCAGGAGCACCAGCTATGTAGCTTATTTTATGCGCACTGGCACTGTAAGATTAAATGTCAACATTTGCAGCTTTATTAATGAACTGAAATGTTAACAAGTATGCTGCTGGATTTAAAGAATAAAAGCAGCTGAAATTCTTCAAATGGGATGTCGGCGTCTCCTTGCAAAAGAGGATTGTGCTGGATGTTGAAATAAGTGTCTTCATGCCCATTACGCCGAAGCCACCCTGCCAGGGTCTGGGGCTCCCTGTACACAAAGATTAATGTGCTGGATATATATATATATATATATATATATATATATATATATATATATATATATATATATATATATATATATATATATATATATATATATATATATATATATATATATATATATATATATATATATGTATATATATATATATATATATATATATATGTATATATATATATATATATATGTATATATATATATATATATATATGTATATATATATATATATATATATATATATATAATATATATATATATATATATATATATTATCTACTGGCGGTCGCCAGTAGATAGTTATAGTTAGGACCTATTTTCCATAGGAAATTCACAACATTCTATTTGAAATAACTTTGGCGCCGGTTGACGAATCTTCGCGAAATTTTCAAAACTTGTGGGGCGCTCCGGTCCACTCCTATCCTGAAAGTTTCGGGGTGATTCGGCAAGCGGGGGCCGAGAAAAAAGGGGGTCCCAAAACGTGTTTTCCCCATGCAATTTTCCATAGGAACCTTTAGTCGCAGCTACAGCCCAAACTGCTGAACGGAATTACACCAAATTTGGCAAAAAAGGTAGCCCTTGGTTCAGAGTCGTGCCTTTTGGTTAAATGGTGTAAATCCGTTCAATAGTTCCTGAGAAAATCAAAAGTAAAATCACATATATATCTATGGCCGCGGAGGGTCCGCGCACCCTGAGCGCACCCTCCCGATCACAAGCTGTATGCTAATTGGCTGTCAACACTCCAAACCAGGAAGTATTGGCAGCCATCTTGTTCCTCGGTAGAACCGAGGCACAAGAAACAAGTGCGCAAAACGAAAAAAGGGGGCAGGGTAGAAACACCCTGATTTAAAAATCGGCGGGATGCGCTTAGGAAGCGCGGACTCCCGCGCTTCATTGTTATTTGGCCCCCGGGTGGGCCAAGTCCCGGGGGCATGCGGGGTTTATAAAAATAATGCGTGGGGGGGCCTCTAAGGCCCCCCCAAGCCCTGGGGACCGCCAACCCCCGAGGCTTTCAATTAAAAATGGTGCGGGAGGGCACTCGGCCCTCCCGCAGCCCCGGGGACCGCCACCCCCCGGGGCTTCTTTTTTTAAATTAAAATTACCTGTGTGGGGGGCTCGAGCCCCCCCACACGCCCCGGGGACCGCCACCTCCCCCCTCCTGGAGCCCTTGATGGCACTAAAAATTTGAATGTGGGGGTCTGTTTCGGACCCCGAGCCCCGAGGACCACCACCTCCCCCTCCTGGAGCCCTTGATGGCCCTGGGGACCACCACCCCCCAGGGCCGGCTCCTGCAGTGTACCTGGGGGCCTTGTTGGGCCCCAGGGACCCTCAGGATTCAAGGGGACTTAATCCCGCAACTTAAAACGCGCCACGGGGCGCGTTTGCACACATGTCACCTCAGGCCCCCCCTCCCTTCACCACTGTGTAAACGCGCCCTGTAGCGGTTTTAAGAGGTAGTTTTAATCCCCCTGCCCTATTATGTACTAGGGACTTACAGAGGAGGTCATGCTAATCACAGGGGTACCCCAACGCATAGTGTTCCCTAGTGTATGTAGGTGTTTTCACTGTATTCTAAGTGTCTTTTAGCATAGCACTGGCTCTGGTTAGTCAGAGTCAGTTACCACCAGTACCCGTCTGAAAAAGTTGTGGGCACAGGATGATTTTGCAACAAGGCCTCTTTCTGCTCCTCTGTTGGTTCTTTCTGCACGTCTTGCTTCTTCCTGCAATTTTCTTCATCTTTGTGGACTTCTGTTGCCTCTTTCTGCATTTCTTTTGCTTCTTTCTGTGCGTTTTTTCTTCTTTCTTCACATGTCCTATCTCTGTAGGCATAGTTAGAAACTAGCATTTAAAAAACCTTTGGAATTCACTTAAAAAACCATAGGTTTCAGACACGTTATAGTTAGTAATTAGCATTTAAAAAACCTTTGAAATTCACTGAAAAAAACCATAGGTTTCAGGCACGTTATAGTTAGAAATTAGCATTTAAAAAACCTTAGAAATTCACTGAAAAAACCATAGGTTTTAAGGAAAGTTATAGTTAGTTGGACATTTCACTCGTACAAAACCATAGAAATTCCCCCGTTATAGTTAGTTCAGCTAACTATAACTCGCACCCCGCAATGCACTGCTGATGACGTCACATATTACATCACTCATGACATGGTCAGTGACATCACTGATGACATCACTGATGACATCTCAAATGACATCACTGATGACATCACTGATGGCATCATCCATGTGATAATTTGATGCATCTTCTCACACCCTAATATAACTTTTGATACACCCACTCTAAATTACAGACTGCCATTCTCAAGACCATAGACACTCCAAAACCAATAACTAGATACCCACTCACTGATTCTTAGGTCTACACACACATCCACTCACTCACCCGTACAGTCACTCATACTTACGGTCACTCAGTACAGGATTATCATATGCACTCATACACCTATATAGACACTCACACACCGCCACTCAACCATTGAGGTACTCAGACACCTAGTCAGTGATGTAAATAATTAATCACGCTCCCATTTACTCACCTATACAGTTATACACACACCAGCTCACTTACTCATACAAATACTAGCACATACTTACGCTCTTATACAATCACTGATACAAGCACAGACTCATCCATACTGCCACTCTCACAATCACACACTCTCAGTTATAGCCATTTATATACTCCAACACACATATATACTGCCTTTCACATATGTAGTTACTCACACATATACAACTGAGATATACATTCACTCACTAACACACCCATACACACACTCACCCACCCATACAGTCCATCACAGATGCACTCTTGAAACCATGCACCCAGTGAATCACCCACTCACACATCTATGTACAGAGTCGCACACACCCCACCCACACAAACACTCAGGCACCCATACAGATACTCAGACAACCAATCAATAACCCATATAGACACTCATGTAGCTATTCGCAAACCCATGCAGCCGCTTACACACCAACAGACAGAAGGATACAGACATTCACACAGTTTACTCACTAACCCATGCATTCAGTAAGATAAGTTTAATCACTCACTTATAGAGTCAGTCACGCACCTACTAAATCATCCATTCAGACACTTATACACCCACTCATTCTTCAATACGCCTTTCCCTATATATCTTAAACATATTTAAACTTTACAGAAACACACAGTCACTGGATGATGTCATCAGTGATGTCATTTGAGATGTCATCAGTGATGTCATCAGTGATGTCACTGACCATGTCATGAGTGATGTAATATGTGACGTCATCAGCAGTGCATTGCGGGGCGCGAGTTATAGTTAGCTGAACTAACTATAACGGGGAATTTCTATGGTTTTGTACGAGTGAAATGTCCAACTAACTATAACTTTCCCTAAAACCTATGGTTTTTTCAGTGAATTTCTAAGGTTTTTTAAATGCTAATTTCTAACTATAACGTGCCTGAAACCTATGGTTTTTTCAGTGAATATATATATATATATATATCCAACCATACTCCTCCTCGATTTGCCAGTTTCTTGGGCGCAAAAAGAGAGCGCGGACCACCGAAGTTTGTCACACTGCAGTGTTTATTGGAACTCCCAAAAGGATGCAGCAGCCATGACGCGTTTCGTCCCTCACCGGGGACTTGATCACATGATGCGCTATTAGCTTTGACAGTTTTTTAAATACCTTTCACTTTTTTTCATTTTTGTAACACGTGACTTTTTCTTAAAGTGACCAGTGCATTTAAACCAACAAGAGAATGTATGAAAATAACAGAGGTGTTGCCATTCACCAATGGCACACCTTAACCAGCTGTTGTCAACATTTATCAATCGTTAGCTGATGCAGCTGTTTTGATGTTGTACATGAAAAATAATCAGTGCATAATGTTCATAAAAACATGCGTAAATGCATTTTTGGACAGCAAGTCATGTAAAATATATATAAATAAATAAATATATAAATATATACATCCATTACAATAAATATTTAAATAAATAATATTCACTTGCTTGTTTTGGTCCCGGTTTAAATACCTAAACCCTCTCATAAAAACATGTACTGGAACAACTACTGCTTGTAAACAAGATTAATTCATCTATATAACAGCGACACCTTTCCCTGTGTTAATTTGTATTTTCTATTCTCTGTTTGTTACTATATGCTAAAACGTGTGAAGAAAGTGACGTGTGCTATATGCCCCGCTCTGTGCCAACTGTGCTAAACTAAATAAATAAAAGAAAAAACAATAGGGGCGGGTTAGGCGGCTTGGCTATGCTATTGAGCAAATTTGGAAAAATCTAAAAAAGATCTAAATAAATATATCTATATATATACACAATCAGCTTGTCAATTGTATCATGGTTAAATTCATCGCTGTAACAAAAGAAATTCTGCTATTTACAATTAAAACCTGCCGTTGTTTAGTTGTATAGACTAGCGTGTAATTCTTCCGTGGCATTCAACCCTTTTGGGTGTTTAGTGTTGAGATTTAAAATATATTGCATTTCCAATTTGCGAAGTGCCTTCTCTCGATCACCACCCCTTTTATTGATTGGAATGGAATCTATCAGATAGTATTTAAGATCCTTGGGGTTGCCCGCATGGATTTCATTAAAATGGCGAGCCACCGGGTATGCTTGATCATTGTTCTTAATGGCCCTTATGTGCTGGAGCACCCTTTTATGCCCCTGTAAGATGGTACTGCCTACATATTTCAGTTTGCAAGGGCACTCCAGCACATACACCACATGATCAGTTTTGCAGTTTAACGACTTGTCTATTGCTATTTCTTTTTCGCCAAATGGAGTCTTGTAACTAATCATAGTCATTCCATATTGGCAAGCTTTACAGACTTTGCACCTGTGGAATCCCAGTCTTTGGGACAACCATGTACTTTTGGTTGGTGGGCCACACAGGTCATTCTTAACTAGGACATCCTTCATTGATTTACCTCTGCAGTATGTTATTGCAGGTTGCTTGGGGACTATGGCACCAATTACAGGATCTTATCGGATCAGGTGCCAATTTTTCTTGATTAATTTTCTTACTGCACCCTCCTGTTGGTTGTATTTCAGGATGAACCTGAATTTATCGGGTGTGTCCGTGGTTTCATTCAAAATTGGTTTTGACTTGAGAAGGGATACTCTAGATTCATGATTGCTTTTCTTAAGAGCAGTATCCAGAAATTTTTTACTGTAGCCCCTCTCACTGAATCTCAAAAAACATTCACCCTGGGCTTTATGTAAGTCCTTTTCATTGCTGCAGATGCGTTTGAGCCGCAACAGCTCGCCATATGGTATACTTTGTACCAGGTGCCCGGGATGGGCACTACTGGCATGTAAAATAGCGTTACCAGCTGTTGGTTTTCTGTGGAGTCGTGTTTCAAGTTTGTCATTTTCAGCATATACTTCAATGTCCAGGAAGTTAACAGCAGTGTTGCTAATGCAGGCAGTGAAGTGTAAATTAAGTTGGTTTTTGTTAATTTGAGCAATGAATTTTTCTGCATCTGATTGTGTGCCATGCCAGACCAAGAAGAGGTCATCAATGAACCTCCACCATACCTTTACGTGCTTGGTCATAGCCTCTTTGTGTTCTTTCATGAGAACCAGCTCCTCCCACTAGCCCATGTGAAGACATGCATAGCTGGGGGAGAAGCTGGCTCCCATGGCTACACCCCTTGCCTGCTGAAAATAAGCATTCTGGAACATAAAATTATTGTTTGTTAGACAACATTCCACCATGTTAATTAGCATTTTGGTATGTTCAGCATATTCAGGACCCCTACATGCTAGATAATATTGTAGGGCTCTGAGTCCATCCTTATGTCTAATCGACGTATACAGTGAGGTCACATCTAGTGTGATGAGTAAATAGTCATCATGCCATTGAAAACCAAGCATTTTTCCTAAAAATCCCCTGTGTCCTTGATGTACGATGTCAATGTTTGGACATATTCCTGGAGGAAAAAGTCAATATATATTGATGTTTTCTCAAAAATACTATTTCTGCCGGAAATAATTGGCCTACCTGGTGGTTTACTTGCATGTTTATTGATCTTGGGGATGAAATACAATATTGGTGTTATCGGGTTGTCATTCCTCAAATATTTGTATTCATCCATAGAAATCAGTCCCGTATTTTTCCAGGCCGCCAATTTCATCTTGTTCGATCCATAAACTGCATTCAAGGTTTGTCTGTTACTGCGGCAGTAGCAAGTATTGTCATTCAGTTGATTCATTGCCTCAATTGATATAATCCTCTCGTATATATATATTCCAACAATCGTTTTCGCACAAGACCCAAGCCACTTTACGATGGCGGGCCAGGGTGGGGTGGCGAACCCCTGTATTTCCCAAAAACGCATCGTTCCAACTCTTACTGAACAACACACCACGGCCCAACTTCTTTTCAGCGTGATTATTTATTTTACAATACAACTCTACGCGTTTCGGAGCAATCCGCTCCTTGCTCACGAGTAAAATTGTTGCAATTACGTGCGGTCTTTAATACATCATGTGACCCACCTCAGTGTGATAAACAATGAAAACAAACTACTCTTTGAAAGTACCATTCTAGACTACAATAGAATACTGCAACAGTAATTGAACGTGATACTTTAATCATTATAATACATTCTCATCATTTGCAAGTGTGGCACCTTTGTATTTTCGATACAAAAATTTCTTAGTGGATTGCGGAACCAGTAATCTTTGATGCCGTGATCATTGCATATTGTGTTAATAAAGCTTTTGAATTGCAAAGCTTTATTCAAAACGCACCATTCAATCAGTGCGAAGGATTTAAATTGTTGACAAACAGTTTACAGTGTTAATGCATGCATAATCATATGCCCTCAGTGCTTCCCCAGACAAAAGCGCGCATTGCGCTAAATCTGTATCAATCGCAAAGCAGACAACGGGATATCTAATGCACTCTATCAATTCTGCCCCAGTGGGCTTAGACTCCCTATTTTTAGTTCATCCTTTACACTAACCATCAAGGAGTCGTCTTGCATCTATTCAGAAAACTACCATTTTGCCCAAGTGGACATCTTAATTCATTTGCATGGGGATTCTAATGCGTCAACATTCCATAATAACCCACTCACCGGTGCGATCTCTAAAGTGTTCCGAGTTCCATTTTCAGTTAAAGATATTTTGCTCATTTTGCCTTCCACTTGCATCACAATAAACTCAGGAGATCTGTAAATTTATTAAAAAATATATACATTAAACATAAAGTGAACCACCACATAATGAGGGCAACAAAACCAATAACGGTGAGAATAAAAATTGTCATTAAAATCTAGAGGATTTTAATTATCCGGCTTCATCTCAATAATGTCGGCTGAAGTTTGCATTTTATCCTAAATGTACCGACAGTGCCTCATCGCCATTGTGACCCATGGGGTACATTGTATGATATTGTATTATCATTCTTGATTCCAAGCACCTAAGTTCCTGAACGCGATCCCCCCTCTTTCTCTCAGTGAAATCGTGTCTAAAACACAAAAAGACAAGAGATTGCTATTTTGATTATGCTGAGCTTTAAAGTGCCTAGCGATGGGATACTGCCTGTCATTGTTTTTTATTGCTCTGAGGTGCTCAAGGATGCGGTTTTTAGCTTTATGTATTGTGCTGCCTATATAATATATTTCAAATGGGCACCTGAGAGCATATACCACATATTACGTATTGCAAGAGACGTGTTTGGTTATTCGAAAAGGTTTACACTCAAACGATAGTTTCATCTCTTTGCAATTGTAGCTGTGTTTGCAAGCTTTACACCTGCCACATGTAAAAAACCCTTGGATGGTACTTTGTTTGGTATCAGGAGTAGTTAAAGTTCAGCAGATCATATCTTTCAGCGACGTAGCTTTCCTGTAGGTGATTTGAGGATACTCTTCAATGTATGTCACAAAATCTGTGTCAGTTTTCAAGACATTCCAGAACATATCTAAACCTTTCCTCAATTGTTTAGATTGTTTATTAAAGGTCGTGATAAACCTAATTTTGATCATTGTATCCTCTTTGGTCTCTTCCTTCTAATAAGTCATTTCTATTTCACTTATCTGCCTCTGCGCATGCATGCATTCATCACACAGGTCTGTGTATACCCTCTATTTAGAAATCTTTCAACCATTGTTGCTTTCTCTTTGTCATACCCATCATTTGTGCCTCAATTTCAATTCGCTCTAAGCAGCTCACCCAAAGGGATGCTTCTGATCAAATTCTCAGGGTGACAGCTCTGAGCATGTAGCAAGCTGTTGCCAGCTCTCTCCTTCCTAAATAGGAAGCTATCTAACTGTTTATCGTTGACTTTTAATCTCAAGTCTAAGAATTCAATAGATTCTTTATTCATTTGGCTACTGAACTTAAGATTGAGTGTGTTATTGTTCAGAACCTCCACAAACTTGTTAGCTTCGTCAATGCTACCATTCCATATACAAAAAATATCGTTGATATATTGAACCCACAGTTTAACATGTTCTTTGAACAGATCTACACTGCTGACCACCTGCTCCTCCCACCAACCGAGGTATAAACCTGCAAAGCTGGGGGCGAAGCAGGTGCCCATCGCAGATCCTAGTGTTTGCCTATATATATGTCCATCGAAAGTGAAAAGGTTCTGAGTTAAGCATGTGTACATCATATCAACCAACATCTCATTGTGGAATAGATATGATAATGACCTATTCCTCAAAAAATGACAACATGCTTTTATGCCCAACTCATGTGGAATGCAAGTGTACAGACTATTTACGTCTAGACACATGAGTAAAAAATTCTCATTCCACTCGGTATCTTTGATCTGCCTCAAAAAATCCCCTGTGACTTTGATAAAAGACGGTAGGTTCTGAACCAATGGTTGAAGATACTAGTCAACATACCGTGATGTATTTTCTAAGCAACTCCCTTTAGAGGAGACTATTGGTCTACCTGGGGGATTTTCGCTGTCTATATGCAATTTAGGTAGTAAATATAAGGCAGGTAGTTTGGGGGATTTGCATCTTAGGAATTCATATTCCTCCTACTTTAGGAGGCCTCTCTCTCTCCATTCCCCCAATTGATCTTGATAAGTCTTATTAGCAGTTTCATATTTAACTTTCATGCTTTTTTCATATCTGTCCTTGTCATTTAACTGGCTATTACCTTCCTTCAAATACAATTCTTTAGACAGCACCACAACTTTACCCCCTTTGTCTGATTTTTTTATCACTATGTTCTCATCATTCTTAAGAGCCTTTATAGCTTGAATATGTGCATCTGTAATATTATTATTACCATATTTTTTCTTTTTTGACATTTTTTTCAACTCCTGAATCATACCCTCCTCAAACACATCACTAGCTTTGTTGGCAATTTGTTGCAGGACTTTGACTTTGGTTTGAAGCCACTGTTGTGGCTGAGATCTAATCTAATATTTTCATTAATCAGGTTAAGATAGGGGTCTTGTACCAAACCTAGGTCCCCTTCAAGCTCATTTAGAGTATATAATATTTCAATATCCCCAATTTGAATATTACTGGGTACCTCAGTAGTACTGACCCGTGCGTTAGTAGCTCTGGTTGCAAACCATTTTTTTCAATCGTAACTTTCGAGTGAATTGAAACAGGTCAATACGTCCTTGTGTGTAGTCAAAGTCAACAGTGGGGCAGAAGGAGAGTCCCAAAGATAAAACTTCAATTTCCGTCGTGCTCAGGTTCCGACCTGATAAATTGATTACTGTCTTGGGATCCATTACTTTGTTTTCTTTTGCCCTCTTGTCCTGCTTCCCACTGGGCTTTCCGAATCTTCTCGCAATCTGATATTTGCTTTTGTGTCTCCTCTCCCTCCTCGACCTTTGTAACCTGTGGCACCCTGTTTTTCATGAGCAGAGATTCTGCCTTGTGCCATCATGGTAAATTCTTTTAAAATTTTGGTTTTTGCTCCTGTTTGCTCAGGGTTTACTGACATATCACTCTCACTGTTGTCGCTCTCCATTGCTGCACTCAGTTGGTTCCTCGATTCATGTTCCTTAGTAGTGTCTAAAGATGTTTTCGTCTGATCTTTTTGCTATGTTGTTCTATTCTGAGTGTTGTTGCGCAAATGGTCATAGCGTTTGGCAAAGGTTAGAATACAAGGTTAGAATACAAAGGTGTCACACTTGCAAATGATGAGAATGAATCATAATGAATAACCCTGGGCGAAGTTCGCGTAGCCGCGCTATGCAAGGCTACACGAAGCAGCACAAAAACTTTGCAACGCTACGCAGAGTTACGCGAGCATGCGGAGTTGCTACTTTCCGCATGCTTGCGTGTGCTCGCGAGATGTTTTTGACGTTCGGCAACGCGGATGACATGTTCGGGGGAAATATCGCGCGAACTTCACCACGCGGTCGCCAATGGGCGCAGCCATCTTGTTTTCCTATTCTTTGCATGGTTCTGGGGCCTGTTTTTCAATCCCTCTCCAATCTTTTCAATCCTTTGTTTTTTACACTGTTTTTCTGATCTTTTTTATTTATTATCTATCCCTCTCTGTCCCTAAGTGTATATTTTGCCTTTTATTTCTACTTTTACTGCATTTGTTTTACTTTTTTCTACTGTTTTATATTACTTCCTGTTTTACTCTCCTACTTTTTCCCCTGACTTTATTTTTTACTGCTAAATTTTCTTTTCCTCCCCCCGCCCACCCCAGAACCATGGCTAAGGGTACCGGCTCCAAGGGCAAGGCGCCTGCGCCCAAGAAGAGCCGCCTTCCTTGCGGCAGACTGCGTCCGGAAGGGGTGCAGGCCCGGTCCCTTTTAGCGAGGCGGAGGTGGCCGCCCTTGTTTTTTTTGTGCAGCGCCACCTCCCCTTGACCTTGGCAGCAGGCTGCAGGCCTGGCTCCGGGTACGCTACCTAGGAGCATCACCGCCGGTGGGCGAGGGTGCGCCGGCAGTGTTTCGCTGCTCTGGGGTCCGGCGCACCCATAACCAGCTGACCCACCGTTGGTCCGACATCTTGGACCGGGAGCAGGACCTGCTGGACCTGCTAGGTGTTGAGGTCGTGGGGCTTGGTGAGTAGCTAATACTAGTAGTATTGTGTGTTTCTAGACTGTGTTACTGTTATTGCGAATATAATTTTTTTCCGAATAGCAAGAATGCTGCTGCTTACATTGCAGGTAAATTATATTTAAAAATCTTCTGTGATTGTTATTCTTCTA
Organism: Calotriton arnoldi; assembly: GCA_963921515.1. Lineage (NCBI taxonomy): Eukaryota > Metazoa > Chordata > Amphibia > Caudata > Salamandridae > Calotriton > Calotriton arnoldi. The sequence continues at coordinate 1,937,307 of CAWUFW010002997.1, read as the reverse complement.
GACACAGGTGCTCGGCGCTACTAATCTTACTTGTTTGCAACTTTGCGCTCGCTTGGGCTGATTATGTAAGAGTTTACTTTAGAGAACTTAAGTTAGGAAATGCAAGAGAGACTCTAGTCCTTCCTTTGTCCTCCTGTCACTAAGATAGTGGTGGATTGATAGGTAGTTTAGTTACTTAGTTACTTAGTATTAGTTGGTAATTTTTAAGCGGTCTGCGTGACGCATCCTCTGTCACGTCACGTGCTGCTGAGTGCTGCTTACTCCAGTCCTTAGTAGAACCTTTTGTAGTTTGTTAGTGAGTGAGTAATAGGCTTAGCAGAACGTCAGCAGCAACCAACCAACAATTTGGTGTATGCAAAAATGTATGCATGCGTCCTCCAGCTATGCATTTTGAGGACTAAAATCAATGGAAATGCAGACTTAGTGAACAATTGGCCCATCTGGAAGAGGTGGGCTAGGTCAGGTGGTACTTAGGCTTAGGATTCTGGAATCAGAATGGAACACTGGATTAGTGTTCAAAATAATAACTAGACGGTCCGCGAATCCCGTGATACTACTAGTCGATCAGATTAGATAGGTCAATTTTATTGCAATTGTTGTTTCCAAAAATGTTTTTGGGAGCTTTTTTTAAAATATTTTATTTGTTTCACACCAATCATCAATGTTTGTCTCTTTCTTTATTATATCTTACATGATCAGCACCCAGGGGCAAGAAGACGGGGTCAGAGTCGACAGGAGCAGCTGGACAACAACAAGATGCCTCCCAATCCCAGGGCCAGGACCGCTCCTCTACCGAGGGCTCTGCTGCTGACCCCAATAAGTCCTCCAGTTGTTAATATTAATAATTATATTTCCCTAACTTTTACTGCACCTTATTTTTTCCGAACTATTATTTCCGTTTCCTAATTCTATTTTTTACCAAATCTTCTTCGATCTAGACTATCTGTTTCTAAATTCTTGTTATCCCTGCCTCTAACTGCCTCTGCTCTGACTCTCTGTACTACTACTATATTAGTCTGTCTGTAGCTAAGCTTGCCCAGTTGGCCACTTTTTATTTTTATTTAAAAGGTCTTAAATTTAAAACTCAGATTCACCAATAGCTCTAGCCACTGAGTCCAGTCCTTTGGGTTGTCCTCTTCTAGTCTTCTTAATCTTGAGAGGCTTTTAATTCCCACCAACAAAATGCCCAACCGATATTTTACTATTTTTGATAGGATAGGACATACTCCTACTAGTGTCTACTCTACTCTAGTACCCGATTTGTACTAGTGATGTATGTGGTATATATATGTATTTTAACTTTTTTTTCAATCTTGCTAGTGAAAAAGAATAAATAGGGGAAGGTGTATATGGCATCTAAAAAATGTGCAATGTTTTTTCTAGGCGTACCGACCACCAGTGCCGGGGCCAGCGGCGGGGCAGGCGACGCCAGCCAGGACAGAGCAGTGGATGCGGCAGCTGCCACAGGGGTGGGTGAGCCAGCAGCAGTGGCGGGCGGTGGTAAGTTATACTTATATTCCTTACTTATTGACAATAGTTACACACTCGCTGCAAGGGTGTACAGTACACTGTATGTTGAGAGAGACTAAGTTGTTGTGAACAACGGTTAAAGAAGACACCCTTTAATTAGCATTAGAGCAATAGCATTAGCGGTGGGAGTAGTAGTTGAGTAACTAATGGCCTCTTCTATCTGACTTCAACTCAGCTGGGAAAGTTTTATGGAGAAGACTGAGAGTCAGATGACCTTGATGGATGGGTTGAACGAAAAGGGAAAGAAGGATGGAAGGAGGAAGGATGGGCGAGATGTAATATATATGACTGGCAGAGAAGGATACGTGGGATGCATGCATAGGTGGCTGATAGGAATCAGATGCATGGGTGGTTGAAGGATGGGTGGAAGGTGAAAGAAAAGATGCCTGCCTGGGTGGGTGAAACTGTTTGGGTGATAGCAAGAATCCTCCGGGGTGTTTCATGGGTCAAACCCAAAGGCAAGCAAGGAAGGAAGGACGCATGGGGGGTGGTTTAAAAAATAATAATACATGTTTGTTGTTGTTGAAATAAACTAAGGTTTGTTGAGAGGTTAAGAAGAATGATAGACATGTTTACTTTGAATGGATGGATGCCTGGATGGTATTCATCATAGCATAGGTGGAGACTGTCACTGGATGAAGAGTCTTTGAAGAGAATGTAAAAGAAAATAAACTGCGCCAGAGTAGCAAAGCCAAGGAGAATAGAAGTTGTATTTTCAGAATACTCCCTTGACTCACAGTAGTTTGCAAGCACAGCATATATATTGTGCATGTATGTTGTTATCAAGCGCCTCCCTCCGACTCCGAGGCCCACTCACTACCTATGCTAATTTATTTCCGACTGTGTCAGCCTGCCATGGGTGGCCTATCGGCTGCATGGTTACACAATCAATCAAAACAAAGTACCTCATGTCATCCCATATATAAGCAATGATCATTTGGATCTGATATCATCTGCCTTGTTGTAGTAGTCAGGGCAGGGTGAAAGTGAAATTGAGCAGTTGCCATTGATGTAACAGAGTATGGCCAGTGCCACCCATAATAGAAAAAATAAGATGATTGTGTAGTCAGCTTCCCCACCTGCAGACAGTAGTAAATAAAAAAAACGTGAGTCTGCGTCACAAGTATGTTTGTCTTGGGCGCAAGCTGACTGAGCTGGCATTCCGGCAACAACAAGGTTACTTAATTTAGCTAAACAAGAGAGAAGAAGAAAACTGGTGTACTCGAGTCCATAGATACCACAAATGTTATGTACTGTGCTTGCTAGTGCTACTGTGCCACTATGTGTAGAATTAATTTTGTGTTACTGTTTTGCTAACAGTATTAGCTACAATAGTCTTTTTTCTTTTTTGATATAGCTACTCCTTCCCAACCAAAAGCAAAACCAGACAGGAAGGAGTTGGCAGCCATGGCCCAGCGCCAGAAGCTTGAGGCCATCCGCATGAAATATCGGCAGCTGGTGGCTCTGGCGGAGGACGGAGGAGGAGGCGGCAACAGCAGCTGCCACCTCCTCCAATGCCCCGGGCCCCAGCCAGGCCCCTCGAGTGGTACAGCGCTGCGGTCTGGCAGCCGCCCGCCGCACTTCATCCAGCACTGCTGCCCCCCCTGTGGATGCAATTGTCGAGCTTTTAAGCGCTGCATGCTCCTCCGAATGGCGCGCCTAGAGGAGCAGGTAAAGGAGGTCCTGGCGATTAACCGGTGACTGCGAGCCCGCCGATAGAGATCCCATTGGATTGCCCCTTTTGTATTCCTTTTTTTGGTGGGTGGGCATTGGACTACGTTGGGGAAAAGTTGGGGTTTATATATTTATGGACAATTTTATTTTTGAATTTAACGAACATTGGTTGGACTCTTTATCTTTTTGCACATTGGTTGGGGTTAGGGAGAGGGGTGGGTCAGGTGTTGTGGGATTTTTTACATTTGTTTATTTTGTTAGGGTGAAGGAAGTGGCCCTTAGGGGCCACCCGGGTTACTTACAACCACCTGTTATGCCTTCACAAGAAATGAAGAGTCGGTCAGACAGTAGAGAATACAAACAAGCATTTATTATTAATACTCTACAGAGGAGTCCAATCTGACCTGCACCCTAAGATGTCTGCCGAGGGACTCGCTCCCCAACGGCCTGCAATGCATGATCATTCCTCCAAGAACCCCCCAACCACACCCACAGTGGAAAGTTACCGCCTGAGCCGAACATGAACAAAGAAGGCACAGAAGGATGGGCTACCACCTGCCAGATGGGTGCATGCTATCGCCAATTCAAGGTTACCATGCTGAGTCTCAGTGTCTCCTAACGTGGGAGCAGGACTACACACTCGGATAGGCATGCGAGGGCAGAATGGCCTATTCATTTGTAAGTCGGGAAGCAGCCTTGAACAGGAAAGAAAAATAATAACTAAATACAGTTTTCTGCTGAGGCAAGCAGTATGAATAATGAGGCCTAGTTCAGACACAGCCTAATAGGGATTACGAAATACAAAATGGAGTCACACTTGCTAACTAAAGCTTGCACGTTGCAGGGATAACTCAGTGGGTTGCATAACATGAATACAAATGGCATCTATTTAGCCACACACTGCTAACCTAATGTAGCATGATACGAGTGCATAGCAGGAGTGGGATTTTCAAATCTAACAGACCCTCCTTTTAGCATGGGTGGCTAAATGCTTTATTGAGGCCATCCGGTAGGGTCTTTACAATTCTAAGTGGGAAGGAAGAAAATGCATAGGCAGTCAAATTACAAGGGAGAATAAAGCAGCAAACTAGTGTCAAAATTCTACTTAGTATTCAAAAATACCTTCATCGATAAGCATCATATCCTGAACATCCTGCATCATCATAGTAGAAACCTTAGTATCTCGTCCTGGCAATTTAGGGGTAGGGGTGAGCTTGCTCACACAATAGGTGCAACATGCTGGAAGGCAATTAATACATAGGCAACATGTGAAGATGACACCTGCGATAACTATGAGGTCAAGTAATATCTTCCAACCCCACGATGTCCGCAGACCAAAGAGCCACCCTGTGAGGGACCATGATCCATTATCCTGATGGATATCTGAAGCAAGCCTGTGTAATTTCTGAATGGCGGAGTATACATTAGGGGCGTTATCAGGAATGTAAACACAGCAACTGCTGCCGATGACGCGACAGGCTCCGCCCCTATCAGCAAGGATGACGTCTAAAACCATCCGGTTTTGAAGAGCAACAAGTTTCGTAGCCTGAAGCTCAACGGTAATATTAGTCAGTATACCTGCAGTAGTGTTAATGACTCCCTCAACTACTCTAGCCAGGCGACGGATATTACGGCTATTGAACATGGGGCACCAGAACGGAAGAATGCCCTTCATGATGTCAGTAAATTGCTGTAGGGAAGTATCTGTTTGGTCTATATCTTCTGGATTGACAACTCTCTTGGCGCGATGCAAATGGAGATCCCTATGCTGTAGCCTATGATCCTTGTGATAGTTGGATGGTGCAATGTAAACGGGAGGTAAAAGGAAAGAGACATAACACTGGCCAGACCATCCCCTGGGAAGCCATGTATAAGCCTGTCCCCCACAAACAAAGTATACATTGGGAGGTGTGAGCAAAGGTGGGCTACTAGTAGTGTTCAATAGGTATGATAGTTACAACTGCTCCGACCTACTGGAATGTTCCCTGTACCCTCGACACAGAAACCAGCAGTTGTATTGATCACAGGGACGGGCATGACTTTGTCTTCAGTTATATTTCGTTCCTGGAAACATTTAAAATATTTAGTAACATTAAATCCTTGAAAATCCAGCATTTTGTTTTGCAACCAAGTGACATTCTTATTATCCTCAAAAATATTCATACAAGCTTCTGGATGTAGGGTACCTTCCTTTCCATCTGCCACAGGTGTATATCCTTGGTGTACCACTATATACTCTAACACTGCTTCGTAATCAGACTGTACCATATTCATCGCGTCAGCATGATAGTGTATGTACACCATAGAAAGCAATTGGAACCATGCCTCACAGCTACCCAAATATGACAGGGGCAATGACACCAGTAGATCGTTCTTGTGCATAACTGAGGGAAGTAACCCACACACCCAGGAATTTGTGGCATTAGTTGTACTGTGTACCTGATGAAGCATCTGCAGAAATGCATTCTCGACATAGGACTGTCTATGTCTTTCTTTGTGCAGGGCCAATGTAACAAATGAATGCTCAGGTGGAACCGGGGTAGTCCCTATCAATGTGTGTACAGGATGCTGTTCTTCTAAATACCACACCACCCCAAATAGTGTTATTGTCACGATGAGAAGGACCACTACCACCCTACTCCCAATAGACCAACTAGACCACACAGGACCATTCTGCTGTAATGGTGGGGCCACCAGAGGCTGTTCCTTCTTCATAATTGCGCGGCCAAATGGGTACATAGGAAAAAACTTTAAGAATTGGAGCCACAAAAATACAACCGACCAGAGGGGGACAAATCACCCAATGTCCTACAGAGCCTCACTGGTAGACTCCTATTGTTCATCAACGACGGTGCTATGAAGCACTCCCACGGGGGAGCTGCGCGATCGCAGCCCGAGCTGGAAAACAAATCCTCTTCTTTCAGGATAGGGCACCCTCCCTCCTTGGAAGACACCCTCAACTAATCCTGTCCAGTGTCCAGGGCAGTGCACCAGTGTAACTCACTCTAATCTAAAGCAGGCACCTAAGGCATAGCACTTACGCCCTAAGCTCGAGTCCTTCCCTAACTCCTGGACTGTCCTACTGGCGCACTGTTCTTCCGTCGGGGCCGCAGGTTGTACATGGCAAACCCAGGCACTTCTTCATCAACAAAAAGGGGAAGGAATTCAGGTTCAGTAGGGCATTGAGACTCAGGTGACTGTGCAACAGAAGCGGGAGCATCCGGGGTGGCCCTTATCTCTGGGGGGGCCGCCTCAAGTATGGCCTTGTCGCTTTCTTCGTCTGTCTGCGCCCACCTCATTCGGGCGTCAGAGAAGGGAACGAAACGGGGCACGCGCTCCCCCTCCTGGTCAGCAATGCCGTTGAGGACCCACTAATCATACGGAAGTGGTAGAGGTACCCTTTTTACATGCGATGCATGCACCCAGTGCTTCCGGCCTTCAAGCTTCACTGCGGTGCGGGTGGCGAGCAGGACAATCAGGGGCCCCTTCCACCTTGGCTCCAGGCAGTTCTTCCGTTGAAAATTCTTGACCATTACAAAGTTCCCGGGTTGTAGCTGATGCCCGGGCCCCTCTGGTACTGGTTGCAGTGTGGCGTGAATCTGTTGGTGGACAGAACGGAGATCTTTAGACAATTCATACAGATAATCTAGCAGTAGGGGGTACTCTATCTCGGAAAAGCGCTTGGGTCTTGGGACGCCCCAGACGTTGGCGGGGCGCCCGAAGACCACCTCATACGGGGACAACCCTGTTCTAGAATGCGCTGTCGCATGGTAGACAACAAAGCCAAAGGTAGAGCATCGGGCCATCGCAATCCTGTGCTTTCTTGAATCTTCGCTAACTTCAATTTGAGAGTACCATTGTACTTATCAACCAGGCCTGCTGACTGGGGGTGGTTCGCTGCATGAAACTTCTGTCTAATATGCAAGCCTTTACACACCAATTCAATGACCTTTGAATTGAAGTGACTTCCGTTGTCACTCCAGATCACACGTGGTAATCCATAGCGCGGGAAGAACTCTTTTAAGAGTGCCTTCGCCGTCGCCATAGCCGTATTCTCCTTAGTGGGATAAGCCTCAATCCATTTACTGAATGCACAAATCACTACCAGTACATACTTCAAATTGTTAACTCGTTCCATTTCGATGAAATCCATCTGGAGAACCTCGAAAGGGAAGGAAGGAGGTGCAAAATTACCTGCGGGTGTAGGAGTACCTTTCCCAGGATTATGTTTCAGACAAATGATGCAGTGTTTCACCAAGTGTGTGGCTACCTTAGGGATATTATCATTTTGCCATACTGGGTCCAGTAGCTTACATATTCCTTTGGCACTAATGTGTGCTGGGCCGTGGGCCATGGTAACAACAGGGAGCACATATGCGTTGGGCAGCAACCATCTCTGTTTCCCAGACAAATCAGTCCAACACCCATCCTCGTCCAACCGCCCTATCCTCTCCTCCCATTCTGCCAGTTCATCTACTGTCACCTCACTCTGTATTTCCCTGACATTGTCTAATGTGTCCTCGAACATTCCATTGTCTGGAACCCACCTAGCGGGGCCTGCCACAAACATCTTTTTCATCTTCAATCTAGCTGTCTCCTTAGCTGTCTGATCTGCAAAAGCATTGCCCCTTCCAACATCGTCTGTTACTGCTTGTGAGCGCTACATTTTATTATTGCCAACTTATCAGGAAGTGTCAGTGCTGTCAACAGTCTATGTATCAATGGACCATGCTGTATGCATAACCCATGCGAGGTCAAGAACCATCTCTCCGCCCAGAGGCGCCAGAAATTATGGGCCACCCCAAAAGCGTACTGGCTGTCGGTGTAGACACTCAACTCGCAAGCCCTAAGGAGGGCAACCAACTCTGCAGCCTGGGCCGATTGGTATGGGATACGGGATGTCTCAACTACATTGTGTAACGTTGTGATAGCATAGGCTGCAGTGGTAGTGCCATCTGGTAGTTTGAAACAAGAGCCATCGACATATAGTTCCCCTTGGGGGTCAGATAAGGGAACATCAGTCAGGTCTACCCATCCCTTCGTTTCTTCTTCAGTCCGAAATAAACAATCATGGACATCATTGTCCTTTTCTTCAAAAGGGAGGGGTAGTAACGTGACTGGGTTCAGAGTAGCACAGCGCTTGATGGTAATGTGCGGAGCAAACAAAGATAACTCATATCCAGTCAGACGCGCACTAGTAAGGTGCTGTGTCTTTGTCTTATTCAACAGTGTGTCCACAGCATGAGGCACCATGACTGTGAGTTCCGTATCAAGGACGAGCCCTGCCGATTGTCTGATAGAAACTGCCACCGCCGCAGCAGCCCTCAGGCAGCTCGGGAGAGCTCTGGCGACGTTATCAAGAATAGCAGAGAAATACACGCAGGGTCTCTGCTTACCACCAAAACCCTGTGCTAGAACAGAAAGCGCGAAACCATCCGCTTCATGTACATAAAGCACAAAAGGCTTCTGGTAATCAGGAGTACCAAGCACAGGAGCAGAGCAAAGCGCAACCTTTAATTGCTTAAAAGCTTGCTGGCATGCAGATGTCCAAGGCAGGGGTTCATGCACTTCTTTGGTGGTCAGGTAAAGGAGGGGTTTCGTTAGTAAGGAATAGTTAGGGATCCAGTGACGACAATACGAAGTTATACCAATGAAAGCACGTACCTCGCGTTGGGTCTTAGGAACAGGCCTATTAGTAATAGCAGCTATGCGTTCAGGTGTTAGTCTACGACCCTCCTTCGACAGTAGGTGACCTAAATAGGTGACCTCCTGTCGACATTATTGAAATTTCGAAAGTGACACCTTGTGGCCATAGTGTGCAAAATGTAACAGCAATTTAACTGTGGCCGCTTTACAACCATCTTCAGTGTCTGAAGCCACAAGGAGGTCGTCAACGTACTGCGAGTACACTACCAGGGGGAAGTTCTAAGGAATCCAATTGAGTATTCAAAGCTTGGCTATAGATACTCGGGCTCTCCGTATAGCCTTGTGGAGCACGACAGAACCTAAAGCTCCTTCCGGCTATTGCAAATCCAAACAGATGTCTGCTATCTGTATGGATTGGAATGCTGAAGAAAGCATTCTTCAAATCTATCGCAGAGAAGAATTTTGCAGGCGGGGGAATCATTGTCAAGATTGCGGTAATGTCTGGGACTACAGGGTACTGGGGAATCACTATTTTATTCACCTCTCTAAGGTCAATTACGAAGCGGTAAACGTCAGGGTGAACATCAGAAGAATCCAAGGGTGCCTTTTTAAGAATAGGAAGAATAGGGCTGTTACACACATTCGCCGCTGTCTCCTCAACCACACCAGACTTAATCAAATCCTGTATTATTTGCAATAAGGCCTTTTCTCCTGCCTGGGATATCTTGTACTGGGGAATAAGTGGCCATACAGCGTTTTCCTTAATCTGTATAGAGACCGGTGGGATCGGGAGTAACCCCACATTAGTGTCTCCTGTAGCCCACAGTGTGCGTGGCACATCTTTAAGCTCAGTGGGGAGGAGGGCATCCTTTGCGAAACATTGTGTGGCATGGGCCACCTGTGGTCCAATAGTCATGTAAACACCGTCTGGAGAACAAAAAATTGTCGCATGCAATCTTTTCAACAAGTCCAACCTTAACAAATTCTCCCCACAATTTGACGTTAATAGAAATGGTGAATCAACCGTGAAGGGGCCAATAGTCAAAGCAAAGGGTTTGGAAATGGGGTTGACAACCGGCTTGCCTGAGAAACCCACCGAAACATTGTTTTGGCCAGACAGAGCCGCCCCCGGGACCAGTGAGCGGGAAACAGAGCTATTCATAGCCCCTGCATCAACTAAGAATTTCTCGGTCGTACCGTGTAAATCTGCAGTGACATAGGGTCCGCGCTGATCTACAGGCACCGGAACTGGTCCCTTGCCCTGTCCCTGGCTATCTTAGCTGTGAGACATCCCCGTCACTTCGTCCATGTCATAGTCATCATGATAGTACTGCCCCCCTCGGGGGTCATAAAAATAGTTCCCGCTCTGTCTATGAAACGATGTATTCTCCGATCGCGTCTCCCCCCGGCCTCCTCCTCCTCTTCCACATCCTCTAAAGCCCCGACCTCTTGGGGCCTCGTCTTTCTGGACTAACTCCGGACACTCATTCCGCCAATGTCCCTCCTGCTTGCAATAAGCACATTGGTTGATCCCAATTGGTGCACTCGAGGAACCACCCCTGTTAGACCTGGGTAGCCGCTGGGCCGAACCCGAACCTCTTCCTCTTCCGTTACCCCTCACAACTTGCTGCATCAACACTCTCGTCTTCAAATCTTTCGACTTTTTCTCCACTTTCTCCTTCTTTTCATTCTCTCTATGCTTGTAGTACTGTGCCATGCTCAATATTACTGACGGGGAAGAGGTGCTCCAAGTGCTTTCTGAAGCCTGCAACCTAGTCACAATCTCAGGAAGCAGATTGGTAACGAACCTGCTGACAAACAGCCGGACACCACCTTCCAATGACAGATCCTGGCCACTAAAGTCGAGAAACACCCCTTCAAACCTACTAAAGAAATAAGACACACTATTGTCCTTCTTCTGACGACATGCAGTCAACTTGTCCCAATCCACCCATCTCGGCGGGATAAGGGAGTGCACATAGGTGATAATGCGGCCCGGTTGTTAGGTTTTAAAATCCCGTCCCTGCAATGTACTCCTTTTACGTTATATTAGGTTAGCAATGTGTGGCTAAATAGGTGCCATTGTGTTTAAGTTATGCAACCCACTGAGTTGTCCCCATAATGTGCAGGCTTCAGTTGGCGAATGCGACTCCATTTTGTTTTTGCAATCCTTGATAGGCTGCTTAGACTCTCCCCGAGTTAGGCCTCATGGCCCGTAATGCTTGCATCAGCAGAACACTGTATTTCGCTAATGTTTTTTCTTCCTGTCCAAGGCTGTTTCCCGACCTGCTAATGAGGAGACAATTCAGCTCTCACATACAAATCTAAGTGTGTAGTTCTGCTCCCACGTTAGGAGACGCTGAGAACCAGCACAGTGGCCTTGGGTTTCTGATAACATGTACCCATATGGCAGGTGGTAGCTCATCTCCCAGTGCCTCCTTTGTTCATGTTCGGCCCCGGCTGGTAGTTTTCCATGGTGGGCGGGGTTGGAGGCTTTTGGGGAAGAATGATTACTCACTGTGGATCGTGGGGAAGTCAGTCCCTCTGCAGACATCTTAGGGTGCAGGTCACGATGGACTCCTCTGACCGACTCTTCATTCTTGGGAAGGCGTAGCAGGTGGTTGTGAGAAAACCCGAGTGGCCCTAGCGGGCCACTTCCTTCAGTTGGCGCCCGAACAGGGACCCCGCGAGGTGATCCGACTCGCCCGTAATCGGGTTGGAGGGTTGGAGGTGCGTTTGGTCGGTTGGGCGGATCGGGGTACCCCACACTAGACCGAGCTTGGTTCTCGCAGCTGCCCCGCCCGGCTAATCAGGTGCCCCCTCTTCTAGTGGTCACCAGCTGGGCTCCTGAAAAGGCAAAACCATGGAGTTGACTGTTTGGTCCAAAGAGTCGGCAGTGGAGAATAGCTTGACTCGACCTGTGTGCACCAGGTGAGTGATTTGATTCTTGGGAAAAATGGCACCATTCTTGGACAGCACGAGCCTGCAGGCTGTGTCTTGATGCAGTCTCCGGACTGTCTTGTTTGCAGTTTTTGAACTGCCTTGTTTGAACGACACGAGTCGACGGGCTGTGTCTTGGTACAGTCTCCGGACTGTCTTGTCTTGAACTGGGTGGGTCTGCGGACCCTTGGAAAGACACAGAGGGGCCGATTCCGATCTCGGCCGGTAGGGCTCTGAATCGGATTCGGATTTACCGGATCCGATTCGGAGCCCTGTTTCCCGACCGAATCGTACGCGGGTCCGGCCGAGCGAGTACGATGCAGGCACCCGCGAAATCACCTACCGACTCGAACGTGGCTTCAACACGCTCCGACCGACTCGCATGGACACGACTCGCACCGCGCTATGGAGACGTGTCCCGGCCGGGTAAGTACGATGCGCGCCGCGAGCAGTCCGATCGACTCGCGCCGTCCGGCTCGAAAAAGCTGTCGGAGCCGGACTTTGGAGGTCCGCGTCGGACCCCCCTGTACGCGTAGGCGCGCGAGTCGCACACAGGGGGGACCCATGGGTCCCCCTACCTGTGCATGTACGCCGCGATGCGCATCGATGCGTACCTGCTGTAGGGCGCCCTTGTCCGCCTCGCACCCATTGAGTCAATGGGAGCCCGCGTACGCGTTGTACGACCGGCTCCCATTGACTTCAATGGGAGTCCGACCGAATCGAGTCCGATGGCATGCGTGCGCACCGTACTCGTTCGGTCGGACTGCCAGAGTTCAATTCGGTCGGAAATCTCTCCGGGTCCGGCTCGGTCGGAGAGATTTCCGGCCCGAATCGGAATCGGCCCCAGAGTGTTTGTGAGCAGTTCACCGGACCGCCCGGAAATTTGGCCCGTGCTTGAAAAGGCCCGGGACTGCCCACGAACAATCTGCCAGACCAACTGGTAATTTGGCTAATGCTTGAAAAGGTCTGGGGCTAGAGCCTGTCTTCTGAATTTGACACAGTCTCCGGACTGTAGGGAATGGTCCCTGGACCATTTTTGTTTGGCTCCGTGACTAATATTTGTTACTTTATTTTGTCTTCGTTTGTCGATTGTTGGCGTTATACTTGTCCGTTAGGGACAGTGCCTGTGTCTTATATTAAGATGCCTTGTTTTAGCAAATTGGGGTGTTTTGGATGTCGATGTTGTTCTACTGATGCTCGATTGGAAGAGAGCCAGCCTGCACCTCCGGAGGGTTCTCCAAATTTTGACATTTATGTAAAACATGGTATTGGCCCTGTTATGTTTAGCACATTGTGGCATAAATATACAAGGGACAACGCTGAGTTTCAGTGGCCGCTTACTGGCTCATTTGATGAGCAGAAACTGAACTTCTTGCAGGACAAGTTGTTTGCTAGGAGGAGCAGACAGTTGATGTTTGATTCTCTGAGAGTATGGCAGAAAGAAGCAAAGCAGCGACGCATGAGGGCAGACAAAGAGGCCCGTAAGCGGCAGACGCAAACGATAACACAGAAAGCAGTAGCTTATGAAAGAGGAAAGGTAGAGAAGGGTATAGAATGTGCAGATAGAAAGTTTCGATTACAGACAGATAAGTGCTATGTTGCTAGGGAGGAAGGTGATGATTTTGTCGAAGAATTATTGGATTCTCGTCCTCCTCCTCCTTATGCCCCTGAACGGATATACCCGACAGTCCCAACTTCTCAGTCCTTGACCCCTAGTGCTGCCCCTTCTAGCATCCCTGTTCCTGGTACTACCGCTTCAGCCCCGGCCCCTCTTGCTTCTCTTCTATTCACACCAACCACCGGGGCAGGTGCTGTTAGCTCCCCTGCCCAGTCTGTTAGTCCTGTGTTGACTGCTACTCCCCCTTTCACCCCTACTGCCCTGTCTCCCTACCTGATGGTACCTGTCTCTGCGTCCGCTCCCTCCCCCGTGAGTGTGAGACGCCAGGCAAAGTTGAATGTGGAAACTCCCGCGCGTGGAGTACATGATGTGAAGTGGACAGCAGCGCAAGATCGAATGGTTAAAGTGTTGGTGCGTTCTGTGGTGGGTGTTGAGGAAAAGACAATGGTGGCGAATCAGGCAGCTCAGTGGGCTCGATACCCGATCTATAGTGCGGAAGATGTGTGGAGTGTGATGAAAGATTATGAGCCGTTTATACAGCAGCATGCCCTTAAACACATGTCTGCGATGCTGATAGAGTTGTGGGAACAATATTTTCAGGGTGTTGCACCGCAAATCATATATGACATACGGGATAGGGAACATGCTGCAGGTATGGCTCCTAATGAGGTCTTTAGCAATATAACGACATTAGTGGGTTACCGAGGTAGATTGCTTCAGAAGATTCCGATAATGGGCAGAACTGAACTTCTTGCAGGACAAGTTGTTTGCTAGGAGGAGCAGACAGTCGATGTTTGATTCTCTGAGAGTATGGCAGAAAGAAGCAAAGCAGCGACGCATGAGGGCAGAGAAAGAGAACCAGAAGAGGGCGAGAATCCAATAGCTCTTCAATGAAAACATCACCTTCCTCTCTAGTGACATAACATTTATCTGTCTGCAATAGAAACTTTCTATCTGCACATTCTATGCATTTCTCTATCTTTGCCCTTTCATAGGCCACTGCTTTCTGCATTATGGTTTGCGTCTGCCTTTTCCAGGCCTCTTTCTCTGCTCTCATACGCCGCTGCTTTGCTTCCTTCTGCCATACTCTTAGAGAATCAAACATCGACTGCCTGCTCTTTTTGGCGAACAGTTTGTCCTGCAAGAAATTTTTGCTCATGAAACGAGGCAGTAAGTCGCCATTGTAACTCAGTATTGTCCCTCGTATATTTATTCCACAATGTGCTAAACATAATAGGGCCAATACCGTGCTTGACGTATACATCAACATTTGGGGTACCCTCTGGAGGCGCAGGCTGGCTCTCTTCCAATCGAGCCTCAGTAGAACAACATTGACATCCAAAACACCCCAGTTTACTTAGACAAGGCATCTTAATACAAGACACATGCGCTGTCCCCAACGAACAAAATAATAAAAGGAAAAAAATAAAGAATTCAAATATGGTTCAAAAACCAAACCAAAAACGGTCCGAGGACCACTTCCTACAGTCCGTAGACTGTACCAAGTTCAAGAAGACAGGCTCTAGCCCCAGACCTTTTCAAGAGTAGACCAAATTTCCAGTTGGCCTGGCAGATTGGTCGCAAACAGCCCCAGACCTTTTTGAGAACAGGCCAAATTTCCAGTTGGCCTGGCAGACTGTTTACAAATACTCTGTGTCTTATAAAGGGTCCGCAAACCTACCAAGTTCAAGCAAGACAGCCCGAAGAATGTACCAAGACACAGCCCGGCGGCTAATGTCGTTCAAGCAAGACAGTCCGGAGACCGTACCAAGACACAGCCCGAAGGCTCGTGCCGTTCAAGAATGGCGCCATTTTTTAAGAAGCAAATCACTCACCTGGTGCACACAGGTCGAGTCAAGTTATTCTCCACTGCCGACTCTTCGGACCAAACGGTCAACTCAAAGGTTTCACCTTCTCAGGACCCCAGCCGGTGACCACTAGACGAGGAGTCGCCCGATCAGACGGGCGGGGCAGCTGCGAGAACCAAGCTCGATCGTGTGGGATACCGCGATCCACCCGACCGACCAGACGCAGCCCCAACCCTGCAACCCGATTACGGGCAAGCTGGATCACCTTGCGGGGTCCCTGTTCGGGCACCAACTGAAGGAAGTGGCCCTTAGGGGCCCCCCGGGTTAGTTACAACCACCTGTTATGCCTTCCCAAGAAATGAAAAGTCAGTCAGACAATAGAGAATACAAACAAGCATTTATTAGTAATACTCTGCAGAGGAGTCCAATCTGACCTGCACCCTAAGATGTCTGCCAAGGGACTCGCTCCCCAATGGCCTGCAATGCATGATCATTCCTCCAAGAACCCCCCTGAACCGAACATGAACAAAGAAGGCACAGAAGGATTGGCTACCACCTGCCAGATGGGTACATGCTATCGGCAACTCAAGGTTACCGTGCTGAGTCTCAGCATCTCCTAACGTGGGAGCAGATCTACACACTCGGATAGGCATGCGAGGGCAGAATGGCCTATTCATTAGTAAGTCTGGAAGCAGCCTTGAACAGGAAAGAAAAATAATAACTTAATACAGTATTCTGCTGAGGCAAGCAGTACGAATAATGAGGCCTAGTTCAGACACAGCCTAATAGGGATTACGAAATACAAAATGGAGTCACACTTGCTAACTAAAGCTTGCACGTTGCAGGGATAACTCAGTGGGTTGCATAACATGAATACAAATGGCATCTATTTAGCCACACACTGCTAACCTAATGTAGCATGATACGAGTGCATAGCAGGAATGGGATTTTCAAATATAACAAGGGGATTAAATTATATTTATCCTTAAACTTTAGATACGATGTTAATGTTTTGTGGGGGGGTTACTCTTTTACGTCACGCGGTTTCCTTCCTTTGCTGCTGCAGGGCCGCAGACAGTTTTTGATTTAAATAATCTGCCGATTGTAACACACGAACAGATAGATTCGGTACCCTCACTGAGTGACTTGTCCTACTAGTACTGTCAGTCTCTCCTCCCAGTCTATGCAGTCTGCAACTGGACTCAAGGGTGTGGGTGTGTGAATTAATGAATTAATTTCCATTTATAATTATGCCTCCCCCAAACTTCTTCTCTTACCTGTGATTGATGTTTAAACTTAGGCACAGCGATGGCTGCATGTTGATGATGGTTTGGTTTCCCAAGATGCCATGGTTGTAGTGGTAGTACAGTAGACACTGGCAGTAGCATTTGCAAAAAAAGAAAATGAGACAGTCAGTCGCCTGAGAGAGACTCTGGAAGGAGTAGTAGAATAAAGTACAGTACAGTACACAAGAAGACTGCAAAACAAGAAACCATAATAATGATGATTAGCAATGCTAAAGTAAAATAAAACATAATGATGGTGGGGATAGCCTAGTACAACAAGTTACAAACTGTAGTTCACTCGAGTCACTCGACACAAGCATAACCTTTAGTGCTGTAAGGAGGGGGATGATGAATCCAATCGATGCCAGCAATTAATTAAGATGGATTATGTTCCTTTGGAAAAAAAAATGACTTGCAAATATACTGAGCATGGGTGGGCATTGGCAAGCAGAAGAAGATCCTCGCCCTGCCTTGAAATTGAATTAGTGTTGCTTTCACCACATCCGCCCCAGCAAGTGTGTGATCAATTATTGGTGTAAATTTAATTTAGTCACACCTCAATATAAATCACACAGCCCGAGGGAAGAGGGTTAGGGTTTGATGAATGGTTGGGAAGGGGTATTTGAGGGAAATGTTTGACAAAGACAAACACTACACATGGACAACAACAACTGAACACACACAATCTTGGCAGACGACCATCATATATCTGTTAAGGGAGAAAAAGGAAATGCATGCATGATGATGACTTGATGGTTAATGTTGATAAGTAGTACTTACTAACTGGACTAGTAGACAGTACAGGGCAGCAGTATATTACTAATTATTATTATGCTATTTGCCTTGCCTGTCTTCCCTCAGAGAGACCCAAATTACATACATTTTATGTTCTGTTGTACCGGGCTTCCTTTTTAAGCTAGCAAAGAAAATTAAAAAATATCTGTAGGGATCAATTATAAGCAAAGAGCAAACATAATAACAACAACAACAAACACACAGTCATAATGATTGGAGAGAAAAAATAAATCAAATTATTTAAAAGATGATGAATGATACTAAAGTTACTGTATGTTATCTTGGTCAAATTGGGGAGTTGCATCTCGGCATTCCTCTTGGTCCTCCCTTTCATGGAAATCTTGGGTGCCACTGCCTGCCTGGCGGATGCGTATTGGTAGGTGAGTGTGAGTTGTTTTTCTCTGTTTAGCACAGGGTAAAGGCCGGCCTGTAAGTGTAGATGGAAAAACAAAAGTGTTATTGAAAAATCAAGGAGAAAAAAAAAGCATGAATTACGGAGGAGTGCAAACACTTTCAGAGGTGGCATGGCTAAATCATGTCTACTCTGTTGTATGTTTCCAGCATTAACCTACAGCGGCAACAGGACAGAGCAGGCCCATGGCGCCCACCCAACCTCCACTTAGCTTAGATTTTGACTGACCCAGACATTTACAGAGCACACATATACAGCAACATAGCATTTTCCAAAGTAAGTAACTAAATCAATGCACGGCTGTCAGTCATACCACTACTACATTTGTGAGGACTACTCGACTCCACCACTACACAGACATGTAGGTCTGCTGTGGTTGTTGTTGACTTGTTTACCTTTTATGCCACTTCGTGATTTGAAACGCCCTGAGTTATTCCATCAATCATCTCCAATCCAACTGACTGACTGCGAAGATACTATGTGGTCATCATCATGGTGCTGTCCAACTCAGTCTGTAGTGTACTGAGTGAGTCCAGATTCCATATTCAAAAATGCAATGGATCGGCCTGCAGTAGAAGTACAATTTTGTTATTAAACAACAAGAAGGGAAACATTGACTTGAGTCACTTTTAGTGTGTAGATTAAATACTAGTACACTTTGACTTCATGTGCACAACAACAACACAAACACTAATCACTCAGTGTCAGCGCCCAATGCATGCCATCATTACCTGTTCCTTCTCATCTTAAGTTAAGGGGCAGTCCCTCTTGGCTCGGAAAGGAGGATAGCTATAGTCATCATGTTCCACTTCTTTTGGAGGGACTCGACGAGGGAACATTTCTTGTACTATTCTCCATCCAATGTCTGGCTTGAGGGAAATGGATTTAGGGCGAGTCAGGAGGATGGAGCAGGACTCGGAGGAGTGGACTTAAATGCACACAGCTGCAACTCCAATATGGCAATAAAAAGAGAAGATGGTGGTGATGGATTTGGTGTGATTCGAACCAGAAAGACTGAAAACAAAATTCTGAGAATGTTTGTTGCCCTTCTCCAACATACTCCATTGATTCCTTTGACATACGATTTGGGTATTAAACGCCTGGAGCCTCTTGCAATCTGGAGAACCCTGTCCTTTTGGATTAGAACTTGGACAACCTCGGAGTTAGTAGTGTATAGAGAGTCACTTACTGAACTACAAGCACTTGACACTCAAGTTACCTTTCCCTGGTTAAAACATATGCGAGGTTGGCTTTCTGATCTAGGTTTGAGCAGGTACTGGTTGAATCCTGGTCTGCTGACCCCTGGTTCAAAAAGCGAGATTAACTCTTTATATTGGGACTTTATTAGAGATAAGGAAATTACAAGTGGAACGCAGGGCAGGCTTACTGTGCAATTTCTCCAGTATAAAATGACCCCCAGCTTCGAGTCATTTCTTGATGAGATAGAACCGCAACAGGCAAAGAGTTTATATCTGAAATTCTGATATGGAATATTGCAAATAAATACTTTTGTTGCTAAATGGTCTACTACACAGTCTGAAGAGGGGGAGTCACATTGCACTTTGTGCCAGATGGGGGTTGTTGAAGACATTTCACATGTTTTGTTCTTCTGTTCAGCAAATAAAATCGCTAGAAGAAAGTGGATAAAACTGATAGGAAGGTGCCTTAGTGTGAGGAGAATGGATGACATGTTGAGAATATTAAGAACAGATAAATCCCGCCTAATAGTATTTGGAGTGAGTCGCTTCTTATTGGCTATCAATTTTACCAGGAAAAAGAGAGGACACCGTTTGTAGATTTGTATATAGGCTGCTATTGAGAAAAACTTAGCTTGCAGCAATGGCATAGGCCTTGGCAAGAGAAGTAATGTTTGCATATTAATATAAATGAATATAACAGCTGTGTAGTAGCTTGCAAACTTTATCCCTGAAAATCATTGATTCGATAGGATCCAAGGTGACGATGTAATTATTTTAGATGATCAAGACGTGTGGGGAAGAACGCTTGCCAAGATTATATGCCCACGAAAGTGAAACTGTTCCTTTCCTGTGTAAACATTGAAGTATTTTTTAACTGACTTGTGTCTTTTAAAACTTATGGTTTTAACAGCATTTGATGATTTTATGAATTGACAGATCTAGTTGTATATAAGTTTTTATCGATTCTTCTGATGAATGTTTTAATTTTATTTTGGAATATCATAACAATGGCGATTTTGCACATCGGATCACATATGCACTTTCCTAGAAATCGATATTGATTTAGAATAAATTTGCATATTGTTGCCCTCGTATTCCTATATAGGCATTTTTTAGAAGAACAATTTAGTAGGGCAATACTTAGACTGTCAAGATCAAATTGTGGAATTTTCCCTAATATAAATTGATGTATACAGATGTGATCAAGTGACCAAAGGAAGATTGTATTTTATGGAATTGCTTTTCTGTGTATTGAATTTTATTGTGTTTTTTACTTTAATGGTCTCAAAGGCCGAAAATAAAGTATATTGAATTGAAATTGAAAGACAGAGACACACACAAATAATAAAAGTAAATAAGGAAGAAAGAAAGTAACAAGTTGAAAGCCTAGTTGTCAGGTAAGTATAGCTCGTCCTCAAACTCTGGTGGTTCAACCAGAAATAGGTAATCTAACATACTACATCCGTCACCTAAGTCGCTGTCCTCATCTTCCTGCTGTGATTCACGTATTTTGCAATCCGGTGGTATAAAGTGCTGATTCATTTTGATCATGGTTAACCTCTCCACGTTTTTGGGCGAGAGACTGGTCCTTTTCACTGTTACAATGGCACCAGCAGCATTGAAAACACGCTCAGAAGAGACACTTGCGACAGGGCAAGCCAGATAGTTTATCGCCAGCATGCTGAGGCCTGGCCATTGGCGCCTTTTCCCATACCAATACACCACTAGGTTTTGCTCAATGTAGACCTCTGTTTGGTCATCCAGATAGGCCTGGACTATCTGCTCAATGCTCAGGGGTGCTCCGCTTTGCTGGGCCTCTTTTGCCTTTGCATCAGCACTGGACCTAACAAGCCCTTGCTGTAAATACCAATCCTGTGCCGATTTTACTGGGGCTGATGATCCTGTTCTTGCTGTTGTTGATAGTGTTGGTGACTGCTGTGAGCCAAACGCACTGCCCTCAGGCTCTGAAGTTGAACTTGACGCCGGATGCCCTGCAGTACTTGTTGTGGGTTGGAGTAGCGGGCCTTTAATTACCAGCCGCTCTTTTTCCAAGTCACTGGCTACCTCAGCTATCCAAGTTTTGTACTGGGCAACATCCACTTCTGAAAAAGAAATTAATGTCTTAGTGTTCAGTGCTGATTTGTACCGTGGATCCAGAATTGTGGCAGAAATGTAATGTTTGTCTGACACAATCTTAGTTTGCACCCTTGTATTTTCAGCTAAGCGAAGGGCTAAGCTCTCCACCAACTCATATGCTTCTTTTTTTTCCTCCACACCTGCATATGTTTCAGACACCGCCTTCAGCTGTTGCTCTACCATGTGCAACAATGGGATAGCTTGGCCCATAGTACAGTCCTCCTTGCTGACTTCACGTGTGAAGAGCTCGAAAGGAAGTAGCATCTCTGTCAGGCCTTTAACTAGGCCCCATTTGTCCATCCCAATGGTCATGCCTTTCACAGTAGCATCCCCTAGTCTTTGCATGACATAGTCATTGATTGGTCTGTACTGACCAAACAGACGATCAAGCATGTAATAAGTTGAGTTCCAACGTGTTGGCACCTCCTGGATGAGTGCTTTGACTGGCACTCTATGCTCACGTTGAATGATCCTCAGCTGCTTCCGGGCTTTAAAAGAATGGCTGAAATGTGTGCATATTCTTCTGCAGGTGGTCAGTAAGTTGCTGACTCGGTCTTCTTTTTTCATAAAGTCTTGAACAATGATGTTAATGCAGTGCGCCAAACACAGGACCCTGAAATAGCCACCAGTGCGCATGGCCTTAACTATATTACTGCCATTGTCCGTGGCAACAAAACCAATGTTAAGCCCTCTTGGGTGCAGCCATTCAAAGACCTTGCTGTTAAACTCTTCGAAAATGTTTGCAGCAGTATGAGATTTCTCCGTGGCGAACATGGCTACAGTTGCATGTTTACGAGTGGCATTAAAAATCTCAGCAGTGTCAACAACACCTGCTGCAGATATCTTTTCTCTAACCCCCACAAAAGAGATCCAGTGTACAGTGATGCACATGTAATCAGTGGCTTGGCAATTGGTCCACATGTCTGTTGTCAGGTGGATATTGTGAACAGCACTCTGCTGCAAAGCTTGTCCAAGCAATTCCAGCACGTCATGATGTAGTGCTGGAACAGCAACTCTGGTGAAATAGGGCTGGCTGGGAACCTTCCATTTTGGGCAGATGGCTGTCACAAATTCCAAGAACCCACCCCTTCCACAAAAGAAACAGGGAGAAGGTCCAGCGCTAACATTTTCGCCAGCTTCGCATTGTACAAGCGTGCCATTGGGTGGTTGCGTTCGTACTGCCCCTCCGACCTACGCATGCTGACAATGGTAGTCTAGATTTTTTTCCTTTCTGGTGCCGCTGATGCAGGTGACTTCTTGAACCCAGATGTTGTTAGGCTCAACAACGCACTTTTTTTCATTGCGGTACTCTGTTGCCTTGGTGTCTCAGCCTGACT
Source organism: Calotriton arnoldi (assembly GCA_963921515.1). Classification (NCBI taxonomy): domain Eukaryota; kingdom Metazoa; phylum Chordata; class Amphibia; order Caudata; family Salamandridae; genus Calotriton; species Calotriton arnoldi. The sequence continues at coordinate 1,914,926 of CAWUFW010002997.1, read as the reverse complement.
GAGATGTTGCTGAGGATGATGACGATGTGGGCGGTAGTGGTACCACTGCACTGCTGGGGACAGGGCTACTTTGTGTACCAGAGAAAATGTCTTCCTCTTGTTGACCTTCCACCACGATCGTATCTTCTTCTACTTCATCATCCACACCAACAGCAATGGGTGCAGTTTTTTGGCCACTAAGGTGCGCCTCCCACTGGATCATGTGATGTTTTTTCAGATGGGTTGTTTGGCCTCCGGTACCATAGTTTGTACCAAGCTCACCCTGACTAACACCTTGTCGACAAATTGAGCATATAGCAACGTTCTCCTCCTTACTGCTAACCGAAAAGAAGTCCCAAACTGGGGAGGTGAACTTTCTTGCGCTGCTGGAGGTGCCACTTACAATGCCGGATGAACTGGAGGGTGTGCCTGGAATTTGACTCTGTGCAGTACCACTACCTACTGAGGTGGTGGTTGTGCTGGATGTAGGTCCCTGCCGGGCCTTTGCAAATGCAAATATGGAAGCTGGAGGTGGTGTTGGTGTTACCTGTGTTGGTGGTATCCGTGCCACATCCCTCACAGCAATTTGGGATGGGGTAATATTGTCGGTCTCCATCTCCACTGGGGCGGGAGTGATGTTCATGATGACTGGCTCGTCATCATCCTCCTCTTCTACATCTACCTCCATAACTCTAAGGCTTTCTGGAACCTTCCTTTTCCCTAGCCTTGTCTCGTGGCCTGTCTCACTCTCAGACTGAGCTGGTGGCTTCCAAGTGGCATCTAGATCATCAGAAGGGGGGCTTGAAGAAGAAGTTGATGGACTAACCCTCCTTTTCCTTGCTGGGGATCGGGAAGACAATGGATCTTCTGAAAGAGTGGCTTGCTCTTCTTCTTCCTCTGCAGGAAGCTCGATTTCCTGAACTGCCCCTACTTCGGGAGGAACAACTACTATTGTGGGCGGTGGTTGCGGCTGTTGTTGCGGCTGTTGTTGCCCACTTATCTGCTGAGTTTCCTCCTGCGTTGATTGGGTACTACTTTGCGATAACGATAAGTCAATTTCAACATCACTGCTCGTTGGCGTTTTCGTGATTAGACTGGCTACCTCTGCGACACTCATGGGCTTGGGCCTAGGTTGGTGGGGTGGGCCCAATGATGCAGAGGTTCAATCAATCAATCAATCACAGAATTTGTAAAGCGCACTACTTACCCGCGAGGGTCTCAAGGCGCTGGGGAGAAAAAAAGGGGGGGGTGCTGCTAATGGTCGAACAACCAGGTCTTGAGTAGCCTCCTGAAGGTCAGCAGGTCTTGGGTCTGTCGTAGGCTTAGTGGAAGGGTGTTCCAGGTCTTGGCGGCGAGGTGGGAGAAGGATCTGCCGCCGGTGGTAGTTCTTCAAATGCGAGGGACGGTGGCGAGGGAGAGGTCGGCGGAGCGGAGTTGGCGGTTGGGGACGTAGAAGAGGAGTCGTCTGTTGAGGTAGGCTGGGCCAGTCTTGTGCCTTGTGTGCGTGGATGAGGAGTTTGAAGGAGATTCTCCTGTCGACGGGGAGCCAGTGCAGGTTCCTCAGGTGGGGGGTGATGTGGCTGTGGCGTGGTACATTGAGGATCAGGCGTGCGGAGGCGTTTTGTATGCGTTGCAGTCGCTTGATGAGCTTGGCCGGGGCTCCCGCGTAGAGGGCGTTCCCATAGTCAAGTCTGCTACTGACGAGGGCCTGGGTGACTGTTCTTCTTGTATCTGTCGGGATCCACCTGTAGATCTTGCGAAGGGTGTTGAAGCAGGAGGAGGAGACTGCGTTGGCTTGCTTGGCCATGGAGAGCGTTGAGTCGAGGATGACTCCCAGGTTGCGTGCGTGGTCGGTGGGTGTCGGGGCTGCTCCCAGCGTCGTTGGCCACCAGGAGTCGTCCCAGGCTTAGGGGTTGGAGCCGAGGATGAGGACCTCTGTCTTCTCCGTGTTCAGTTTTAGTCGGCTGATCTTCATCCAATCGGCGACGGCCTTCATTCCTTCATGGAGGTTGGATTTGGCGGCGAGGGGGTCCTTGGTGAGGGAGAGGATCAGTTGAGTGTCGTCGGCATAGGAGATTATGTTGAGGTCGTGCTGTCTGGCGATGCGTGCGAGCGGGGCCATGTAGATGTTGAACAGTGTTGGGCTGAGGGACGATCCCTGGGGTACGCCGCAGATGATCTCGGAGGCTTCGGATCGGAATGGTGGGAGGCGGACTCTCTGGGTTCTGCCGGCGAGGAAGGAGGTGGCCCATTCTGCTCCCAGCTTACTCCCCGGACACCGCTGCTGCAGGATTATTTTTTTGTTTCCCAAAAAACATCCTGGGCGGCACACCAGTCTTGGTAAGTGCCACTTCTTCCTTCTTCTGTTCCTTCTTCTCACTGGCAACTTTCTTGGTACTGGAGGACCTGGTACCTTTCTTTGGGGCCATCTTCTTCAGATGTCAGCAGGACACAGTTGCACAAGTTGCAGAGATGTCTGTGGTCACACGTCACGTGACGTCGTGCGCAGCAGGATTTCTGTCTGGCAGTACAAGGGGTGATGATGACACCTCCTCCTTAGTCTTTTGTGCACCTAAAAGCAAAGAAGCCAGAAGAACATCAGTGAAATGTTGCATTTGTTGTTGTGGTTCAATTACTACTAGTACAAACAAACAAATATAATATATAACTTAGTGTGTGGTGGTCACACTTGTTAGTGTTATATTATTACATTTTATTAACTCAGTTATTAAAAAAACATAACAACAGTGTAGGCATTTGTGAGACTTTGACAACAAGGGCTTTCATGGTATACTGTGTACACTCAGAAAGGATAGGAAAGAAGAAGAACAAAAACAAAAATACAAATGTAATGGAAGTAAAACCTGTTTGGCATTAATTTGCGCATCACATCATTCAGGAAGCTGCAGCTGGCAAAGGGGATGGAAGCATAAGCCAAGAGGAACAAAGGAAAGACATACAGGCCTATATGGCAAAAGCAGCACACTACTAAACTACCACCACAAAATGGCCACCAGCCACATGGTCACTCACAGTCACAACAAGCAGGAGGCCTGGAAAACAATGAACTCAAGCAGGCCTATTATATGGCCAGACAAAGGAGGCATGCTAAACAACACAGCTTTAATGCAAAATTGCAAAAACAAAGATCCACAGGGCTAAAAAAGGTTTGCAAGTTACACAACAACCACACCACACACACACATCCAACAAAGGCATTTATTTAACACACACCAAAAAAGTGAAATACCCCCCCAAAAAAACTTTTTGCAATTCAATCCAATGCCATCCATGCCCTAAATGATGTTTGAATTCAACAGACACCACAGAAACAGTTGTTTCATGCACCCATGAGTAGCTCTGGGCCTACTGGCTGAAAGGCCTATTTATTGGGCCAGACTACTGGGCTAGTGAATTAAATAAACATTGCACATTGATTGCAAACATTGGAGAAAATGTAGTGAACTTTGCAACATGTTTCCTTTATAAAACAAAACTAGTAGAACAATTACATACAAAGAAAAACAACTAGGCCCCTACTGAAACTACAGGCCACCCACAACAATAAATTTTAAAAAAACAATGAAAAGTACAAAAAAAATTAGGTGCAATGCCCCAATCAAACAAACAACACCAATTCTCCAACTTACTTGTAAAATCTCAAATCCAAAAGTCCTCAGATCCAATGATATATGATTCAGCAGGCACAAAGAGTGATCCTTCCAGCTCCAAATCCAAATGAAAAGTGAACAGGACATGGACAAAGCACTGGGAGGAGCCTGCTGGACAGGAACAGGAAGTTGGAGACTCTGGGGCACTTCCTTCCCCTTAAAAAAAAAGTAAAAAAAGAAAAAGGACTCCTTGCACAAAAAAGTAGAGCCAAATGTCAATCTGAGGAGTTTTTTTTCATCCAAATCATCATTTTCGAGAAGGTTTCATGCTGCTTGAGAGATATTCTTCTCCAGATTGCAAATTCTGCGTGTTCGGCATTGCGATCTTCACGGAACTTCTGCCGGATGCCCGATGGCGCGTCCGAATGACGTGTTCGCGATCGCACACTCTCGCGAGATCGTGCAGCCGGCTACCAAAATCTTGTGGCGCATGAGAACGGATAGGAAATATCATCAGCGAACGCAGGGATCTCTGTAAGTCGCTACAGTGCACACGAAAACGCATTTTGAAAGCGTGAAGAAGAAAAAACTCCTGTCTGCTGCGGATTGCGGAGTTTTCGGTGACTCCGCGTTCTACGCGGAGTTGCCAAAAATCCGCAAACTCCGCGAGCGGAGCGGATTTTAACGCCCAGGGTTAATAATGATTAATGTATCATGTTGAATTACTGTTGCAGTATTTGTTTGCAGTCTAGAATGGTACCTTCAAAGAGTAGTCTGTTTTCATTGTTTATCACACTGAGGTGGGTCACATGATGTATTAAAGACCGCAAGTAATTGCAACAATTTTACTCGTGAGCAAGGAGCGTATTGCTCCAAAACGCGTAGAGTTGTATTGCAAAAATAAATAATCACGCTGAAAAGAAGTTGGGCCGTGGTGTGTTGTTCATTGAAAGTTGGAACGATGCGTTTGTGGGAAATACAGGGGTTTGCCACCCCGTCCCGCCATCATAAAGTGGCTTGGGTCTTGTGTGAAAACGATTGTTGGAGTTGAGATTAACGACCCCTGCTCGCCCCAGTGGAATTGAGGCCAGTGCTGCATGAACTCATTCACCCTGACACCGAGGGAAACAAAACCGCCCGGATTTCAGAGTCGGGACAAGAAGAATCGGGTGAGTGCTGAAAGTACGCCTGCCTATAAACGAGGTGTGTAAGATTTCTGTACGGGGCAGATGGAGTCTTAGAGCTTACATAACAAGTTACCTCCAGGATATCTTTTCAGCGTGAGCGCGTAAATTAGCGCTGTCATTAACATTGAAGTAAATATGGCAATGCAAAGAAATGCCAAACGGAGTGAGGTGGCAAACAAAATGTTTGATAAAAGTATATGGTTGGATGACAACGAACAAGCTGAATCGTCTAGTAATACAACCACCAATCTCTCAAAAATGCAGCTATGGGACAAGCTATGGAGACTGTTGAAGCAAGAACAAACAAAATGGTGGGAGGCCACAACTTTACAGAAGTACATTGACGTGGGACGTGTCCCACGCGACTTGAGAATTTTCATCACCCCTACTTTTAGCGACCCGGATCCAGAGTTGGTAGAGGAATGGGCGGCCAACAATCACAAATGCTCCAGATTTATGCTGGAACTCTTGGTGAAATATGCAAAAAAACATTGTGATAAATTGACTGAGGATATAGAAGTGTTAATGATGAAATTAAAAACTGTGTGTGGGCAAGATGATTTTCAAATGGATATGACAAAAATGGAGCAGAGGTTGGAAAAAATTGAAGAGGAAATCCAGGCCAAGAAACAAAGAAAATTTTACCGTGATCAGGTTGATTACGAGAAGGGACAAATTCTAACCTTTGCCAAACGCTATGACCATTTGCGCAACATCACTCAGAATAGAACAACACAGCAAAAAGATCAGACGAAAACATCTTTAGACACTACTCAAGAACATGAATCGAGGAACCAACTGAGTGCAGCAATGGAGAGCGACAACAGTGATGGTGATATGTCAGCAAACCCTGAACAAACAGGAGCAAAAAACAAAATTTTTAAAGAATTTACCATGATGGCACAAGGCAGAATCTCTGCTCAAAACAAACAGGGTGCCACAGGTTACAAAGGTCGAGGTCGAGGAGGGAGAGGAGACGCAAAAGCAAAAATCAGATTGCGAGAAGATTCAAAGTCCAGTGGGAAGCAGGACAAGAGGGCTAAAGAAAACAAAGTAATGGATCCCACGATAGTAATCAATTTATCAGGTCGGAACCTGAGTACGATGGAAATTGAAGTTTTATCTTTGGGACTCTTCTTCTGCCCCACTGTTGACTTTGACTACACACAAGGACGTATTGACCTGTTTCAATTCATTAAAAAGTTATGATTGAAAAAATGGTTTGCAACCAGAGCTACTAACGCACTGGACAGCAGTATTGAGGTACCCACTAATATTCAAATTGGGGATATTGAAATATTATATACTCTAAATGAGCTTGAAGGGGACCCGGGTTTGGTACAAGACCCCTATCTTAACATGATTAATGATAATATTAGATTAGATCTCAGCCACAACAGTGGCTTCAAACTAGGCCTGGGCGGTGAACTTCGCTCCGTTCGCGGGGTTTGCAGAGTTTTCTGCACTCTGCGGAGCTCGCGGAGTGCAGAAAACTCCGCTTCGCAATGTGCAGCAGAGTTTTTTCCCCGCTCGCGATCGCGTACGGTAAGTTCGCGATCACGAACGGTAAGTTCGCGAGCGCAAGCTGCCACTCGGGTAGAATTTCTACCCGAGCGGCAGGAATACCAGCACAAACTGCAGTTCTCACTGCACTCTGCCACTCGCGGAACTTCGCAGAGTTTTTTGTAACTTCACGGAGTTCCGCGAACTACGCCCAGGCTTACTTCAAACCAAAGACTATATTCCTGCCACAAATTGGCAACGAAGCTATTGATGTGTTTGAGGAGGGTATGATTCAGGAGTTGAAAAAACTGTCAAAAAAGAAACAATATGGTAATAATAATATTACAGATGCACATATTCAAGCTATAAAGGCACTTAAGAATGATGAGAACATAGTGGTCAAAAAATCAGACATAGGGGGTAATGTTGTGGTGCTGTTTAAAGAAATGTATCTGAAGGAAGGTAATAGCCAGGTAAACGACAAGGACAGATATGAAAAAAGCATGAAAGTTAAATATGAAACTGCTAATAAGACTTATCAAGATCAATTGGGGGAATGGAGCGAGAGAGGCCTCCTAGAGTGGGAGGAATATGAATTCCTAAGATGCAAATTCCCCAAACTACCTGCCTTGTATTTACTACCTAAATTGCATAAAGACATTGAAAATCCCCCAGGTAGACCAATAGTCTCCTCTAGAGGGAGTTGCTTAGAAAATACATCACGGTTTGTTGACTAGTATCTTTAACCATTGGTTCAGAACCTACCGTCTTTTATCAAAGACACAGGGGATTTTTTTGAACAGATCAAAGATATTGAGTGGAATGAGAATTTTTTACTCATGTGTCTAGACGTAAATTGTCTACACTTGCATTCCACATGAGTTGGGCATAAAAGCATGTCATCATTTTTTGAGGACTAGGTCATTATCATATCTATTCCACACGGAGATGTTGGTTGATATGATGTACACATGCTTAACTCAGAACTTTTTCACTTTCGATGGACAGATATGTAGGCAAACACTAGGAACTGCGATGGGCACCTGCTTCGCCCCCAGCTTTGCAGGTTTATACCTCGGTTGGTGGGAGGAGCAGGTGGTCAGCAGTATAGATCTGTTCAAATAACATGTTGAACTGTGGGTTCGATATATCGACGATATTTTTTGTATATGGAATGGTAGCATTGACGAAGCTAACAAGTTTGTGGAGGTTCTGAACAATAACACACTCAATCTTAAGTTCAGTAGCCAAATGAATAAAGAATCTATTGAATTTTAGACTTGAGATTAAAAGTCAATGATATACAGTTAGATAGCTTCCTATTTAGGAAGGAGACAGCTGGCAACAGCTTGCTACACGCTCAGAGCTGTCACCCTGAGAATTTGATCAGAAGCATCCCTTTGGGTGAGCTGCTCAGAGCGAAACAAAATTGCAGCATAAATGATGGGTATGACAAAGAGAAAGCAGCAGTGGTTGAAAGATTTCTAACTAGAGGGTATACACAGACCTGTGTGATGAATGCATGCACAGAGGCAGATAAGCGAAATAGAAATGACGTATTAACACAGAAGGAAGAGACCAAAGAGGATACAATGAACAAAATTAGGTTTATCACGACCTTTAATAAAGAATCTAAACAATTGAAGAAAGGTTTAGATAAGTTCTGGAATGTCTTGAAAACTGTCATAGAAAAGCTAAGTCACTGAAAGATATGATCTGCCGAACTTTAACTACTCCTGATACCAAACGAAGTACCGTCCAAGGGTTTTTTACATGTGGCAGGTGTAAAGCTTGCAAACACAGCTACAATTGCAAAGAGGTGAAACTATCATTTGAGTGTAAACCTTTTCGAATAACCAAACACGTCTCTTGCAATACGGAGTATGTGTTATATGCTCTCAGGTGCCCATGTGAAAAATGCTATATAGGCAGCACAATACATAAAGCCAAAAACGCATCCCTGAGCACCTCAGAGCAATAAAAAATGATGACAAGCAGTATCGCATCGCTAGGCACTTTAAAGTTCAGCATAATCAAAATAGCAATCTCTTGTCTTTTTGTGTTTTAGACACGATTCCATTGAGTGGAAGAGGGAGTGATCGCGTTCAGGAACTTAGGCGCCTGGAATCAAGAATGATAATACAATATCATACAATGTACCCATGGGACACAATGCGATGAGGCACTGTCGGTACATTTAGGATAAAATGTAAACTTCAGCCGATATTATTGAGATGAAGCCGCATAATTAAAATCCTCTAGATTTTAATGATAGTTTTTAATCTCACCGTTATTGGTTTAGAAATTTTTGTTGCACACATTATGTTGTGGTTCACTTTATGTTTAATGTATATATTTTTTATATATTTTACAGATCTCCTGAGTTTATTGTGATGCAAGTGGAAGGCAAAATGAGCAAAATATCTTTAACTGAAAATGTAACTCGGAACACTTTAGAGATCGCACCGGTGAATGGGTTATTATGGAATGTTGACGCATTTGAATCCCCATACAAATGAATTAAGATGCCCACTTGGGCAAAATGGTAGTTTTCTGAATAGAAGCAAGAGGACTCCTTGATGGTTAGTGTAAAGGACAAACAAAAAATGGGAAGTCTAAGCCAACTGGGGCAGAATGGGTAGAGTGCATTAGATCTCCCGTTGTCCGCTTTGCGATCGATATAGAATTAGCGCATGCGCTCTTTTGTCTGGGGAAGCACTGAGGGCATATGATTATGCATGTATTAACACTGTAAACTGTTTGTCAACAATTTAAATCCTTCGCACTGATTGAATGGTGCGTTTTGAATAAAGCTTTGCAATTCAAAAACTTTATTAACACAATATGCAATGATGACGGCATCAAAGATTACTGGTTCCGCAATCCACTAAGAAATTTGTGCATCAAAAATACAAAGGTGCCACACTTGCAAATGATGAGAATGTTTCATAATGATTAAAGTATCACATTGAATTACTGTTGCAGTATTTTATTGCAGTCTAGAATGGTACTTTCAAAGAGTAGTCTGTTTTCATTGTTTATCACACTGAGGTGGGTTACATGATGTATTAAAGACCGCACGTAATTGCAACAATTTTACTCGTGAGCACGGAGCCAATTGCTCCGAAATGCGTAGAGTTGTATTACTAAAATAAATAATCACGCTGAAAAGAAGTTGGGCCGTGGTGTGTTGTTCATTGAAAGTTGGAACGACGTGTTTGTGAGATATATATATATATAGATATATATATATATATATTTCTGAATCCAATTTGCGGTAAAACTGGTGTGCTGCCATATCGCTGGTGGTGCTTTGAAGGTGGTGCTACCGCTAGCGCTCAGAATGTATAGAAAAAAATCCCCAACCATATCTGATTGAGCAGCCAGCACTTGTCATCGTGGGGGTTCTCTCGTTTATTGCGCTGGTTTCATCAGATCCATGGACATAACAGGGACGCGTTTCGGCAGTCAAGCTGCCTTTCTCAACCTAAAATGCGCCATATTGGTGCTCCTATTTAAAAAAACATTCACTAAAATTGAAGATGCACTGCATTCCGCCGTGATTGGGTGAAAACAAGCATGTGGGCTGATAACCATTCATTCCTAACCCAGCATGATCACAGTTATTCAAGAAACTGCAACAGTGTAAGTTCTACAGTCTAAATTACTTTTAGAATTATTTACATCCTGTGCTGTTCCGTGTTTATGCCCTCCAGTTCATTTTGTTTAGAGAGGCTCCCATCATGCCTCATTCCGTTTTCCATAAAACCCGGAATGGATTTATGCATATCCTTCAGCTGCGAGCAAGGGCATCTTTATAATGTCATTTAAGATACAAAAAACGCATTATTTCAAGTTCATGTAGATTTACTTTAAGCATAGTTGCCCACCTTGTTAATCCGTCACCTCCTTAAAAATACACTCGTATCCGAGGGCAATCTTCTCTTTGCTCGAAGACAGTTTCACAATTAAGAACAATTGTCCCAATAAAATAGAGGAAAACTCACGGTGGCAACTTCTTTAAAGTTTCAAATCCTTGGGTCTAGTGAAACCAGTTCCAATAAGCAACAGCACGGACCCACGAGGCCACCGCTCCCTTATATATATATATATATTTATATGCCAAGGTGTATTGAAGAATGAGTGGGTGTATGAGTGTCTGTATGGATGATTTAGTGGTTGCGTGACTGACTGTATAAGTGAGTGATTAAACGTGTCTTAATGAATGTATGGGTGAGTGACTAATCTCTGTGAATGTGCATATCAGTTTGTCAGTTGGTGTGTAAGTGGCTGCATGGGTTGGTGAGTAGAAACATGAGTGTCTCTATGGGTTATTGATTAGCTACCTGAGTACCTGTATGGGTGCCTGAGTGTCTGTGTGGGTGCGTGAGGGGGTGAGGGGGTGTATGACTCTCTGCATGGATGCATGAGTGGATGAATCCCTGGGTGTATGGGTTCATAAGTGCATCTGTGAGGGACTGTATGGGCAAGTGAGTGTGCGTATGGCTGTGTCGGTGAGTAAATGGATGTTTCAGTGGTATATGGGCGAGTAACTGCATATGTGAAAGGCAGTATATGTGAGTGTTGGAGTATATAATGAATGAATATCATTTATAAAGCACAACTTATGCCCATGGGTGTCTTGGTGCTATAAAAAGGAGGATAGCTACAGCAGATGTCAGAAGCGAGTCAGGCCAATTACCAGGTGTCTTCTAATTCTGCTGAAAAAGCCAGGTCTTTAAGGCCTTCCTGAAAGTAAGTAGGGAGCAGCTTTTAGTGTCAGTGTAAGGCTGTTCTAGAGCACAGCTGTGGCCCTGAAAAAGCTCTTCCCACCCCAGTTGGTTCTCCTAAATGAGGGACAATCAGGTTCATGGCGGAGCCTGAGTGAAGCATCCTTGTATATAAGTGACTGTATGTGTGAGTGAGTGATTGTGAGAGTGGCTGTATGGGTGAGTGCGTGCTTGAGTCAGTGACTGTATGGAGAGTAAGTATTTGTTAGTATCTGTATGAGTAGTGAGTGTGTGTGTGTTTCTATATGAGTGAGTAAATGGCCATGTGATTGAGTGTTTGGGTGAGTGAGTAGGTGTGTGAGTAACTCTATGGGTGACTGGCAGTATATGAGTGGCTGTATGGGTATATGAGTGGATATCTCAGTGGCTGCATTGGTTACTGACAGGCTGTATGAGTGCCTGTATGGGTGAGTAAGTGGATGTGTATGTAGACCTATGTGTCAATGGTTTCAAGAATGGCAGTCTGAAATTTGGAGTGGGTGTATGATAGGTTATATTGGGGTGTAAGTAGGTGTATCAGTGATGTCATTTGAGATGTCATCAGTGATGTCATCAGTGATGTCACTGACCATGACATGAGTGATGTAATATGTGACGTCATCAGCAGTGCGTTGTGGGGGCGCGAGTTATAGTTATCTCAGCTAACTATAACAGCTGAATTTCTCTGGTTTTGTACGAGAGAAAAGTCAGCCTAACTATAACGACCCTGAAACCTGTGGTTTTTTCAGTGAATTTCTAAGGTTTTTTAATGCTATTTTCTAACTATGCCTGCATAGGTAAAACGTGCAGAAAGAGGAAGAAAGGCGAAGAAAGAAGCAAGAGAAGTGCAGAAAGAGGCGAGAGAGGTACAGAAAGAGGAAGAAAGGTGCAGAAAAAAGCAAGAGAAATGCAGAAAGAGGCAAGAGAAGTACAGAAAGAGGACGAAAGGTGCAGAAAGAAGCAAGAGAAGTTCATAAAGAAGCAACAGAGGTGCCGAAAGAGGCCTAATTCGACTGTACCTTTCCACAGACTCATACAAAGTAGCCTAATCACTAATCCTTCTCCCAAGATGTCTTAAACCTTACTTTTCTCTTGAAGGTTCACTATTCATTGACTGCTCAGAATGTTAGGCGTACCAAATGTAAAACAGCGATCCTAACCATATCACTGTTGTAAGTCTCACCAAGTTTGTGAAGGTATGCATGCGTGTGTGTCTGCTTTTACCTAGTGATATGTTACAAAAAAATAAACATACAAATACTTGAATACCTGTGTTTCAAACAGCATACTCTGTAAATTTGTGTACAAGAAGGTGTATGTATTTCTTGCTGCACATAATACAGCGATACCAAAGGGGATGATGGACGGAGCGTTAGAGTAAATCAAACACTCACCCCCAGTCAACTGATCTGGGTTTAAACCATCATCATTCTTTAGCTCACTCCACCACCCCAGTTCAGACATGGCCATATGCAAATCAGTCTGACCCTGTGCCTCATGGGAACAGTCCAACCCGAACTGCCAAGCCATGTCTTCCCTGGACCGGAAACAAGCATCCTGGGACCGGTTTCGGGTTCAAAACCCTCATCAGCCAGGCTATCTTGAATCCAGTGTCAAAGTGAGCAAGGGACCCACGTCTGGGCATACCCTGCCAACTTAGGGCGAACAAAGCGATACCAAAGGGGATGATGGACGGAGCGTTAGAGCAAATCAAACACTCACCCCCAGTCAACTGATCTGGGTTTAATCCATCATCATTCTTTAGCTCACTCCACCACCCCAGTTCAGACATGGCCATATGCAAATCAGTCTGACCCTGTGCCTCATGGGAACAGTCCAGCCCGAACTGCCAAGCCATGTCTTCCCTGGACCGGAAACAAGCATCCTGGGACCGGTTTCGGGTTCAAAACCCTCATCAGCCAGGCTATCTTGAATCCAGTGGCAAAGTGAGCAAGGGACCCACGTCTGGGCAAACCCTGCCAACTTAGGGCGAACAAAGCGATACCAAAGGGGATGATGGACGGAGCGTTAGAGCAAATCAAACACTCACCCCCAGTCAACTGATCTGGGTTTAATCCATCATCATTCTTTAGCTCACTCCACCACCCCAGTTCAGACATGGCCATATGCAAATCAGTCTGACCCTGTGCCTCATGGGAACAGTCCAGCCCGAACTGCCAAGCCATGTCTTCCCTGGACCGGAAACAAGCATCCTGGGACCGGTTTCGGGTTCAAAACCCTCATCAGCCAGGCTATCTTGAATCCAGTGGCAAAGTGAGCAAGGGACCCACGTCTGGGCATACCCTGCCAACTTAGGGCAAACAAAGCGATACCAAAGGGGATGATGGACGGAGCGTTAGAGCAAATCAAACACTCACCCCCAGTCAACTGATATGGGTTTAATCCATCATCATTCTTTAGCTCACTCCACCACCCCAGTTCAAACATGGCCATATGCAAATCAGTCTGACCCTGTGCCTCATGGGAACAGTCCAGCCCGAACTGCCAAGCCATGTCTTCCCTGGACCGGAAACAAGCATCCTGGGACCGGTTTCGGGTTCAAAACCCTCATCAGCCAGGCTATCTTGAATCCAGTAGCAAAGTGAGCAAGGGACCCACGTCTGGGAATACCCTGCCAACTTAGGGCGAACAAAGCAATACCAAAGGGGATGATGGACGGAGCGTTAGAGCAAATCAAACACTCACCCCCAGTCAACTGATCTGGGTTTAATCCATTATCATTCTTTAGCTCACTCCACCACCCCAGTTCAGACATGGCCATATGCAAATCAGTCTGACCCTGTGCCTCATGGGAACAGTCCAGCCCGAACTGCCAAGCCATGTCTTCCCTGGACCGGAAACAAGCATCCTGGGACCGGTTTCGGGTTCAAAACCCTCATCAGCCAGGCTATCTTGAATCCAGTGGCAAAGTGAGCAAGGGACCCACGTCTGGGCATACCCTGCCAACTTAGGGCGAACAAAGCGATACCAAAGGGGATGATGGATGGAGCGTTCGAGCAAATCAAACACTCACCCCCAGTCAACTGATCTGGGTTTAATCCATCATCATTCTTTAGCTCACTACACCACCCCAGTTCAGACATGGCCATATGCAAATCAGTCTGACCCTGTGCCTCATGGGAACAGTCCAGCCCGAACTGCCCAGCCATGTCTTCCCTAGACCGGAAACAAGCATCCTGGGACCGGTTTCGGGTTCAAAACCCTCATCAGCCAGGCTATCTTGAATCCAGTGGCAAAGTGAGCAAGGGACCCACGTCTGGGCATATCCTGCCAACTTAGGGCGAACAAAGCGATACCAAAGGGGATGATGGACGGAGTGTTAGAGCAAATCAAACACTCACCCCCAGTCAACTGATCTGGGTTTAATCCATCATCATTCTTTAGCTCACTCCACCACCATTGTTCAGACATGGCCATATGCAAATCAGTCTGACCCTGTGCCTCATGGGAACAGTCCAGCCCGAACTGCCAAGCCATGTCTTCCCTGGACCGGAAACAAGCATCCTGGGACCGGTTTCGGGTTCAAAACCCTCATCAGCCAGGCTATCTTGAATCCAGTGGCAAAGTGAGCAAGGGACCCACGTCTGGGCATACCCTGCCAACTTAGGGCGAACAAAGCGATACCAAAGGGGATGATGGACGGAGCGTTAGAGCAAATCAAACACTCACCCCCAGTCAACTGATCTGGGTTTAATTCATCATCATTCTTTAGCTCACTCCACCACCATTGTTCAGACATGGCCATATGCAAATCAGTCTGACCCTGTGCCTCATGGGAACGGTCCAGCCCGAACTGCCAAGCCATGTCTTCCCTGGACCGGAAACAAGCATCCTGGGACCGGTTTCGGGTTCAAAACCCTCATCAGCCAGGCTATCTTGAATCCAGTGGCAAAGTGAGCAAGGGACCCACGTCTGGGCATACCCTGCCAACTTAGGGCGAACAAAGCGATACCAAAGGGGATGATGGACGGAGCGTTAGAGGAAATCAAACACTCACCCCCAGTCAACTGATCTGGGTTTAATCCATCATCATTCTTTAGCTCACTCCACCACCCCAGTTCAGACATGGCCATATGCAAATCAGTCTGACCCTGTGCCTCATGGGAACAGTCCAGCCCGAACTGCCAAGCCATGTCTTCCCTGGACCGGAAACAAGCATCCTGGGACCGGTTTCGGGTTCAAAACCCTCATCAGCCAGGCTATCTTGAATCCAGTGGCAAAGTGAGCAAGGGACCCACGTCTGGGCATACCCTGCCAACTTAGGGCGAACAAAGCGATACCAAAGGGGATGATGGACGGAGCGTTAGAGCAAATCAAACACTCACCCCCAGTCAACTGATCTGGGTTTAATCCATCATCATTCTTTAGCTCACTCCACCACCCCAGTTCAAACATGGCCATATGCAAATCAGTCTGACCCTGTGCCTCCTGGGAACAGTCCAGCCCGAACTGCCAAGGCATGTCTTCCCTGGAACGGAAACAAGCATCCTGGGACCGGTTTCGGGTTCAAAACCCTCATCAGCCAGGCTATCTTGAATCCAGTGGCAAAGTGAGCAAGGGACCCACGTCTGGGAATACCCTGCCAACTTAGGGCGAACAAAGCAAAACCAAAGGGGATGATGGACGGAGCGTTAGAGCAAATCAAACACTCACCCCCAGTCAACTGATCTGGGTTTAATCCATCATCATTCTTTAGCTCACTCCACCACCCCAGTTCAGACATGGCCATATGCAAATCAGTCTGACCCTGTGCCTCATGGGAACAGTCCAGCCCGAACTGCCAAGCCATGTCTTCCCTGGACCGGAAACAAGCATCCTGGGACTGGTTTCGGGTTCAAAACCCTCATCAGCCAGGCTATCTTGAATCCAGTGGCAAAGTGAGCAAGGGACCCACGTCTGGGCATACCCTGCCAACTTAGGGCGAACAAAGCGATACCAAAGGGGATGATGGACGGAGCGTTAGAGCAAATCAAACACTCACCCCCAGTCAACTGATCTGGGTTTAATCCATCATCATTCTTTAGCTCACTCCACCACCCCAGTTCAGACATGGCCATATGCAAATCAGTCTGACCCTGTGCCTCATGGGAACAGTCCAGCCCGAACTGCCCAGCCATGTCTTCCCTAGACCGGAAACAAGCATCCTGGGACCGGTTTCGGGTTCAAAACCCTCATCAGCCAGGCTATCTTGAATCCAGTGGCAAAGTGAGCAAGGGACCCACGTCTGGGCATATCCTGCCAACTTAGGGTGAACAAAGCGATACCAAAGGGGATGATGGACGGAGTGTTAGTGCAAATCAAACACTCACCCCCAGTCAACTGATCTGGGTTTAATTCATCATCATTCTTTAGCTCACTCCACCACCATTGTTCAGACATGGCCATATGCAAATCAGTCTGACCCTGTGCCTCATGGGAACGGTCCAGACCGAACTGCCAAGCCATGTCTTCCCTGGACCGGAAACAAGCATCCTGGGACCGGTTTCGGGTTCAAAACCCTCATCAGCCAGGCTATCTTGAATCCAGTGGCAAAGTGAGCAAGGGACCCACATCTGGGCATACCCTGCCAACTTAGGGCGAACAAAGCGATACCAAAGTGGATGATGGACGGAGCGTTAGAGCAAATCAAACACTCACCCCCAGTCAACTGATCTGGGTTTAATCCATCATCATTCTTTAGCTCACTCCACAACCCCAGTTCAGACATGGGCATATGCAAATCAGTCTGACCCTGTGCCTCATGGGAACAGTCCAGCCCGAACTGCCAAGCCATGTCTTCCCTGGACCAGAAACAAGCATCCTGGGACCAGTTTCGGGTTCAAAACCCTCATCAGCCAGGCTATCTTGAATCCAGTGGCAAAGTGAGCAAGGGACCCACGTCTGGGCATACCCTGCCAACTTAGGGCGAACAAAGCAATACCAAGGGGATGATGGACGGAGCGTTAGAGCAAATCAAACACTCACCCCCAGTCAACTGATCTGGGTTTAATCCATCATCATTCTTTAGCTCACTCCACCACCCCAGTTCAGACATGGCCATATGCAAATCAGTCTGACCCTGTGCCTCATGGGAACAGTCCAGCCCGAACTGCCAAGCCATGTCTTCCCTGGACCAGAAACAAGCATCCTGGGACCGGTTTCGGGTTCAAAACCCTCATCAGCCAGGCTATCTTGAATCCCAGTGGCAAAGTGAGCAAGGGACCCACGTCTGGGCATACCCTGCCAACTTAGGAGGCGAACAAGCGATACCAAAGGGGATGATGGACGGAGCGTTAGAGCAAATCAAACACTCACCCCCAGTCAACTGATCTGGGTTTAATCCATCATCATTCTTTAGCTCACTCCACCACCCCAGTTCAGACATGGCCATATGCAAATCAGTCTGACCCTGTGCCTCATGGGAACAGTCCAGCCCGAACTGCCAAGCCATGTCTTCCCTGGACCGGAAACAAGCATCCTGGGACCGGTTTCGGGTTCAAAACCCTCATCAGCAAGCCTATCTTGAATCCAGTGGCAAAGTGAGCAAGGGACCCACGTCTGGGCATACCCTGCCAACTTAGGGCGAACAAAGCGATACATAATACAGGGCACATGGATATTCAAAAATATATTTGAGGTGCTCTATAACACCTACATATGTAAGACATGTCTGCCTGTGCACTCAAATGACAGAGTAGAACTGAGAAGATTTGACAAACTATATGAGACGCTACCCGCTTTTTAAGCTACCATCTTCAGATGCTTAGCACATGTGAGAATACATGTATAAGTAGACATATTCCTCAGGCACGAGAGCACGCAGACCTTTCAACTTGACAGCTTGCACTTCCCATCTGAGTACAGAAAGAGGCAAGAGAAGTGCTGAAAGAGACAGGAGAGGAGTAGAAAGAGGGAAGAGGGGTGCAGAAAGAGCCAAGAGGGATGCAGAAAGAAGCAAGATATGTGCAGAAAGAAGCAACAGAAGTGCAGAAAGAAGCAACAAAGCTGCAGAAAGAGGCAAGAGGAGTACAGAAAGAAGCAAGAGAGGTACAGAAAGAAGCAAGAGAGTTGCAGAAAGAGAGAAGAGGGAGGCAAGAGAAGAGTAGAATGAGGAAGAGAGGTGCAGAAAGAGGGAAGACTGCTGCAGAAAGAGGCAAAAGGGTACAGAAAGAAGTAAGAAAGGTGCAGAAAGAATCAAGAGAAGTGTACAAAGAAGGAACAGAGTGCAGAAAGAGGCAAGAGAGGTGCAGAAAGAGGAAAGAAGGGTGCAGTAAGAGCCAAGAGGGGTGCAGAAAGAAGCAAAGTACAGAAAGAAGCAAGAGAAGTGCAGAAAGAACCAACAGAGTGTAGTGATCACTCCAAGCTGGTTGTGATGTTTTAAAAGTATTTATTGAAGATCAGTAGTACATCAGTAATACAGCCCCACCAGGAGCACCCAGCATGGTTCTCAGCCCTTCTCCAACTGTGGTTTACAGAGACCAACATTCCATATTACATCATTCTTACAATGTTCCACTGGTGGAGCAATGGATGACATAAACAACAATATAGCTAGGATATAACATATCCTCATTTCTTCCAAACGAGAAAACAGAAAAAAGAAATAAAGAAGTCAGATGTAGAAAATAGAAAAACGAAATAGAGGGAGAGAACCTGGGAGAAACAGGCAATAGGTTGAAAGGAAGAAAACAATCGAGAAACTTGAAGAAACAGATAAAGATAATCCAAACAGAATAAAGATAATCCAAACAGATAAAGATAATCCATTAACCATCCTCCCTTCTCTATATAACAGAAGAAAAGAAAAAGAAAGAGACAAACCATCAAAAGAAGGAGAGAAACCATCAATGACTACCCTCTGCACACCCACTAGCCATGTAAGTATGCGAGAAGGCAACCCAAATCAGGGAGAAACCAGATGACAGAGAAGAAGAGAAAAACCAAGGATTACTCACTCTTCTCTATCACGAAAAGAAGACTGAATAATAAATTGAGAACAGCACTGGGCTACAGTGTGGACAATAAAACAAAGCATAAAAATGTATAGAAAAACAAACGCCCAGTGAAACCTAAACCTTTGAAACATAAACCTTGCACTACGGTAATGGGACTCGAACCCAAACCGTACACCCAATGAGGGTAAAAATTCGAATGTGCAAAAGGATCTCGTGAGGAGACTAAAATGTTGTGCAACATTAGAAACGTAAACCTTGCACTATGGTAATGGGACTAGGACCCAAACCATACACCCAAACTGGGTAAAACTAGTGTGTGCAGGGCGACCTAAAGAGAGGTCTAAACATTGTGCACTGTAGAATAAAAACAGAACCAACACTACACCTTACACAAGGTAACAGAAAAAAAAGAACGTGCAATAAGTAGTGAAGGTATAAGACCTTGAAATGTACCTCAACTGGAGGTCTAGATATGCACAAAGAAAAGAGGGAACACCCAAAAACACACCTCGCGGAGAGGTCAAGAAAAGTGCATGTATGTGCCGGACAAAAGTCCGTGCAACGTTTGAAACTTGAGGTAAAAGTGTGCACCGAAACAAAAGAGACAAAATACCTCGTGAAGAGGTCAACGTTGTGCACTAGGGTAGCAGGACAAAAACCACTGCGAGACACCTCCTGTAGAGGTAAGAACAATGTGCACTGTAAAGTCGGGACTAAAACCCCTGTGAGACACCTCATGTGGAGGTAGCAACAATGTGCACTGTAATGACGGGACTAAAACCCCTGTGCACTGTAGTGACGGGATTAACACCCCTGCAAGACACCTCGTGTTGAGGTAAAGATTGTGCACTGTGTGAAGGTGAAAACCTTAGACACCCTATGTAGGGTAAAATGTAAACCTAGACATTGTGCACTGTGTGAAGGTAAAAACTATTGTGCACTGTACAACACTAAAAATATTGTGAACCATTTACTGAGTAATTATAGTTAAGACACAGAGGAAAAAAACGTTTAAAACTCATCCCTAACATTAGGAAATCAAATGTGTGTGTGTGCGTGTGCACCACAATGTCCACAGAAAAACTGTAATCCAACCTAGGAGGCAAAAATGTTCTCCGGTGAGAGATTTCACATAGGAATGTGCAGGAACTTAAACTAATAAAATGTTCCACGTTGAACGGAGCAGCTTGCAAAAAATAATAATGAAAAAGGATACCGGCTGAATGTTGCTTGAAGCACTTGTGACATAAGCTAGAAAATTACGAAACAGTACCTTGCTGGCAGGAACCACAGAAAAACCTCCTCAAGCAATGGACAACTTGAAAGGTCAACTCCTCGGACGAGAAAGGTCGACAAAGAGCAAGTGAAGAAGAGCGCGCAGGGGCACAAGACATCAGAGGCAATAACTTTAATAGCACGCAAGAACCAAACGTGGTTGACAGAGGCACAGAGCAAGGCAGGATACTTCAGAGCACCTCGAGTTCAATGTGCTCAGGCGGCGCCAAACATAGGATGGAGGCACGTAATTTACGCTGTGCCGGGTGGCTGCAGGAAAACGTCATAAATGGCTCCACAGGTGCTGGATGCGAAGAGGTGAGGAGCGCGCGCTTACTTTCAAGTTTTGAAACGCAGTGTGGCAGTTTTTACCGGCTTCACTGTAGAGAAGACCACTGACACGAAAAAAAAATAAAAAACTGAATATTACTCACTCCGATGGCCGCCTCATGCGGAAGGGAAGGAGATGAAACCAAATCCAAATCGCTTTCAGCTGGTACACATAGAAAAGCCATACACCAAAGTAACATGACTAATAAAGTAAACTCTCACCAGATCGAGCAAAACAAGTCTTGTGCTGACACTGCTTTCAAAAACCCATACAAAGATGAGCAAAAGGTTAGATGACAGTCATAAGGATTGAACTTGCACTTGAACAGCATGCTGTTAAAAATACACGCAGGTACAGAGTACCTTGCTTCCAAAGGCAGTAGATGTTGGTTGTTGCTTATTAGACATTATTTGATGTAAGTCCTTCTGCGTCACGTACGAGTTGAGACACCTTGACTGGCACACACATGAGAAAACACTTCTTCACCAGACAGTGTGTAGACATTAATGATGGCAGGCTTACAGCACAAGACGCAGGCGTTGGCAGACACAAGAGTTGGCAGGCTTACCCTCACTGAAGGCTCAGCACAAAGGCGTAATGGAGGAGACACAGGCAGCTTTGACTTTAGACCAGGTGATGCAGTTGAAATAGACTGTAGGAACAGAAAGAACAGACCTTTGAGATGCTGTGGGAACAGCAGGCAGAGACTTGAGCTGCATAGAAACTAGAACTGGCACTTTTGCGTTGAGGGCGACCGGTGGGAGGTCACTGGTGGGGCTGATATGTAGTCAGTAGTTAAGTAAGTGCAGCTGTAGACAGAAGAGTTGCTTTAGCTTGAGAGTAGGTCCTCAGATGCTCCAGACTTGAAATTGAAGGCCTTAGAGGTAGCACACGCAGATTATTTGCTTCAACTCGTCGCCATAAAATTGTAGTGATCACTCCAAGCTGGTTGTGATGTTTTAAGAGTATTTATTGAAGATCAGTAGTACATCAGTAATACAGCCCCACCAGGAGCACCCAGCATGGTGCTCAGGCCCTTCTCCAACTGTGGTTTACAGAGACCAACATTCCATATTACATCATTCTTACAATGTTCCACTGGTGGAGCAATGGATGACATAAACAACAATATAGCTAGGATATAACACAGAGGTGCAGAAAGAGGAAAGAGGGGTGCAGAAAGAGGCAAGAGAGGTGCAGAAAGAGGTAAGAGAGGAGAAGAAAGAGGGCAGAGGGGTGCAGAAAGAGGCAAGAGAGGTGCAAAAAGAGGGAAGAGGGCTGAAGAAAGAGGCAAGAGGGGTACAGAAAAGCAAAAAAAGTGCAGAAAGAAGGAACAGAGGTGCAGGAAAAGGCAATGGAGGTATAGAAAGAGAGAAGAGGGGTGCAGAAAGAAGCAAGACAAGTGCAGAAAGAAGCAAGAGAAGTGCACAAAGAACAAACAGTAGTGCAGAAAGAGGCAAGAGGGGTGCAGAAAAAGGCAATAGAAGTGCATAAAGGGTCAAGAGAACTGCAGAAAGAAGCAAGAGAGGTACAGAAAGAGGCAAGAGAGGTGCAGAAAGAGGGAAGAGGGGTGCAGAAAGAGGCAAGAGATGTGCAGAAAGAAGCAACACAGGTACAGAAAGAGGCAAAGGAAGTGCAGAAAGACACAAGCGAGGTGCAGAAACAGGGAAGAGGGGTGCAGAAAGAGGCAAGATGCGTTCAGAAAGAAGCAGGAGAGGTGCAGAAAGATGCAAGATAAGTGAAGGAAGAATCCACAGAGGTGCAGAAAGAGATATGAGACGTGCAGAAAGAGGCCAAAGAAGCACAGAAAGAGGAAAGAGAGGTGCAGATAAAGGGGAAGAGAGGTGCACAAAGAGGCAAGAGAGGTGCACAAAGAGGCAAGAGAGGTTCACAAAGAGGCAAGAGAGGTTCAGAAAGAGGGAAGAGGGCTGCAGAAAGAGGCAAGAGGGGTGCAGATAGAAGCAAGAAAGGTGCAGAAAAAAACAAGAGAACTGCAGAAAGAGGAATAAAGGCGTAGAAAGAAGAATAAAGGTTCATAAAGAGGCAAGAGAGGTGCAGAAAGAGGCAAGAGAAGTGCAGAAACGAGCAACAGAGTTGCAGAAAGAGGCAAGAGAAGTGCAGAAAGAGGCAAGAAACGTGCAGAAAGAGGCAAGAGAGTTGCAGAAAGATGGAAGAGAGTTGAAGAAAGAGACAAGACAAGTGCAGAAAGAGGCAAGAGAGGTGCAGAAAGAGGCAAGAGAGGTGCAGAAAGAGGCAAGAGAAGTACAGAAAGGATCAACAGAGGTGCAGAAAGAGGCAAAAGAACTGCAGTAAGAGGCAAGAGAGGTGCAAAAAGAGACAAGAGAGGTGCAGAAAGAAGGAAGATGGGTGCGGAAAGAGGCAAATTGAGAGGTGCAGAAAGAAGCAGGAGGGGAGCAGAAAGAAGAAAGAGAAGACCGGAAAGACGCAACAGAAATGCAGAAAGAAGCACGAGAGGTGCAGAAAGAGGGAATAAGGGTGTAGCAAGAGGCAAGGGGGTGCAGAAAAAGCAAGAGAGGTGCTGAAAGAAGCAAGAGAAATGCAAAAAATACTAACAAAGGTGCAGAAATAAGCAAGAGGGGTGCAGAAAGAGGCAAGAGAGGTGTAGAAAGAAGCAAGAGAGGTACAGAAAGAGGCAAGAGAGGTGCAGAAGGAAGCAAGAGAACTGCAGAAAGAGGAAGAAAGGTGCAGAAAGAGGCAAGAGAGGTGTAGAAAGAACCAAGAGAAGTGCAGAAAGAGGCAAGAGAGGTACAGAAAGAGGCAAGAGAGGTGCAGAAAGAGGCAAGAGGGGTACAGAAAGAGGTAAGAGGGGTTTAGAAAGAAGCAAGAGAGGTGCCGAAAGAAGCAAGAGAAGTGCAGAAATAAGGAACAGAGTTTCATAAAGAGGCAAGAGGGGTGCAGAAGAAGGCAAGGGAAGTGAAGAAAGAAACAACAGAGGTGCAGAAAGACGCAAGACAAGTGCATAAAGTGGCAAGAGAGGTGCAGAGAGAATCAAGAGATGTGCAGAAAAGGGGAAAAGGGGTGGAGAAATTGGCAAGAGGGGTGCAGAAATAAGCAAGATTGGTGCAGAGAGAATCAAGAGAAGTGCAGAAAGAAGCAACAGAGTTGCAGTAAGAGGCAAGAGGGGTACAGAAGGTGGCAAGAGAAGTGCAGAAAGAAGCAATAGAGGTGCAGAAAGACGGAAGAGAAGTGCAGAAAGAGGCAAGAGAGGTGCAGTAATAGGCAAGAGAGGTACAGAAAGGGGGAAGAGGAGTGGAGAAAGAGGCAAGAGGGGTGCAGAAAGAAGCAAGAGAGGCACAGAAAGAGAAAGGAGGGGTGCAGAAAGAGGCAAGAGGGGTGCAAAAAGGGGCAAGAGAGTTGTAGAAGGAGGGAGAGGGGTGCAGAAAGGGGCAAGAGGTATGCAGAAAGAAGCAAGAGAAGTGCAGAAAGAAGCAACAGAGGTGCAGAAAGAGGCAAGAGGGGTGCAGAAAAAAGCAAGAGAAGTGCAGCAAGAAGCAACAGAGGTGCAGAAAGACGCAAGAGAAGTGCAGAAAGAGGCAAGAGAGGTGCAGAAAGGGCAAAGATGGGTGGAGAAAAAGGCAAGGGGGTGCAGAAAGAAGCAAGAGAGGTGCAGAAAGAAACAAGAGAAGTACAGAAAGAAGCAATAGAGGTGCAGAAAGAGGCAAGAGGGGTACAGAAAGAGGCAAGAGAAGGGCAGAAAGTAGCCACAGAGGTGCATAAAGAGGTATGAGAAGTGCAGAAAGAGGCAAGAGAGATGCAGAAAGAGGGAAGAGGGGTGCAGAAAGAGGCAAGAGGGGTGCAGAAAGAAGCAAGAGAGGTGCAAAAAGAAGCAAGAGAAGTGCAGAAAAAGGAAAGAGCTGTGCAGTAAGAAGCAAGAGAGGTACAGAAAGAAGCAAAAGAACTGCAGAAAGAAACAAGAGAAGTGCAGAATGAAGCAACAGAGGTACAGAAGGAGGTAAGAGAAGTGCAGAAAGAGGCAAGAGAGATGCAGAAAGAGGGAAGAGGGGTGCAGAAAGAGGTAAGAGGGGTTTAGAAAGAAGCAAGAGAGGTGCCGAAAGAAGCAAGAGAAGTGCAGAAATAAGGAACAGAGTTTCATAAAGAGGCAAGAGGAGTGCAGAAGAAGGCAAGGGAAGTGCAGTGAAAAACAACAGAGGTGCAGAAAGACCCAAGACAAGTGCAGAAAGCAGCAAGAGAGGTGTAGAAAGAGGCAAGGAATGTGCAGAAAAGGGGACGAGGGGTGGAGAAATTGGCAAGAGGGTGCAGAAATAAGCAAGATTGGTGCAGAGAGAATCAAGAGAAGTGCAGAAAGAAGCAACAGACGTGCAGAAAGAGGCAAGGGGGTGCAGAAAGAGGCAAGAGGGGTGCAGAAAAAGGGAGAGGGGTGCAGAAAGAGGCAAGAGGGGTGTAGAAAGAGGCAAGAGGGGTACATAAAGAAGCAAAAGAGGTGCAGAAAGAATCAAGATAAGTGCAGAAAGAAGAAACAGAGTTGCAGAAAGAGGCAAGAGGGGTACAGAAAGTGGCAATAGAAGTGCAGAAAGAAGCAACAGAGGTGCAGAAAGACAGAAGACAAGTGCAGAAAGAGGCAAGAGAGGTGCAGTAATAGGCAAGAGAGGTACAGAAAGGGGAAGAGGAGTGGAGAAAGAGGCAAGAGGGGTGCAGAAAGAAGCAAGAGAGATGCAGAAAGAGAAAGGAGGGATGCAGAAAGAGGCAAGAGGGGTGCAAAAATGGGCAAGAGAGTTGTTCCGCACTTTGTTGGTGAAAAAAAAGAAAAAATATATATATATATATATATATATATATATATTATCTACTGGCGGTCGCCAGTAGATAGTTATAGTTAGGACCTATTTTCCATAGGAAATCCGCAACATTCTATTTGCAATAACGTTGGCGCCGGTTGACGAATCTTCGCGAAAGCTTCCAACTTGTTGGGGCGCTCCGGTCCGCTCCTATCCTGAAAGTCTCGGGGTGATTCGTCAAGCGGGGCCGAGAAAAAGGGGGTCCCAAAACGCGTTTTCCCCATTCATTTTCCATAGGAACCTTTAGTCGCAGCTACAGCCCGAACTGCTGAACGGAATTACACCAAATTTGGCAAAGAGGTAGCCCTTGGTTCAGTGTTGTGCCTTTTGCTTAAATGGTGTAAATCCGTTCAGTAGTTCCTGAGAAATTTGAAAAAGAATACACATATATATCTGGGCGGAGCCTAACCACACATGTCATCGTGAGATCTGATTGGCTGTCAGCACTTCATCCTGGAATTGCTGGCAGCCATCTTGGGACCAATATAAATGATAGTACCCCATTGAAATGCATTGTAGTGAATTGAAGATTTTGAGGGTTACCAAAAGGAGAACTATAAAGGGTGATAACAGACTTCAGTTACATTAGAATTCATTTGTTGATGGTACCATACTAATTTCAGGAATTGTGGTGTGTTCTAAGGTGATTTTACCCTGTGAAAAACCATCTGCTGGGATATCATGAATCATGTTTGAGAGAAAACTATTTTCACATGCTTGTCCCATACAGTTTTGGAAGGTGCTCCAGAAGCTAAAATGAGAGCATATTTTCTGTAAATTCACATTATCTTTCTCAGTCATGTGAGAATGAAGTCTGACATTCTCAGTAAAACATGTACATCCAACAAGGGCAGAGACTGTCAGTTGATTCCTTTGTGTTCTACTGCAGCTTCCCAGAGTGTTCTAAAGAACAACTAGCGTGCTAACAGCCTTACTTATGACAAAAGTATGGCACACCTGAAGCCATCTTGATTGGAATAAACTGGTAACACTTAAAACATTTAATTTAAAAAGGAACAAAATGATGGGGTTCATTTTGTCATAGAAATGATGGTTAGTGCTGTAGAAAGAAAAATTAGGACATGTTTCAAGTGTGATCTCAAATATCTTCCTGTTATATTTCAACAGGAGCAGCCTGTCAGTTGATGCCTTTGTGTTCTACTGCAGCTTCCCAGAGTGTTCTAAAGAACAACTAGAGCGCTAACAGCCTTACTTATGCAAAAGTATGGCACACCTAAAGCCATCTTGATTGGAATAAACTGGTAACTCTTAAAACATTTAATTTAAAAAGGAACAAAATGAGGGGGTTCATTTTGTCATAGAAATTATGGTTAGTGCTGTAGAAAGAAAAATTAGGACATGTTTTAAGTGAGATCTCAAATATCTTCCTGTTATATTTCAACAGGAGCAGCCTGTCAGTTGATGCCTTTGTGTTCTACTGCAGCTTCCCAGAGTGTTCTAAAGAACAACTAGAGCGCTAACAGTCTTACTTATGACAAAAGTATGGCACACCTGAAGCCATCTTGATTGGAATAAACTGGTAACACTTAAAACATTTAATTTAAAAAGGAACAAAATGAGGGGGTTCATTTTGCCATAGAAATTATGGTTAGTGCTGCAGAAAGAAAATTTAGGGCATGTTTTAAGTGAGATCTCAAATCCTCTTCTATTTCATTAGAAAATTCTGACATGCAGACTGAAACAATCACTTTCAATACCAGCAGTAGACTTCCAGTTAACTCCCTGGTGAGCAGTAGCTTTACTACAGTGATCTAATGAACAACTAGAGTGCTAACATTCTGAATTTATGGCAAATGTGTGACACATCTGAATGCCTTCTTGATGGAATCAAAGTAAAAAACTGAAAGCATTTCCTACTGAGGAGACTGCAGTAAATGACGAAATTAGGAAACTTCATAACAAATAAGTCTCCCAAGATGGCCACCAGAGAAAAAAGAGCCCAAATGTAGCACAAATATCACCCAGATGTAGCCCACATATAGCACAATGACAGAAGTGTGCAAAACACTTTTTATTTTTAGTTTTTCTGCAGTTTTATATAGTGCAAACTGGTCAGGTATTGGAGCGTTACATCTTACTTGGACCCCTTATTGCGCATTTTGCACGAAGTACATGAGATTGATCTTGCGAAACATTGAACTTTACGATTCTGTTAACCTGAAGTTGCTCTGAGCCGGGCTTTGTAACACCTGTTTTTACCTACTGGTTTTAATTAATTCTCACTGTATTGTATTAGGAAAGAGGATTTACTGTTTTTATGTACACTTTTATGATCTATGTTTCTAAATCAGATCAAATAAAGTTTAATGAATTCTATGGCAGGACGGAGGCGAGGATTATGCATATCTTTCCTCACTTTATTTGCATAGCAGTTCAAAGAAAACGCAACACAACAATCATTAAACAAAAGACTACACAACCCATGAACCATTAGGGGGGTAGTCTCCAAGGCAACTATAGTCCAATAATATCACAGTCCATCGTATATAATATTGTGACGTCCCTTCCGCTTCCTCTTTCTTCACTGCTCGTCAGTTAAGTGCATTTCTTACATTCTTGGCTTAATCTGACGTTGTTGCTGTTTGTATAGCGGTTTCTTGTGCACTTTATTAGCATTATTGCCTTGGTATTGTTTCATATTCTCTGCGCAGCAAGCTCTTGCCCGAGCGCGTTCTCCCCTCGCAGTTTCTCCCACTGTGTGCTCTGCGCGCGGTGAGATCCTGTCAGGCGCGTCTGGTCCGAGCGAGGCAGCTCCGTCGAGCGCTCCCGCTGGTCTTTACGCGCGTTTGGGAATCCGGTCACTCCTTTAGTGTCCTCTTGATTCCCGACCAACCCTCGCCTAATTTTGACACCGCTACGCGGTGATTTCCCCACACGGCCACGTTAGTGACCAGCGCCACCTGGTGGTGGTAATTGGTATTGCGCCTCAGTCTATTCTTATAACAGCTTCGGGGAAAGCCCAGCTGTTGGAGCATCGGCGAGGGGGCTGTCTTAAGGATTTTAAGGGCATTTGTTCTGTGCTCACACCCTCTGCTATCATGTCTTTTCCAGAAGACCATTTTTACTCCTCCTACCAGGAAGTGGAGGAGGAATGGCCCCCCAACTTCTCCCTCCAGCAGTGGACCAAGCCCTCTCTCTGGCTATTTCTAGGGCGCTGGTTGATAAGCTGGCGAAAAGCATCCCTGGGGTGTTCAGTGACCCAGATCTGGTGGTGGCGGTTCCAAGTAGCTCCCAGATGGGGAATAACAGGGCCGTTAAGCATAACGCGGGGCACTTGGAAGGATTTGATAAACTTACGGAGACCTTCCTCAAGAGTGCGCGAACGCTAAAACATGCACCCTGCCGGGAGGAGGAGGGGCCCGGAGAAAATTGCCACACTGTCACCACTATTGTAGACCCCGACGGCGGGTTTCCCTTAGAGGGAGAGGGTGTATCGGAGGATGATTTCTCCTCCGATGAGGATAAGGACTCGGGCGTCCCTGGCGTCCAGAGTCCCACTCCTCTCAGTCCCCGGTTGGGGACGGGGTCCACTCGGACATGTTCGAGCCTACCCAAATTTACCATCCTAGGTCGGCAGAGTGGACACCTGACGCCAAAGTGGCAGAGTATGTGGTGGGGAAAATCCATCAACCCCTTGAAAGGGAGGTCAGGAATAGGATGAGGGAGAATGCCCCAGGCCCTCACTGAAGGGGAAGGTGGCACACACGCCTGAAATTGATGAGAAACTATGTACCTTTTTCTCCAAGTATATGAGGGATCCCAAGAAAGGAATTGATAGGTCTTGGACGTGGTAGGGCCCTTGACCCAAATTATTCACTTGACGGAGCGTTCCAAAGAGTCAGGATCCCCTTTGTCCACGGATATTGTGGCTGGTTGGGCGCACTACCCTAAACCCTAAAACACTAACCCCTCCACTACCCAAACACCACTGCACTATCCTAAACCCTAAAACACTACCCCCAGCACGACACCCTACACTACCCAAACATAACTGCACTACCCTAAACCCTAAAACACTACCACCAGCACGACTCCCTACACTACCCAAACACCACTGCACTACCCTAAACCCTAAAACACTAACCCCAGCATGACCCCCTATACTACCCAAACACAACTGCACTACCCTAAACCCTAAAACACTACCCCCAGCACGACCCCCTATACTACCCAAACACCACTGCACTACCCTAAACCCTAAAACACTAACCCCAGCATGACCCCCTACACTACCCAAACACCACTGCACTACCCTATACCCTAAAACACGACCCCATACACTACACAAACACGACTGCACTACCCTAAACCCTAAAACACTACCCACAGCATGACCCCCTTCACTACACAAACACCACTGCACTGCCCTAAACCCTAAAACACTACCCCAGCACTACGCCCTACACTACCCAAACACCACTGCACTAACATAAACCCTAAAACACTACCCCCAGCACAACCCCCTACACTACACAAACACCACTGCACTACCCTAAACCCTAAAACACTACCCCCAGCACAACTCCCTACACTACCCAAACACCACTGCACTACCCTAAACCCTAAATCTACCCCCAGCATGACCCCCTACACTACCCAAACACCACTGCACTACCCTAAACCATAAAACACTACCCCCAGCATGACCCCCTACACTACACAAACACCACTGCACTACCCTAAACCCTAAAACACTACCACCAGCATGACCCCCTACACTACTCAAACACCACTGCACTACCCTAAACCCTAAAACACTACCCCAGCACGACCCCCTACACTACCCATACACCACTGCACTACCCTAAACCCTAAAACACTACCCACAGCACGACCTCCTACACTACTGCACTACCCTAAACCCTAAAACACTACCCCCAGCACGACCCCCTACACTACCCAAACACCACTGCACTACCCTAAACCCTAGAAAAGAAACCCCCACCCCATGCCCAATCCCCTTACCTCTCACTCCTCATGGTTCCTCTCTCCTTGTGGTTCCTGCTTCATGTCATCTCTGAGGGCGGTGCACGTCATTGTGAGGAAACGGAACAGCCTCTGTTTCCTTACAACGACATGGATCGTCTACATGTTTTTAGAACGCATGGTCATTTACCATACATACCTTTACAACAAAATTCGTTGTAAAGGCATGCGTAGTAAATGACCATGCGTTCTAAAAATGCGTAGTAATGACTTCGTGATGTACAACGCATGCGTGATAATGCATGCGTTGTAATGGTATCGCAAAGTAAAAAGTCGTTGTAACGGCTGTTTACCGATCGAAGCTGGTCCCTGTTCTTCAGTGAGACGTTTATTTGATTAATTAGGAGGAAGGAATGTGGTTTTTTTACCGAAAAGTGCATTCCCGGCTGTTGTATTGTGAAGGTGTCCGCGTGGCCTGGATTCACTTCCGGTGAGAGAGTGGAAGAGTCTGTTTGGATCTAAAGGAGTTCTGTTGTTAGACGGGGCCGGCGCGACATGTCATCAGAAAACATAGCTAATGGAAAGCGTCCTCCCTGAAGTGTGGAGCAGTGCCATGAGAGGTTAACGAGTGTGCGTCCCACCGCAGTATGACCGTACCACGTGACCCATGTGCCGCCTCCAGGGTACGGGAGGCAGAAGCGGCATCGCAGGTCCTCTTGAAGACCGTTGTAGCACTAATTCTACATTTTGGTACTAGGGCATTTTAACTTCGTTGTTCCTGCCAGATACAAAGAGAAGATCCTGTGTTATTCAGTGCCCTTGTTACCTTTTTTGTGGGTTGTGGTGCTTGTCACTTCGCTGCCCCGCCGGTGCACACGACTGGGCACCCCACCTCGTGTGCCATCTGCAGGGCCTCTGCCCTCGGATCACTGGTTTCGGTTTCTGGAGTGGCAACATAAACAGTTGCTCCCAAAGGACTAGCCTGAACACTTAGGTGAATATCCCCTGCACCAGCATTCCACGGAAATTCTTTCCTAGCTCTCCCACGTCAAAGAGCACGGCTCCGCTCGCGACACCGTATGGCGTCATCGGAGCCATAAGAGGACCTCATCGGCGTGCTGACGTCAGTTCCACCCATTTTTTCCGTGCCACCGAGGCAAACAGGTGACCGAGACATTTTCACATGTATACATAGTATAATAAATATATATATATTCACTGAAAAAACCATAGGTTTCAGGCACGTTATAGTTAGAAATTAGCATTTAATAAACCTTAGAAATTCACTGAAAAAACCATAGGTTTCAGGCACGTTATAGTTAGAAATTAGCATTTAAAAAACCTTAGAAATTCACTGAAAAAACCATATGTTTCAGGGGCGTTATAGTTAGTTGGACATTTCACTCGTACAAAAGCATAGAAATTCCCCCGTTATAGTTAGTTCAGCTAACTATAACTCGCGCGCCCGCAATGCACTGCTGATGACGTCACATATTACATCACTCATGACATGGTCAGTGACATCACTCATGACATCACTGATGACATCTCAAATGACATCACTGATGACATCATCCAGTGAATGTTTGTTTTTCTGAAAATTAAATATATTTTATATATGTATATCTCAAGGTCGATGGAAGAATAAATGGGTATATAAGTGTCTAAATGGATGATTTTTTTTGTAAAATTGATTGTATAACTGACTAAGTGTATCTTAGTGAATACATGGGTTAGTGAGTAATGTTTAAAAATAAAATATCTGTATCAGTCTCTCACTTTGTGTATAAGTGGCTGCATGGATTGGTGAGTAGCTACATGAGTGTCTATATGGGTTATTAGTTGGTTTTTTGAGTATCAGTATGAGTGTCTGAGTGTCTGTATGGTTCGGTGGGGGGAATTACTTAGTGCATAGATGCATGAATGAGTGACTCACTGTTTGTATGTGTTGAAGACAGCATGTGTGCAGGACTGTATAGGTGGATGAGTATGTGTATGGGTCTGTTAGTGAGTGAATGACTGTCTCAATAGTGTCTTTATGAGTAACTACATATGTTTTAAACTAGTATATGTGAGTATTGGTGTATATAAGTGAGTATATGTGAGAGTGAGAGATTGGAAGAGTTACTGTACAAATAAGTAGGTGTTTCTATAAGTGATTGTTTAAGAGAGTAAGTATGTGTAAATTTCTGTAGAAGTGTGGTAGTGTGTGTATAACTGTATATGCAAGTAAATGGATGTTTGATACTTTGTTTGCATGTGTGACTATGTGTGTGAGTAACTCTATGGATGAGTGGCGGTGTGTAACAGGATGTATAGGTGTATGAGTACATATGATGAGTGAGTACATGTATGAGTGACTGTATAGGACTGTTGGTGAATGAGTGGATGTGTGTGTAGATCTTGGAATTACTGAATAGGTGTGTTGTATCTGGTATTGGTATGTCCATTGTTTTGAAAATGTTAGTTTGTATTTTTGAGTGTGTGTATCAAAGGATATATTAGGGTGAGAGGAGGTCTGCCACTCTATCACAAGGATGATGTCATCAGTGATGTCATCAGTGATGTCATGAGTGATGTCACTGACCATGTCATGAGTGATGTAATATGTGACGTCATCAGCAGTGCATTGCGGGCGTGCGAGTTATAGTTAGCTGAACTAACTATAACGGGGAATTTCTATGGTTTTGTACGAGTGAAATGTCCAACTAACTATAACGCCCCTGAAAGATATGGTTTTTTCAGTGAATATATATATATATATATATATATATATACATATATATATATATATATATATATATATATATATATATATATATATATTTATATATTATCTACTGGCGGTCGCCAGTAGATAGTTATAGTTAGAACCTATTTTCCATAGGAAATCCGCGACATTCTATTTGAAATAACTGTCTTGCCGGTTGACGTATCTTCGCAAAATTTTCAAACTTTGTGGGGCGCTCCGGTCCGCTCCTACCCTGAAAGTCTCGGGGTGATTCGTCAAGCGGGGGCCGAGAAAAAGGGGGTCCCAAAACACGTTTTCCCCATTCATTTTTCCATAGGAAACTTTAGACACGGCTACAGCCCGAACTGCTGAACGGAATTACACCAAATTTGGCAAAGAGGTAGTTCTTGGTTCAGAAAGAACCCTTTTGTTAAATGGTGTAAATCCGTTCAGTAGTTGCTGAGAAAATCAAAAGTAAAAGTACATATATATCTATGGGCACGGAGGATCCGCGCACCCTGAGCGCACCCTGCGCGCACCGTCCCGATCACGAGCTGCATGTTAATTGGCTGTCAACATTCCGATTCAGGAAATGTTGGCAGCCATTTTGTCCCTCGGTAGAACCGAGGGACAGAAACAAGTGCGCAAAGCGCACAAAGGGGGCAGGGTAGAAACACCCTGACCCCCTAGGTCTGCTCAGGGAATCCCATAAGGACTCCCTGGGCAGAAAAAAGCATTTTATTTTATTTTTTAAATCGGCAGGATGCGCTCAGCGTGCGCGGATCCTGCCGATAAAAATAAAAAAATCGAAGCGCGCTCTCCCGTGCTTCGATTGGATTTCGCCCCCGGGTGGCCCAAGTCCCGGGGGCATGGTGGGGGGGTTAAATTTATGTATGGGGGGCCTCAAAGGGCCCCCCAAGCCCCGGGGACCGCCACCCCCCAGGGCTTTCATTTTAAAATGGTGCGGGAGGGCACTCGGCCCTCCCGCAGCCCCGGGGACCACCACCTCCCCAGGGCTTCTTTTTAAAAAAAAAAAAAAATTCCTGTGTGGGAGGGCTTGAGCAGGAAACCTGCTCTCTCTTCCAATATCTAAAGCAAATTGCTTTTCCACACGGGGAGCTGCATGTCAGCAGCTCCCCATGTGGAAAAGCAATGCCGGCTCTCGAAGGACGCGGGGAGCCGGCGGGACCGTGGGGGCATTGGGGCTCCCCTCACGGTCTCCATTATTATGTATAGGCCCCGGGGGATGGGGTCCCCGGGGAGAATATAAATTAGTGGTAGGAGCTATCAAAAATTTTACGGAGAAATAAGGAGTCGCGCACCCAGCGCGCCGCTCAGCGCGGCCCCTAGTGTGAACGCGTTGGGTGCGCGACTCCCAGCGCGGCTCCCTGGTGTAAACGTGTTGGGTGCGTGACTCCAAGGTAAACGCGTTGGGTGCGCGAATCCCCCAAATATTTAAAAAAATTACGTAAATATACATGAAGTATATATGTTTATATCTTGGGTGGCTCTAAAAAGAGCCCTTGTGTTTATTGATAGATTATGGTACCTACAAGTAAGTACCGATGCAGAGTCTAAAGTTGATGAGAAAGACTCTGTTACCCTCATCCTTAAAATGTACACCGTCTCTCCTACAGATGCCATCCATATTAAAACGCAGATTGTTTAATAAATAATATATTTACAAATAAATATAAAAAACTAAAGAAATTCAGTACAAGAAACATAACTATAACTATTATGACACTTAAATATTAGCTTTTGAAAAACCTTTGAAATTCACTGAAAAAACCATAGGTTTCAGCCACGTTATAGTTAGAAATTAGCATTTAAAAAACCTTTGAAATTCACTGAAAAAACCATAGGTTTTAGGGACAGTTATAGTTAGTTGGACATTTCACTCGTACAAAACCCGTGAAATTCCCCTGTTATAGTTAGTTCAGCTAACTATAACTCGCGCCCCACAATGCACTGCTGATGACGTCACATATTACATCACTCATGACATGGTCAGTGACATCACTGATGACATCACTGATGACATCTCAAATGACATCATTCATGTGATATTTTCATGCATCTTCTCACACCCTAATATAACTTTTGATACACCCACTCTAAGTTACAGACTGCCATTCTCAAAACCATAGACACTCCAACACCAAAAACTACATACCCACTCACTGATTCTTAGGTCTACACACACATCCACTCACTCACCTGTACAGTCACTCATACTTACAGTCACTCAGTACAGGACTATCATATGCACTCATACACCTATATAAACACTCACACACCGCCACTCCTCCATAGAGGTACACACACACCTAGTCAGTCATGCAAAAAATTAATCACACACCCATTTACTCACCTATACAGTTATACACACACCAGGTCAGTTACTCATACAAATATACTAGCACATTCTTACGCTCTTATACAATAACTGATACAAGCACACACAATTCATACAGCCACTCTCACAATCACACACTCTCACGTATAGCCTTTTAAATACTCTAACACACATATATACTACCTTTCACATATGTAGTTACTCACACATGTACCACTGGGACATACATTCACTCACTAACACACTCTTACACTCACTTACCCACCCATACAGTCTATCACAGATGCACTCTTGAAACTATCCACCCAGTGAATCACCCACTCACACATCTATGCACAGTCGCACACACCCCATCCACACAAACACTCAGGCACCCATACAGATACTCAGACACCAAATCTATAACTCTTATAGACACTCATGTAGCTATTCACAAACCCATGCTGCCACTTACACAGCAAGAGACAGACGGATACAGACATTGACACAGTTTAGTCAGTAACCCATGCATTCAGTAAGACACCTTTAATCACTCACTTATAGAATTAGTCACGCACCTACTAAATCATCCATACAGACACTTATACACCCACTCATTCTTCAATGCGTCTTTTCCTATATATATAAAAAATATTTAAACTTTATAGAAACACACAGTCACTGGATGATGTCATCAGTGATGTCATTTGAGATGTCATCAGTGATGTCATCAGTGATGTCACTGACCATGTCATGAGTGATGTAATATGTGGCGTCATCAGCAGTGCATTGCGGGGCGCGAGTTATAGTTAGCTGAACTAACTATAACAGGGGAATTTCACGGGTTTTGCACGAGTGAAATGTCCAACTAACTATAACTGTCCCTAAAACCTATGGTTTTTTCAGTGAATTTCAAAGGTTTTTAAATGCTAATTTCTAACTATAACGTGTCTGAAACCTTTGGTTTTTCAGTGAATATATATATATATATTACCTACTGGCGGTCGCCAGTAGGTAGTTATAGTTAGGACCTCGTTTCTATTCGAAAAGTGTTTTTTCTTTTGCCAATATCTTTGGCGCCGTTTGACGAATCTTCACAAAATTTTTTAAACTAATGCCCTGCTCCGGTCAGCTCCTGAAGTGAAAGTTTCGGGGTGATTCGTCAAGCAGGGGCCAAGAAAAAATGGGGGTCCCAAAACGCGTTTTCTCCATGTTCATTTCCATAAGAAACTTTAGACAAAGCTACAGCCTGAACTGCTGAACGGAATTACACCAAATTTGGCAAAAAGGTAGCTCTTGGTTTAAAAGGCGTTCTTTTTGTTAAATGGTGTAAATCCGTTCAGTAGTTCCTGAGAAATTAAAAATTTAAAAATATTGATTTCTGGTGACCGCGGTGGATCTGCAACCCGCCCGAGCACGAGCTCGATTCTGATTGGCTGCCAACACTTCAAACCAGAAAGTGTTGGCAGCCATCTTGCGAGTCACAAGAAAAAAGTTAAAAATTAAGTAAAGGGGGCAGGGTAGAAACACCCTGACCCCCTAGGTCTGCTCGGTGGGTCCCACAGGAACCCCTAGGGCCAAAAAAAGCATTTTTAAAAACTTTCCGGCAGGATTCGCGCTGGGTTCGCAAATCTGGCTGTATTTTTTTTTTAAAACTAAGCTTGGGCTCACGCGCTTCATTTGTTTTAAGCCCCTGGGTGGGCCATGTCCTGGGGGCAATGCAGATTAATGTAAATGGCCTCAGGAGGGGGCCACGATGTCCCCTTCCCGTTATTTAATTTGTTTTTTTTAAATGGCTTTGTTCCTGGGGGTGGGGTCCCCAGGGTCCACAAAATATTAATAGAAGGGGGCCACACAGCCCCCTTCTAGTAAAAAAAGAAAAGCCGGCATCTCACCGGAGGGCTCGCACCCTCCCTGCACCACTCTGCAAACACGCCTCCTGGCACGTTCTAAGTTGGGGGATTAAGTCTCCCTCAATCCTGAGGGTCCCTGGGGTCCAACTAGCCCACCAGGTACCTCCAGTAAGCCCCACACAGTGGGATTAATGAGAGGTGGTCCGACGCCATGCCCCTTTTTACACCACTCTGCAAACGTGCCTCTTGGCGCACTGCTGGTGGGGCGATGAGGTCCTCTTGTGTCCTGAGGACCTCAGGACTAAAGTGGACTTCATCCCCCTAGTAGCAGTGCGCCAGGAGGCGCGTTTGCAGAGTGGTGTAAAAAGGGGGCGTGTCCTTGGACCACTCTCAGCAATCCAGCTGTGTGGGGCTTACTAGAGATAACAGGAGGGCTAGTTGGCCCCCAGGGACCCTCAGGAGGCAAGGGGACTTCATCTCCCAACCAAGTGCACCCCAGGAGGTGCGTTTGCAGAGTGGTGGAGAAAGGGGGCGTGGCCTGTGTTCACTTCTCAGCAATACCACTATCTGGGGCTTACAGGAGGTATCAGGTAGGCTAGTTGGCCCCTAATGACCCCCAGCAGCAAAGGGGTCTTTAATCCCCATCCAAGAGCATTTGCAGACTGGTGCTCAAAGGGGGCATGGCCTGCTATGAGAACTTACCAATGCTGCTGTGTGGGACTTACTGGAGGTAATAGGATGGGTAGTTGGCCCCCAAGGTTGTCCTTGGGGGCCAACTATCCCTCCTGTTACCTCCAGTAAGTCCCACACAGTGGGATTGCTAAGAGGTCTTCGGAGTCCATGCCCCTCCTTTCTCCACCACTCTGCAAACGTACCTCCTGGCACACTACGGGTTGAGGGATGAAGTCCACTTTACTCCTGAGGGACTTTGGGGGCCAAAAAGCCCTCCTGGTACCTCCTATATGTTCAACCCAGCGGAATTCCTGAGCACTGGCTGGGGGCCCAGCCCCCTTTCTCCACCACTCCTCAAACGCGACTACCAGTTAAAGAAGCATTTGTAATGTAATAGGTCTTGCATTTGCAAGAGTTAGAGTTATTGGCATTGTAAATGTAAATGTTTTTTACTAATGTTTTTTGGAGTGGAGTGGATGTAGGTTGTATGTAGTGGAATTATGTGGTATGTTGTGCAGTGCAATTATGTGGATAGAAAGTGTGTGGTTTTTAGTGTTTAGGAATTATGTAGAGTGGGATTATGTGTTATGGAGAGTAATTATGTGGTATGGTAGTCTATGTTGTGGAGTGGTAACCTCAGGTTTAGTTTTCCTCGTTTCCATAGAAGCTAAACTATAAACTCAATGAGGCAAAAAAAAGAAGGAACCACTGAGGAGCACTTCTGGACCTAGTCAGAGGTATGAGCAGGGCCACTGGAATTATGCGACTGTTTGACTACACCGACTTTCGCACAGTTATACATTTTCCACATTTGCCACATAATTCATCATCAACTGCATAATCTGCAGATTTTAACAAAAAAAACCTTGTTTCTAGCTCAAACGGCTCAAACGTTACCAAAATTGCATTGACAAGTGTTACAGCGTGGTGGAAGGCCCTTTGCAAACCTAGAATGGTCACCTGTTACTTATTGCTAAATGTGGGTGTTAAATTGGTTCTAATGGTGTGCAAACCACTCTTGCTTCTTTCTGAGCCTCTGTTGCCTTTTACAGCATTTCTGTTGCTTCTTTCTGCACCTTTCCTTCTTTTTCTGCACTTCTCATACCTCTTTCTGCACATCTCTTCCACTTTCTGCACCTCTCTTGTCTCTTTTTGCACCCCTGTTCCCTCTTTCTGCACCTCTCCTGCCTTTTTCTGAACATCTCTTGCCTCTTTCTGTTCTTCTCTTGCCTCTTTCTGCACCTCTGTTGCTTCTTTCTGCAACTCTCTTGCCTCTTTCTGCACTTCTCTTGCCTCCTTCTGCACCCCTCTTGCTTCTTTCTGCACTTCTCTTGCCTCTTTCTGCACCTCTCTTGCTTCTTTCTGAACCCTCTTGCCTCTTTCTGTACCCTTCTTCCCTCTTTGTGCAACTCTCTTGCCTCTTTCTGCACCTCTCTTTCCTCTTTCTGGGCCCCTCTTGCCGAATGTATGATGATACAACGCGTACCATCACAACGCGGTATGTTACATCGCGGTCTTGACAACGCAAGTCGTTACATCGACTTGCGCTGGAGGGCGCTGGATTTCGGAATAGTATGAATTACTATTCCAACTCCATTCTACGTACAGTAGGGAAGGTGTTGGAATAGTAATTCACACTATTCCTTAGTCTAGAGCGCCCTCCAGTGTAAGTCGATGTAACGACTTGCGTTGTGAAAACCACGATGTAACCACACCGCATTGTAATGGTTGCCTGGTAAAGGATGTTTCCCCTCTTGCCTCTTTGTACACATCTTTTCCTTCTTTCTGCACTTCATTTGTTTCTTTCTGCACCTCTCTTGCTTCTTTCTGCACCCTCGTGCCTCTTCCTGCACATTTCTTCCCTCTTTCTGCACTTCTCTTGCTTCTTTCTGCACCTCTCTTGCTTCTTTCGGCACCCCTGTTGCCTCTTTCTGTACTCATCTTCCCTCTTTCTGCACCTCTCTTGTCTTTTTGTGCACCTCTCTTGCCTGTTTCTGCACCTCTCTTGCCTCTTTCTGTACTTCTCTTGCCTCTTTCTGCACCTCTGTTGCTTCTTTCTGCAACTCTCTTGCCTCTTTCTGCACTTCTCCTTCCTTCTTCTGCACCCTTCTTCCTTCTTTGTGCAACTCTCTTGCCTCTTTCTGCACCTCTCTTTCCTCTTTCTGGACCCCTCTTGCCTCTTTGTGCACATCTTTTCCTTCTTTCTGCACTTCTTTTGTTTCTTTCTGCACCTCTCTTGCTGCTTTCTGCACCCTTGTGCCTCTTCCTGCACCTTTCTTCCCTCTTTCTGCACCTCTCTTGCCTCTTTCTGCTAACCCTGGGCGGAGTTCGCGGAGTTGCGCTACGCGAAACTCCACGAAGTGGAAAAAAACTCTGCTGTGCTACGCGGAGCTCCGCAAGCGGAAGAGTGCGATCGAAAAATGCTGTTCGCGGTGATTTTCAGTGCCGGATGCTTGTCCACACTGTGCAAATCATCGCGAACGGCACCATGCACAGCGCAAGCGGGCACTGCTGTCCTTTCTGCCTCTTAAGTACATTTTTACTCGAGCGGCAGCTTTCTCAACGCGAACGGGCAGTTTCTCAACGCGAGCGGTCGCGAGCATACGCGACCACTGGCAATGAGAAACCTGACCCCCCCGTGTTGAGAAATCTCACCGGGAGGTTTATTTTCCACGCTCGCGCTCGCCAACTTGATGTTGACGATCGCGAACGAGGAATAATCTCGCTGGGAGGTGGATTTTCCTCGCTTGCGCTCGTCAACATGACGTTGACAAACGTGAGTGGGGAAAAAAACTCCGCTACGCGGAGTGGAGTTTTTCAGAACTCCGCGAGCTCCACATAATGCGGAGTGCGAGAAAACTCCGCAAACTCTGCAAGCAGAGCGGAGTTCACTGCCCAGGCTTACTTTCTGCACCCCTGTTCCCTCTTTATGTACCTCTCCTGCTTGTTTCTGCACCTCTGTTGCTTCTTTATGCACCCTTGTGCCTCTTCCTGCACCTTTCTTCCCTCTTTCTGCACCCCTGTTGCCTCTTTCTGCACTCGTCTTCCCTCTTTCTGCACCTCTCTTGTCTTTTTTTGCACCTCTCCTGCCTGTTTCTGCACCTCTCTTACGGCTTTCTGCACATCTCTTGCTTGTTTCTGCACCTCTGTTGCTTCTTTCTGCACTTCTCTTGCCTCTTTCTGTATTTCTGTTGCTTCTTTCTGCACTCCTCTTGCCTCTTTCTACATTTCTGTTGCTTCTTTCTGCACTTCTCTTGCCTCTTTCTGCAACCCTCTTGCCTCTTTCTGGACCTCTGTTGCTTCTTTCTGCATTTCTCTTGCTTCTTTCTGCACCTCTCTTGCTTCTTTCGGCACCCCTGTTGCCCCTTTCTGCACTCGCCTTTCGTCTTTGTGCACCTCTCTTGACTCTTTGTGCACATCTCTTGTCATTTTCTGTACCTCTCTTGCCTCTTTCTGCACTTTTGTTGTCTCTTTCTGTACCTCTGTTGCTTCTTTCTGCACCTCTCTTTCTGCACCTCTGTTGCCTCTTTCTGCACCTCACTTGCTTCTTTCTGCACCCCTCTTGCATCTTTCTGTACCCCTCTTCCCTCTTTCTGCACCTCTCTTGCCTCTTTCTGCACCCCTGTTCCCTCTTTCTGCAACTCTGCTGCCCTTTTCTGCCCCTCTCTTCCCTCTTTCTGCACCCCTCTTGACTCTTTCTGCACCCATGTTCCCTTTTTCTGCACCTCTCTTGCCTGTTTCTGCAACTCTCTTGCCTCTTTCTGCAGTTCTCTTGCCTCCTTCTGCACCTCTGTTGCTTCTTTCTGTACTTCTCTTGCCTCTTTCTGCACCCCTCTTGTCTGTTTGTGCACCTCTGTTGGTTCTTTCTGCACTGCTCTTGCTTCTTTCTGGACCTCTTTTGCAAATTTCTGCACCCCTTTTGCCTCCTTCTGCACCCCTCTTGCCTCCTTCCGCACCTCTGTTGGTTCTTTCTTCACTGCTCTTGCTTCTTTCTGCACCTTTTTTGCCTGTTTCTATAACTCTCTTGCCTCTTT
Organism: Calotriton arnoldi; assembly: GCA_963921515.1. Taxonomy (NCBI): domain Eukaryota; kingdom Metazoa; phylum Chordata; class Amphibia; order Caudata; family Salamandridae; genus Calotriton; species Calotriton arnoldi. The sequence goes on along the minus strand of CAWUFW010002997.1, from coordinate 1,872,924 downwards.
CTGCACTTCCTTTGCCTCATTCTGCACCTCTGTTGCTTGTTTCTGCTTTTTGCTTGCTTGTTTCTGCATCTTTCTTCCTCTTTATGCACTACCATTGCCTCTTTATGTGCGCCCCTTGCTTCATTCTGCACCTTTCTTCCTCTTTCTGTACCTCTCATGTCTCTTTCTACACCTTTCTTCCTCTTTCTGCACCTCTCCAGCTTCTTTCTGCACCTCTCTTGGTTCTTTCTGCACTTCTGTTGCCTCTTTCTGCACATTTCTTACTCTTTCTGCACCTGTCTTGATTTTTCTGCACTTCTCTTGCCTCTTTCTGTAGTTGTCTCACCTCTTTCTGTACTCAAATGGGAAGTGCAAGCTGTCAAGTTTAAAGATCTACGTGCTCTCAGGACTGAGGTATATATCTACTTGTACATGTATTCTTACATGTGTTATGCATCTGAAGATGGTAGCTTAAAAAGCGGGTAACTTCTCGTATAAGTGGTCAAATCTTCTCAGTTCTGCTCTGTCATTCAGCTGTACAGGCAGACATGTCTTATGTATGTAGGTGTTATAGAGCCCCTCAAATATACTATTGAATACCCATGTACCCTGTATTGTGAGCAGAAAGAAATGCATACACCCCTTTGTACACAAATTTACAGAGTCTGCTGTTGAAACACAGGTATTCAAGTATTTGTATGTTTATTTTTATGTAACATGTCACTAGGTAAAAGCAGACACACACGTATGCATACCTTCACAAACTTGGTGAGACTTACAACAGTGATATGGTTAGGATTGCTGTTTTACATTTGGTAGGCCTAACATTCTGAGCAGTCGATGACTAGTGACCCTTGAAGAGAAAAGTGAGGTTTAAGACATCTTGGGAGAAGGATTAGTGATTAAGCTACTTTGTATCAGTCTGTGGAGAGGTACAGTCAAAGTACGCCTTTTTCTGCATCTCTGTTGCTTCTTTCTGCACTTCTCTTGCTTTTTTCTCCACCTTTCTTCCTCTTTCAGGACTTCTGTTGCCTCTTTCTGTATTTTTCTTGCTTCTTTCTGCACCTTTCTTCCTCTTTCTGCACCTCTCTTCCCTCTTTCTGCACTTCTCTTGCTTCTTTCTGCGCCTTTCTTCCTCTTTCTGTACATGTTTTACCTATGCATGCGTAGTCAGAAATTAGCATTTAAAAAACCTTAGAAATTCACTGAAAAAAACACAGGGATGTTATAGTAAGGCTGACATTTCACTCATACAAAACCAGAGAAATTCGGCCGTTCATAGTTAGCTGAGCTAACTATAACTCGCGCCCCTGCAATGCACTGCTGATGACGTCACATATTACATCACTCATGACATGGTCAGTGACATCACTGACGACATCACTGATGACATCTCAAATGACATCACTGATGACATCATCCAGTGACTGAGTGTTTCTAAAAAGTTTAAGAATGTTATATATATACGCACCAAGGTTTATTGAAGAATGAGTGGGTGTATGACTGTCTGAATGGATGATTTAGTGGGTGCGTGACTGACTGTATAAGTGAGTGATTAAACGTGTCTCAGTGAATGTATGGGTGAGTGACTAATCTCTGTGAATGTCTGTATCAGTCTGTCAGTCGGTGTGTAAGTGGCTGCATGGGTTGGTGAGTAGCTACATGAGTGTCTATATGGGTTAATGATTGGTTGTCTGATTACCTGTATGTGTGCCTGAGTGTCTATGTGGGTGGTTGGGGGGGTTTGTGACTCCCTGCATGGATGTGTGAGTGGGTGATTCAGTGGGTGTATGGGTTCATGAGTACGTCTGCGAGGGGCTGTATGGGTGAGTGAGTGTGCGTATGGCTGTATTGGTAAGTGAATGGATTTGTCTCAGTGGTATATGTGTGAGTAATTACATATGTGAAAGGCAGTATATGTGAGTGTTCCTTCGCCCGTTCATCTCCTCCACTAGACCCATTGACTGTGGAGTCCCGCAGGGCTCGGCATTGAGCCCCACTCTTTTTAATGTATATCTGGCCCCCCTTGCTTTGCTGATTGAACAATGTGGTGTGAAGGTTGTCTCGTATGCTGATGACACTCAGCTGGTGTTCTCATTTAAAGAACACACGGAGGCAGCATTCACGAACTTCAAACAGTGTCTGCGAATAATTTCATCTTGGATGACAGACAGCTGTATGAAGTTGAACACTGAAAAAACAGAGGTCCTGTTCTTCAATCAACTTTCTCCCCCTCAGTCGGAACTCTGGTGGCCAGCTGAGCTCAACCCCCCTCCGCTTCCGGTGAGCTCAGCTAGGAACCTGGGGTTTAAGTTTGCTTCCAGCCTATCAGGTCGTGCCCAGATTTGTAAAGTCTCTTCTGCTTGTTTTTGGAAATTGAAAAGCTTGCGGAGACTTTTGCTCTTTCTGCCAATGGACTGCAGAAAAAATGTGTTCCATGCTTTAGTCACATCCCAGCTTGACTACGCGAACAGTCTCTACTTGGGGCTCCCAGATTATCTGATCAGGAAACTACAGATTATACAAAACGCGGCAGCTAGGCTGATCAGAAACGTACCACTTCACCACCACATCTCTCCTCACCTGCGGAGCCTTCACTGGCTGCCGGTTAAGAGGCGGATCGAGTTTAAGGCATTGACATTTGCCTTCAGATCGACCAGAGATTGTGGTCCCCAATATTTGAAGCACAGACTCCGGAGATATCACCAGACTAGATCTCTGAGGTCAAATCACCAGGATTTACTGGTGATTCCGTGCTTCAAAAAAGCCAGGATTGGGGGTCGTGCTTTCTCTGTGAAAACCGCCTCCCTGTGGAACTCTATGCCGGAGCACCTTCGTAAGGCGAAGTCAGAACTCCTGTTCAGGAAGGCCTTAAAAACTTGGCTCTTTAGCCAAACTTAAAACCCTGTCCAGTCCCTAAGCCCACGCCCGCAATGTATCTGTCGCTAGCGCCGGGACACTTCCGTTGGAGGTAGCTGTGCGCTTTATAAACTGCAATAATAATAATAATATAAGTGACTATATGCGAGAGTGAGTGATTGTGAGAGTGGCTGTATGGATGAGTGTGTGCTTGTGTCACTGATTGTATAAGAGAGTAAGTATGTGCTAGTATATGTATGAATAAGTAAGGTGGTGTGTGTATAACTGTATAGGTGAGTAAATGGGAGTGTGATTGAGTCTTTGGGTGACTGACTAGGTGTGTGAGCATCTCTGTGGGTGAGTGGCGGTATGTGAGTGTCTGTATGGGTATATGAGTGCATATATCAGTGGCTATATTGATGAGTGACTGCATGCATGAGTGACTGTATGGTTGAGTGAGTGGCTGTGTGTAGACCTTCGAATCAGTGAGTGGGTATGTACTAACTGGTATTGGTGTGTCTACGGTTTCGTGTATGATAGTCTGTATTTTAGAGTGGGTGTATGAAAGGTTATATTAGGGTGTGAAGAGGTGCATCAGATATTAAGTGGATGATGTCATCAGTGATGTCATTTGAGATGTCATCAGTGATGTCACTGGCCATGTCATGAGTGATGTAATATGTGGCGTCATCAGCAGTGCATTGCGGTGGCACAAGTTATAGTTAGCTCAGCTAACTATAACGGCCAAATTTCTCTGGTTTTGTACGAGTGAAATGTCAGCCTAACTATAATGTCCCTGAAACCTGTGTTTTTTTCAGTTATTTTTATATATATATATATATATATGAACAAATAAATGAGATGCTGAATCCTGAACCACCTTGGGTCCGTGCCTCCTTCCAGAGAGTTTCTGTGGGAGGTGGTTGTTTTGGTTCATATATATATATATATATATATATATATATATATGAACAGATACACCTCCAAACACAAAGAGATGACTCCGGCACTCCAGCGATTTACACCACAGCTGTTTATTTCAGACCTGAGCGATACAACATCCACGCGTTCCGGCTGCCTCACACAGCCTTGTTCACGATGGTGAGCATTCGTTTTTTTTTGTTTTTTATGTGCATTGTTCAAAACAAACATGGAAAGTGGACTAATCAATGCCATTCCTTGAAGTTAGGCTTAAATATAAGCGCCATCTTGAAACATGTTTCTTATATAGTATATAATATAATTTACACTTTAAAATGACAATTCCTATGTAAAAGCAGATTAAAAACTTTTTACAAATAGAAAATAGCATTATTTCAACTCAACTGAAATTTTATATGGGGATCACGTGTTTAAATCACATACTTATATTTCATATCTAAATTACATTCCTACATTTCAATTACATGGGCAAGTGCCCGTTATTGTATTCATAAGAAACACTTCATATATCATAAGGGGCTCAAAAGAAAAAAACAATCTTCAAATACTTCACAGAGGATTTTTTTAAAAAGTGCAACAGTACTTAAAGTGACTACGTGCTAAATATAAAATACTAACTATATTCCTAAAAAGTGTTTCCTTCACATCCTTTTGACCCCAAAACACTATTTTTACCTTTTTTTCCTTTTTATATTTTTATTTTCTTTTAAAGTGCTTGTTAATCCCCTACATTCCAGTTCCCATGTTAAAACCAAATTTTTTTAAATCATATTTTAAAAACGTTAATTTCAATGTTACTTATTGTAATTTTGTTCATGCTCATCTGATGAGTTCTTTGAGAGAGCTATGGGGGAATTTAATAAAGACAGGTATGCAACTCTTCATCCATATTAAAACCATTAGGTTCTCGACTATCCAACTCTAGGATGAGATATGTTTCAAGTTTACGCAATTCCTTTTCTCTGTCTCCGCCTCTCCTTTTTTTTGGCGCTTGTGCTATACAACTGTATTTTAATGTAGCTGGATCACTGGAATGTTCTTTTTCAAAGTGCCTTGCTATGGGGTAACTACGATCTTTATTGACTATGGCTCTTCTATGCTGGAGAATACGTTTGTGTACTGGAAGAGTCGTGCTACCGACATAGATTTTATTGCACGGGCATTTTAAAATATATACAACAAAGTCAGATTTGCATGTTAAAAATCCTTTTACCTTCACAGTTTTGTTAAAAGCTGTCTTAAACGATGTCATATTCTCTCCATGTAGACAAGCCTTGCACTTAAAACATTTTTTAAAACCTTCCTTTTGTTTTAACCAAGTGCATTTTGCTTTGACTTCTAGGTTGTCACTTCTAACTAGGTAATCCCTCAATGATTTAGATTTCCTATAAGTGATCTGAGGTCTTCTTGTGACCTGATGTCCTATTAAAGGATCTTGTCTGATAAAGTGCCAGTGCTTTTGTAAAATCTGTCGGATTTTAAGATGTTCCTTATTATATGTTGTAATAAATCTATGATTGACTTCTTGTTTTTTACTATTCTTCCTCTTGTCTGATCTAGATGGGTCAAAAAGTATCTTATCTCTTTTTATACTCCTGGATTTTCTGGAAGCTGTTTCTAAGAGTTCCCGCGAATATCCTCTCTGCAGAAAACGAGATTTCATGTCATTCTCAACTCTTTCATATTCCTTTTGCGAGCTACATGCCCTTCTAGCTCTATAAAATTCACCAAATGGGATACTTCTAATCAGGGGGGCTGGGTGTGCACTTTGAGCATGTAAAATTGTGTTCCCTGCCGTCTTCTTCCTAAAAATAGTAGTCTCTAACTTCTCCCCCTCTACCATGACTCTTACGTCCAAAAAATCAATCGATGTTGTACTCTTATGACCCACAAAATTCAAATTCAAATCATTTATATTCAGATCCCTGATAAAATCATCCACTTCCGTCTCCGTGCCCTGCCACAGCATGAAGACGTCATCAATATACCTTAGCCACAAAAGAATTCTATCAGACCAGGGACTCAATTCTGGACCCCCGAGCACCCGCTCCTCCCACCAGCCTAGATGTAAATTAGCATAGCTGGGGGCGAAGCAGGTGCACATAGCTGTCCCTTGTTCCTGTTGGAAAAGATCATTTTCAAACAAAAAAATGTTTTTAGTAAGACAATCCTCCATCATCTCCAAAAGCATACCATTATGCTCAGTGTATTTCATGGGTTTCATCCTTAAATAATATTCGGTGGCCCTAAGTCCATCCTGATGTCTGATACTGGTATATAACGTAGATACATCTAATGTTACCAGAACCATTTCTTTATCCCATCTGACATCATAAATCTGTTTTAAAAAATCGGATGAATCCTTCAGATATGATGGTAAAGTCTTAACTATGGGATTTAAAAAATAATCTAGATATTTAGAAACATTTTCAAACAGGCTGTTTTGGGCTGAAATTATAGGCCTACCCGGTGGGTGAGTTAGATTTTTATGCACTTTCGGGATCATATAGAATGTCGGGAGTACTGGGTGTTCTTGTTTTAAAAACTTATATTCGTCCCAACTTAAAAGATCTTTTTCTCTCCAATCAAACAACTTATCATAACATTTTTCTTGAATTCTTTCATAGTCACTCATCTTAATTTTTTTGTAGCATTCAGTGTTATTCAATTGTTTCATCGCTTCTTCATGGTACAATTCTCTGCCCCAAAGTACAACATTTCCGCCCTTATCTGAGGGCTTTACAATAACTTCTGAGCTTTTACTGATCTTTTCAACAGTTCTGAACAATTTTCTCTCTACTGGATCATGGTATGTGGAGTCTTTACTACAAGAGTAATAGAGGTTCCTTAGATCTTGTGTGACATGTTCACGTAAAAATATCTAGGTTGTCTCTTCCTGTTTGCGGTATGTACCTAGATTTAGGACGGAAAGGGGTTTGCGCTCTTGCACCTGTTAGTAATTTGCTTAATGTTGTATTAACAGTTTGGGATTCACCTCCCATCTCGGGATCAAATTCAGTTTCATTCTGTAAGGACCACAGGTCATCCAAGATTGTAACATCAGAGACTGTTAACTCTCCAATTGTTGGTAGAACATTGCTTGCATTGTCAGTCCTATTATTACTAATATTATAGTTGGAATGTATTTTGGTCAATTTCATTTTTCGTATGAATCTAAATAGATCCATTCTGCAATTCGCGTAATTGAATTCGCCTTTATGACAGTATGATAGACCTAATTCTAGTATCGCGGTCGCCAGTAGATAGTTATAGTTAGGACCTATTATCCATAGGAAATCCGCGACATTCTATTTGAAATAACGTTGGCGCCGGTTGACGAATCTTCGCGAAAGTTTCCAACTTGTTGGGGCGCTCCGCTCCTACCCTGAAAGTCTCGGGTTGATTCGTCAAGCGGGGCCGAGAAAAAAGGGGGGTCCCAAAACACGTTTTCCCCATTCATTTTTCCATAGGAACCTTTAGTCGCAGCTACAGCCCGAACTGCTGAACGGAATTACACCAAATTTGGCAAAGAGGTAGCCCTTGGTTCAGTGTCGTGCCTTTTGCTTAAATGGTGTAAATCCGTTCAGTAGTTTCTGAGAAAATCACAAATAAAATCACATATATATCTATGGCCGAGTAGGGTCCGCGTACCCTCCCGATCACGAGCTGCATGCTAATTGGCTGTCAACACTCCAAATCAGGAAGTGTTGGCAGCCATTTTATCCCTCGGTAGAACCGAGGGACAGAAACAAGTGCGCAAAGCGCAAAAGGGAGCAGGGTAGAAACACCTGACCCCTAGGTCTGCTCAGGGGATCCCACAAGGACCCCTGGGCAGAAAAAAGCATTTTTTTTTTTTAAACGGCGGGATGCGCTTAGGGTGCGCGGATCTTGCCGAGGAAAAAAAAAAGAAACAAAATCGTGAAACGCACAAAGGGGGCAGAGTAGAAACACCCTGACCCCTAGGCCTGCTCAGGGGTCCCACAAGAACCCCCTGGGCAGAAAAAAGCATTTTTTTTTTTTTAAATCGCCAGGATGCGCTCAGGGTGCGCGGATCCTGCCGAAAAAGAAAAATCGAGCGCGGTCTCCGGCTTCGATGTTTATTGCCCCGGGTGGGCCAAGTCCCGGGGGCATGGTGGGGGGTTTAAATTTAATGTGGGGGCCTCTAAGGCCCCCAAGCCCAGGGACCGCCACCCCCGGGGCTTTCAAAAAATAATGGTGCGGGAGGGCTCTTGGCCCTCCCGCAGCCCTGAGACCGCCACCCCCAGGGCTTCTTTTTAAAAAAAAATTTGGACCTGTGTGGGGGGGCTCCAGCCCCCCCACACGCCCCGGGGACCGCCACCTCCCCGGGGCTGTGAAATGGTTGGGAGGGGGGCCGCGCGGCCCCCCTCCTGGAGCCCTTGATGGCCCGGGGGACCGCCACGGGGGATGGGGTCCCCGGGGCCTTAAATGGCCTGAGGAGGGGGGCCACGCAGACCCCCTCTTAATTAAAAAAATAAACTCGAGGGCATGGCCCGGGGGATGGGAGTCCCCGAGGCCAATACAGGCCCAGGGAAGGGGGCCATGCGGCCCCCTTCCCGTTTTTTTTTTAATTTAAAAATAATAAATTGCTCAGGCCCCGGGGGATGGGGTCCCCGGGGCCAAAAGTGGCCACGGGATGGGGGGCCACGCAGCCCCCCTCCCATTAAAAAAAAAACGACCGGCATCGTGCCAGAGGCCCCGCCCCCTCCCTGCAGTACTCTGCAAATGCGCCCCCTGGCGCGTTTAGAAAGGAAGTAATTCCCCTTGAATACTGGGGGTCCCTGAGGGCCAACTAGCCCACCAGGAACCTCCAGTATGCGCCAGGGGCTGCGTTGCAGAGAGGTGTACAGAGGCCACGCCCCTTTTACACCTCTCTGCAACGCAGCTCTGTGGTGCTTTTTAGAAGTACATGGTGGGCTAGTTGGACTCCAGGGACCCTCAGGATTCAAGGGGACTTAATCCCCCAACTAAAACGCGCCACGGGCGCGTTTGCACAGTGGTGAAGGGAGGGGGCAGGGCTTCAGGTGACATGTGTGCAAACAGGCCCCGTGGTGCATTTTAAGATGGGCAATTAAATCCCCTTCAATCCTTAGGGTCCCTAGGTGCCAACTACCCCAACAGCTACGTCCAGAAAGCGCCACAGAGCTGCATTGCAGAGAGGTGCAAAAAGGGGCGTCGCCTCTGAACACCTCACTGCAACGCAGCTCCGTGGCGCCTACTGGAGGTACAGGGTGGGCTAGTTGGACCCCAGGGACCCTCATGATTCAAGGGGACTTAATCCCCAACTTAAAACGCGCCACGGAGCGCGTATCACAGATGTCACCTCAGGCCCCGCCCCTCCCTTCACCATTGTGCAAATATTCCTCTAAAATCAGCTGAACTACGAATTCCTATTTACTCACCTGTTATCAGGAGAGACCTCAGTGCTGCATCTTTCAGCCCAGTACTGATCCTGAAAAGTAATTTTAACCGTACTTACCAGTAACTTGAATTTCCTTCCATAGGATATCATTGACTGGTTTCACTTGGAAATTCTTCTAAGTGTGGAGTTTTGGAACTTTATAATATTCCTCTAAAATCAGCCGAAATACGAATTCCGATTTACTCACCTGTTATCAGGAGAGACCTCAGTGCTGCATCTTTCAGCCAGTACTGATCCTGAAAAGTAATTTTAACCGTACTTACCAGTAACTTGAATTTCGTTCCATAGGATATCATTGCCTCCTTTTTGCTGAAAAAGTTTCTAAGTGTCGATTTTTGAAACATACAAATATTCCTCTAAAATCAGCCGAACTACGAATTCCGATTTACTCACCTGTTATCAGGAGAGACCTCAGTGCTGCATCTTTCAGCCCAGTACTGATCCTGAAAAGTAATTTTAACCGTACTTACCAGTAACTTGAATTTCCTTCCATAGGAATCCATTGTCTGGTTTTCAGCAGAAAAGTTTCAAAGTGTTGATTTTCACAAACTACAAATATTCCTTAAAAATCGCCTGTATGACTTAAACGCATTCTTTCAACTGTTTACAGGAGATGCACCAGTGCTGGATCCAGGAACCACCACTGAGTAAGAAAAAGTAACGATAACACTACTAACCTGCTAAGTGAATTTCCTCCCATAGGATAACATTGGTGATTCTATGTGAAAAAGTTTCTGTCAACTTTTAAAATACAATAATATTCCTTAAAAATCACTACTGTAACCAAAACGCTTTTACTCAACTGTTTACAGGAGATGTTCCAGGACTGAATCTAGGATCCAGTCCTGTGGTTAGAAAAGTAATCCATAAAGTAACTAATTGCATTTAGCTAGAAATTCACATTGAGCTCAATGTTGCATTGTGTTTGAAATTGTATTGCCCATTGCAACAACTGTAACTACTGTACTTAAAAGTCTATTGCCTATTTGCAAAGTATTTAAACTAAAGTAATTCATTCTGAGAAAGTATATTTTGTAATGTAATGTATAATGTAATTACAATGTAATTTAAAAAATAAAACATCTAAAAATAAATAGTTTAAAAAAATGTAGTAAATCAGTATCAAAAAAATAAATATAACAATTAATACATTTAAAAATTGTCATTTACAAAACCTTTGAAATTCACTGAAAAAAACCATAGGTTTCAGACATGTTATAGTTAGGAATTAGCATTTAAAAAACCTTTGAAATTCACTGAAAAAACCATAGGTTTCAGGCTTGTTATAGTTAGGAATTAGCATTTTAAAAACCTTTGAAATTCACTGAAAAAACCATAGGTTTCAGGCCTGTTATAGTTAGGGTTTAGCATTTAAAAAACCTTTGAAATTCACTGAAAAAACCATAGGTTTTAGGGAAAGTTATAGTTAGTTGGACATTGCACTCGTACAAAACCCGTGAAATTCCCCTGTTATAGTTAGTTCAGCTAACTATAACTCGCGCCCTACAATGCACTGCTGATGACGTCACATATTACATCACTCATGACATGGTCATTGACATCACTCATGACATCACTGATGACATCTCAAATGACATCACTCATGACATCATCCATGTGAGAATTTAATGCATCTTCTCACACCCTAATATAACTTTTGATACACCCACTCTAAATTACAGACTGCCATTCTCAAAACCATACACACTCCAATACCAATAAGTACATACTCACTCACTGATTCTTAGGTCTACACACACACATCTACTCACTCACCCGTACAGTCACTCATACTTACAGTCACTCAGTACAGGACTATCATATGCACTCATACACCTATATAAACACTCACACAACGCAACTCATCCATAGAGGTACTCACACACCTAGTCAGTCATGCTAATAATTAATCACACTCCCATTTACTCACCTATACAGTTATACACACCAGCTCACTTACTCATAAAAATACTAGCACATTCTTACGCTCCTATGCAATCACTGATGCAAGCACACACTCATCCATATAGCCACTCTCACAATCACACACTCTCACTTATAGCCATTTATATACTCCAACACACATATATACTGCCTTTCACATATGTAGTTACTCACACATGTACCACTGAGATATACATTCAATCACTAACACACCCATACACACACTCACCCACCCATACAGTTAATCACAGACGCACTCTTGAAACCATGCACCCAGTGAATCACCCCACCCACACAAACACTGAGGCACCCATACAGATACTCAGAGAACCAATCCATAACCCATATAGACACTCATTTAGCTAGTCAGAAACCCATGCAGCTGCTTACACAACAACAGACAGACGGATACAGACATTCACACAGTTTAGTCACTCACCCATGCATCCAGTAAGATACGTTTAATCACTCACTTATAGACTCAGTCACGCACCTACTAAATCATCCATTCAGATGCTTATACACCCACTCATTCTTCAATATGCCTTTCCCTATATATATTAAACATATTTAAACTTTACACAAACACACAGTCACTGGATGATGTCATCAGTGATGTCATCAGTGATGTCACTTGAGATGTCATCAGTGATGTCATCAGTGATGTCACTGACCATGTCATGAGTGATGTAATATGTGACGTCATCAGCAGTGCATTGCGGGGGCGCGAGTTATAGTTAGCTGAACTAACTATAACGGGGGAATTTCACGGGTTTTGTACGAGTGCAATGTCCAACTAACTATAACTTTCCCTAAAACCTTTGGTTTTTTCAGTGAATTTCAAAGGTTGTTTAAATGCTAAACCCTAACTATAACAGGCCTGAAACCTATGGATTTTTCAGTGAATTTCAAAGGTTTTTAAAATGCTAATTCCTAACTATAACAAGCCTGAAACCTATGGTTTTTTCAGTGAATATATATATATGTAACTCGTTCACAGCTCCTTCCGTCTTCCCCCGCCCTCCACAGTAGATCGCTCGCTGCCGGCGGAGCATGCCGGACCTTTAATTTCACCAAATTCCAGTAAAGCGATCATTCATAGATGACAGTTCTCAAAGATGGTTTAATTCAGGTAACGCGTTTCTCTTGACCCGCACAGCTTGATCACACAATCTTGATCAAGCTTGCGGGTCAAGCGAAACGCGTTACCTGAATTAAACCATCTTTGAGAACTGTCATCTCTGAGTGATCGCTTTACTGGAATTTGGTGAAATATATATATATATATACATATATATAACCAAAAAACGCCCAGAAGCTTGAGGCTGCACACAGCTGCAGGTGAGTTACAAACTCCATTTGAACCAAGCAGGCAGCTTAACATCCCTTTGAAGTCCATGGTCTGACGCGTTTCGATGCCGCTGTTTGCATCTCCTCAGAGGCTGTGTCAGCGGAGGTGATTTATGGCTGCCGCATTTCCCCTGCGTGTTTGTGGTTAGTGAGCTATCAGTGCTCCTCCCTTGGTGGAAGTTTATTTTCAAATGCACGCTGGGATATGAGGTCTCATTTTGGCAAATAACGCCCTCTGGTGGGTTACCTCCGCTGCAGCTAATTATGGACGATTATTCTCGGCCCTCCATTGAGCCTTGGATGATACTCTGCCGGCTTCATTAAAGAAACCCTGCAGCTTCGGAAAGAGGAATCTTCCTCTCCCCTAGTCCCGTTGGTTGCGGGCAGTGCGATCCCTCTGCGGCCTGGAACCGCCGCATAATATGTAACCAAAAACGCCCAGAAGCTTGAGGCCGCACACAGCTGCAGGTGAGTTACAAACTCCATTTGAACCAAGCAGGCAGCTTAACATCCCTTTGAAGTCCATGGCCTGACGCGTTTCGATGCCGCTGTTTACATCTCCTCAGAGGCCGTGTCAGCGGAGGTGATTTATGGCTGCCGCATTTCCCCACGCAGTTTGTAACTCACCTGCAGCTGTGTGCTGCCTCAAGCTTCTGGGCGTTTTTGGTTACATATTATGCGGCAGTTCCAGGCCGCAGAGGGATCGCACTGCCCGCAACCAACGGGACTAGGGGAGAGGAAGATTCCTCTTTCCGAAGCTGCAGGGTACCTTTAATGAAGCCAGCAGAGTATCATCCAAGGCTCAATGGAGGGCCGAGAATAATCGTCCATAATTAGCTGCAGCGGAGGTAACCCACCAGAGGGCGTTATTTGGCAAAATGAGACCTCATATCCCAGCGTGCATTTGAAAATGAACTTCCACCAAGGGAGGAGCACTGATAGCTCACTAACCACAAACACGCAGGGAAATGCGGCAGCCATAAATCACCTCCGCTGACACGGCCTCTGAGGAGATGCAAACAGCGGCACCGAAACGCGTCAGGCCATGGACTTCAAAGGGATGTTAAGCTGCCTGCTTGGTTCAAATGGAGTTTGTAACTCACCTGCAGCTGTGTGCGGCCTCAAGCTTCTGGGCGTTTTTGGTTACATATTATGCGGCGGTTCCAGGCCGCAGAGGGATCGCACTGCCTGCAACCAACAGGACTAGGGGAGAGGAAGATTCCTCTTTCCGAAGCTGCAGAGTACCTTTAATGAAGCCGGCAGAGTATCATCCAAGGCTCAATGGAGGGCCGAGAATAATCGTCCATAATTAGCTGCAGCGGAGGTAACCCACCAGAGGGCGTTATTTGGCAAAATGAGACCTCATATCCCAGCGTGCATTTGAAAATGAACTTCCACCAAGGGAGGAGCACTGATAGCTCACTAACCACAAACACGCAGGGAAATGCGGCAGCCATAAATCACCTCCGCTGACACGGCCTCTGAGGAGATGCAAACAGCGGCATCGAAACGCGTCAGGCCATGGACTTCAAAGGGATGTTAAGCTGCCTGCTTGGTTCAAATGGAGTTTGTAATTCACCTGCAGCTGTGTGCGGCCTCAAGCTTCTGGGCGTTTTTGGTTACATATTATGCGGCGGTTCCAGGCCGCAGAGGGATTGCACTGCCAGCAACCAACGGGACTAGGGGAGAGGAAGATTTCTCTTTCCGAAGCTGCAGGGTACCTTTAATGAAGCCGGCAGAGTATCATCCAAGGCTCAATGGAGGGCCGAGAATAATCATCCATAATTAGCTGCTGCGGAGGTAACCCACCAGAGGGTGTTATTTGGCAAAATGAGACCTCATATGCCAGCGTGCATTTGAAAATGAACTTCCACCAAGGGAGGAGCACTGATAGCTCACTAACCACAAACACGCAGGGAAATGCGGCAGCCATAAATCACCTCCGCTGACACGGCCTCTGAGGAGATGCAAACAGCGGCATCGAAACGCGTCAGGCCATGGACTTCAAAGGGATGTTAAGCTGCCTGCTTGGTTCAAATGGAGTTTGTAACTCACCTGCAGCTGTGTGCGGCCTCAAGCTTCTGGGCGTTTTTGGTTACATATTATGCGGCGGTTCCAGGCCGCAGAGGGATCGCACTGCCCGCAACCAACGGGACTAGGGGAGAGGAAGATTCCTCTTTCCGAAGCTGCAGGGTACCTTTAATGAAGCCGGCAGAGTATCATCCAAGGCTCAATGGAGGGCCGAGAATAATCGTCCATAATTAGCTGCAGCGGAGGTAACCCACCAGAGGCGTTATTTGGCAAAATGAGACCTCATATCCCAGCGTGCATTTGAAAATGAACTTCCACCAAGGGAGGAGCACTGATAGCTCACTAACCACAAACACGCAGGGAAATGCGGCAGCCATAAATCACCTCCGCTGACACGGCCTCTGAGGAGATGCAAACAGCGGCATCGAAACGCGTCAGGCCATGGACTTCAAAGGGATGTTAAGCTGCCTGCTTGGTTCAAATGGAGTTTGTAACTCACCTGCAGCTGTGTGCGGCCTCAAGCTTCTGGGCGTTTTTGGTTACATACATACATATATATATATATATATATATATATATCCAATCAACAAACTGCACCCTTTTACTTTCACTCCGGCGAGAAAAAAGAGAGCACGAACTCCACGTGCTGTAGTGCGATTTCCTTTACTCAACTCACAGGCTTATTCTTCATGTCATATACACATATATATATACATACGTACACACACACACACACATGATGCAAGTTTAATTTGCTTGATTAAGCCCCTCTATATAAAGACCCATATGTACATTGAAGGGCAATACCTAGATGGTCTGAAGTCTACCTTTATCATGTGGTGAATTTTGCTTTCAAATTACTGTAATTAACTCATTTATACATAAATATACAAATGGCACTTATAGTAGTTGTTATTAGGTGGTGTAACCACCTTGGACCTTCATCTCTTGACTTCCACTAAACAATATGGTCACGTTTGCATTTACCAGTGCTCCTGAGCTCCGAGAAAATATCAGGGTTCTTCCTAGGTCCACTAAACACTGTCTCTTACAAAGCTGATGAGTTACATGGGGATGTGGACTGCATTCTTCTGTGGCACACTCATATCTAGTACATTGTATATTGGTCTCCAGTTGTTGTTATACCTAGGTTAGCTGTAGGCCTAGGCAAAAGTTTAATTATGCCACAGTTATTGGAGTAATTTCAGTAATTACACATTACTCTTGTGATGCAAAATTAACAAAATTATGGAATACACCAGCTTGAATAATTAAGAGTAATTTGGGACAAGAATATTACTGCAAGAGCACAAAAACAACAAACTAAGAGACAGTGAGCAGCTGCTTGCTTGTGCTGTTCATGTCTTGTAGCATTTTGTGTTATTTTCTTAGCACAAAATGCATCCACGGCCCATTTTGAGTGCGAGGGTGCATTTTGCACAAAGGAAATAGTGCTAAATGCTGGATTATGCTTCTCATACAGTTGCACATATTTAAGAGCAATTGTGAGGTGATTAAGAGTGATTGCACTAGAGAGAATTACACCAGTTATGCCCACCCCTAGCTAGCTGATTTACTGGCATGTGTGGTCCCTTTAACACCTTTTAGAGATAGAGAGAGAGATAGAGTGTGAGATATATACCGCTGTGAGATGAGTCAACAATCTCCAGTGTGTTTCTCTTCTCCCTGGCCCCATTGCCCCCTTACATGAACATGCAGGCTGGAGTTCCTTTATCTTTCAGCCACAGCTGTTATTTGGTAGAAAATGCATTGTAACCCATTCCTTTCATCTTACCATGACTCTCCCTGGTCATGACACAAAGGGACCAAATAAGTGTGGCTGTAACTTTCTTGGCTCTTGTAACTGTAGGTGCCTGTTGGCTTCCTGAGCACAATCACTGGTTGTTGGTGTTTATTTGACTGTGTTTCATAAATGATTTTGGCTATTAGAAGATTTTTGTTAGTTTGTTTCAAAATGTCCTGGTTATGATGATGGTGTTCTGTCACAGAAGGCACCTAGTTTTTCCCCTGTATTTGCAATTGAATAGATTTCTGATAGGACCCAAAATTGAAATAGAAGGGTGACATTCTTGTAGCTAAATGAGTTGAGTAATTGTAAGCAAATTAAGGAAGACTAAAGGCTTCTACTCAGTAGACACATGGTGTTATGGATGGTCAACAAACATCTAGGAACTATTCCATCACTTGATTTACATTTTCTATTTGTCCAACGCTCTGTGGATGGCAGATTGAGGACAAATGGACAAAAATGTCTGAAGATCTATAATGCTCACTAGAACTTTTCTATGAACTGAGCCTCACAGACAGAGATAATTGCAGCACGGACACCATGTACTTGTACATTATTTTGAATCAACTTATCTGTCAGCTCCTTGGCACTGTGTATCTTACGGAGTGGAGCAGAATGTTCTATTTTGGTTAATAGATCCACTACGACAAAGATGGTGGTCTGGCAATGAGCTGTACACAAAACCATTATAAAGTCCATACTAATATTGTGCCAAAGGGAAAGCAGTATACACAAATGCTCTAGCACTCCAGCAGATTGAGAATGCATGCCTTTATCCTGCACACCGATCATAGAGTCCCGTACTATTGTTCAGCATTTGACACCCATTTTATACTTTTTATTCCTGGTCGGTATGATATAACAAAGTCAAACTGACTCAAAAACAATATACAGAGCAATTGTTTGGGAGATGATGCTCCAGAAAGATTATGGAATGCCGCTGGAGTAGTAAAGAGCCCAAAGACATAATAGAGTATTTATAAATACTATATTTTGTATGAAATGCAGTTTTCCACTTATCTCTCTTTAAGACGCTGACAAGATGGTATGCTCCATGTAGGTCCAGTTTTGTATAACTGGCTGCTTGTTGTACTTTGTCCAGAATCACTGAAATCAAGTGTTATGGGTACCTGTTCTATATGGCGACTTTGTTCAGGGCTCTGTAATCTATATAGATTCTACGTTCTCAATTCTTTTTGGTACCTAAAAGAACAGTAAAGATTGTGGTCAAGTTGAGTTTCAGATAAACCCATTCACCAGGAATTAATTGAGATGCTCTCAAATAAGATCAATTTCTCTCTCTGTTAATGCATATACTCAGGTTCATGGTAAGATTCACCTAGGTTGCAGGTCTATCTGGCAGGCAGAACTCTGGTGTAGAGGAAAAACATTAACTTTTGTTTTTCTGGGCACACCTTGTAAAACACTTTATTTAGGCGGTAGACAACCATTAAGAGTGGTTTCCATCACTGCACATGACAACATGATAAACAACCATTGAAGTTCCTGAGAACAGTTCTGGTAACAATGAATGGAGTCAAGGGTCACCTTATGCCAGTGCCAATCAATCTTTAGATTATGTACATAGATCTAGGGATACCCAGTATGACCCTAAATAATGCAGCGTCAAGGAGATTGAAAACAAGCCTTTCAACATGGCCATTTACACATTTCATGGGAATGGGTTCCATTTGATAATTAACTAGAGGACAGTGCAGTAGATGGTTCTAATGGGTTCTGGTAATCTTTCTTAAGAATATGTATATCTAAGGACTTAGCATAGGCAATGCCTATGAAATTCCAAGTCACTTTTATGAATACATAGCATTGTTTATAGACTTGACCAAGATAGCAGGTATGGCCAGATGATGATATTCTTGGGTCAAGATTTTGGTGTGAACATGTGAAAGGGTTTGCACCTGACTGAGGAGTCTCTTTTACTGTTGGAGTCTCATTTACTGTTGGGCATTGGTGTTTTCTTGAACTTCCAAGGTTGAATCTATTGTCATTGTCACCACTTTGGTTGATTTAGACTTTGCAGTGCTTTCCTTAGTGAAGTTTCCTTCTTAGTCATAATATGAGCTCAAACTTTGTTGCTGATGGCTCCCTTTCTTTTTCTTGGCTAGTGGATTATACACCACTACTATTCGCCACATTGGTGGAGCCACACAGCTAATTATCCTTTTCTCTTGGCAAATGACAACTACCTCACGGTTTCCTCAGTCCTATCTTCTTTTCTCTTTTTTTTCCCCTGAGTTTCATAAAACGCAATCTTGACCTGAAGGTATTAGGTATCAGAGCGCTTTACATGAGCACCAGTTGCGTTACAGACGGACACATTCATTTTTTTGTTAGGAACAGGGAGATTAAGTGATTTGCCCAGAATCACAGGATGATGAGTGTCGTTGCCAAGACTCGAACCCGGTTACCCCGGATTCGAGGTCGACCGCCATAGCAGTTAGGCCACATCCTCTCTTCCCACAACTATAATCCAGTTGCGCTATTAATTCAATCAAGTCATCGCAGGACATATTTTAAGTCATCAGGAAGAAGTTATTAAAACAGAGAAGAACAGTGTATATCTGCAACTAGTTCAATAAACATGGCTAAATAGTACAATAAATCCTTTTTTTTGTTTGAGATTAACTGACTCATTATTCACAGCCTACACTTTTGTTTGATAACTGAACAACTTCCTTATAGCTTCCTTGAAGGCAACAAGGTAGTATATCATGGTTTCTCACATATAGCTAAATTTGTCTGCACTTTAATATATTATGCTGCTATTTGTTTAGATCTCATTGTATTTTAACATATTGTGTTGTTATTTGTATATATCTGATTGTTCCCTTATTAACTTAAATTGTTATTTGTTAACTGCACTTTATTATACTATGCTGCTATTGTTATGGATAATCGAGCAATGGCATCTAAAGGAGCGGTCGCTTTACATACTTAGTCTCTTTTATAATATGAGTATTTATATTTCTGACTATGCCACATATTATAAGTCCCTGTTATTTATTTATTTATTGTTTTTATACTTTGAAATGTTTTTAATGTAATCATTTTCTGCTGGTATTTTGATCTGTGCTTTTATGGATACTATATATCCGAATAAAGATTTATTGATTGATTGATTGAGTAGTATATCAATGGGTCATCTTCCTCAACTGTTGAATGAGTCATCAGGGAATGCAGCTGGTCAGAACAAGCTCTATAAATCACATTGATCATGAAAATGGCAAACCTTATACTATTGCCATGGAGGCACTCAGATAGGGCCAATGGGATGGGAAATGGAGTGGAAACTGTCAGAGCTAAGGGTATGTTTCTGTGAGGATTAAAGTAGCAAGACTAATCTGGAGGTTAAGTGTTAGGAGAGAAGCTGTTTGGTAAAGGGCTCTGGGAAGGGGCTGGGTTTCAACCGGACTTTGCAGAGACCAAAGCTCTCCCCATGTGGTGATGCCTTTGTTGTTCTGCCCGTATAGATTAGTTCTATAGAAGGAGGATCTGTAATTCAACCTCAATGCTAGCCAGTAGCTGCAGCAGGATAGTTATGCAGGTTGCCTTCTAGGTAAGTGACCATGTTGTGCATGTCCAAAGCTAGGTCAGGAAGTCTTGGATCCGTGTTCTTTCGACAACAAGGTTCTGTGGGCTTGGCATTCTATCAGACACCAAGTAACCACTAACCTGAGGATTCTAATGTTGGTGCAGGAACCACTTGAATCCCGCTAGTGTCCTTCCCAGGACTGAGGTTGAAGAGAAGTGGTGGGGCATGAGGATATGAGAGACGGCACAGAAGAGACATCATCAGGTTCTAGCCCCACAGCTTGTCTCATCAAGTGGAGCCTCTCGCTGGTGCTCTCGAGTGTCGCACAAGTCACTCTGTGCTCCTACATCAATTTTAATTGCCATTAGTTTTTTTTCTTGTCAATGCATTTCACTTGAATGGTAACATGAAAACGAAAAAGTATCTAAGAAAAAATCTAACAGCAGGCACATTGTAGTAAGCACATAATATAATAATGGAATAATACATTTATCTTGTAGAGCCTAGGAACTTGCTGTAAAGACCGGTCATCTATTGCTGGCTTCACAACTTGAGGCATTGAAAAGAAACAAAATTTCACACAGGATTTGTTAATAACTCTACAAAGGCTCAAGAGACAGTTATTGCAGAAAAACTTAGAAGTTGAGGTAGAGTTTCAGCACATCTGTGCAAGGGATAATTCATGCATACAACAGTAATTTCACAAACCAAACAAATACATCTAACTCTCCCTAGATAATCACAAACCCGTGGCCCCTGAAGACAGAACTAGAACAAGTTAAATAATTTCAAGGATGCAAGAAAATTCTTTGAAGAGGTTCAAGGATGTGAGGTGTCCAGTTTGAAGATAAACTCAGCTGGAGAGCCAGGAACATAGGTGGAAAGCAGAACCACGTAGAGGAACACAGCTGAAGAGCAGCCTAAGGAATGGCTTCCTCTCATCAACAAGGAGGAAAGCCAGTCACCTGGCCTTGCCCTGGGTGTGGCATTTATAGACAGTGAGATCCTCGAACCCTGCAGTAGATCTTCTAATTCTCTGAGGCTTTAATCCTGCTCAAATCTTGTTTTAGCTCATCAAACTCCACTGTAGTCTGCCTCTCAGATGGGACATACTGCACAGCTCTCAGGGTGCCCACATGTGCACATGTATGACTGTGCTGGTGATGTGGGGAGTCACACATGTATCAGCTACAACCCTGAAAGGTATGACACTGGAAAAAGTCTATCTTATTTAAAATACACCCTTTATAGTCAGCCATGAGGGCCCGTGCGTGTTTGAGCACCAGACTCTGCACCCAACCGTCCGCTGCAGATGGCTCATGCACAGTGGTGGGGTTTGGTATCAGCAGGGGGTTGGGCGAGGTGTCTGGCTGTATGCTCCTGGTAAAGGCTCTGGGTGGAGGGCACGCAAGCCCCTTTCTCAAGACACCAATTGCCCCAGGGACCACACCCCCCCCGGGCCTTATTTCTAAAATAAAGGGGAGGGGCACATCCAATCAGAGTGCTGCTTCCACAGGAGCCTTGCTGCCATGAGTGCAAGATAGCCAGAGGGAAAAAGCCTCCTGGGCCAATCAGAAGGCTCTATGTTTTGAAACTGGCTTCGAGGGACGCTCAGGAGAGTCTCTCAAACCAAATCGTCCAGATATACAAATATGTTTGGTGTCTAATATCTTCAAGACTATTAACCAAAATCACAAAAATCATGCTTTCTGGACCAAATTTGCGGTAATTCCGTTCAGCAGTTTTGTCTATATCGCTTTCCAAAAATAGAATATGGAAAATGCATGAGGATTTTGCATTTTGAGACCTCCCTTTTCTCAGCCCCGCTTGATACACCCTGAAATGTTCTATGCACAAACTAGTCAAAAACAAGCCCTTTTTTGGAAAGTTTCATGATGATTTGGCAAATGGTGTCAAAGTTATTAGCGAAACAAAAAAAGGCATTTTCTATGGAAATGCTGACCTAAATGTAATTGCAAAGTGGCTACTGAATAAATAGAGCGTGGTCATAAATAATTTTGGTATAAAAAGTCTGACAAGAATAAAATATCCAGTACAAAATGTCAGAAGTATTATATTAATTAGGCACATGAATGTTAATTGGAATGGCCAGCAAGAGCAGTTTCTTACATTGGCTTGTCTTTTGGAAAGCCTCTCGCACTGATTTTGGCACTGACTTCATCACCCCTGGTTTCAATTGTCTTGAAACAAGTGGCAGAGTTCTAATGTGCACCTTCTCAGCTGGGGCAACATTGAAAATTGCTTGCATATTACAGAGTTAAACATATTTATTGTGTTTTTAAATTCAGTCATGAAAACATCATTTACTTTACTTCATCTTGAGGAAAGAAAGGACGTTAATTTTACCCACTCTATCCAAAACATAGAAAAAAAATAACATTTCAAAGTTTATGAGGAAACAACATAGAATGTATTATTTTGTGTATTCATTGTGAACTGGACACTTGTTCAGAGATGAGGATAATCCTTTATTGCCCCTTTTCTGCACACTGCAACAAGTTCTTTTGACCATTATGTGCTTCTTTTAGGTGATTTTGACATGTTTCAGTCATTAAACTATTTCTTGGTTCAATGGGGAACATTTTAACAGGGCAGTGAGGTGAGTTCAGCATCTCATCAGTTCCATTTTTCATGTGATCAGTAAATTATTGTGGATCGTCTTGGTATCTACAATGGGTGAAATTTGGCTAAATGCCAGTAAGAAACAGTGTTTGTTTTTACTCTTATTTATCGATTTTCCACAAATTCAAACAAACGTATAAGCGCATCATTATTTTTAGAAAGTACAGTTGTCTCGATGCAGTATATAGCAGTCATTGACAGAAGTTAAGCTACCAAATCTTTAGTTGTTAAACTTTACATCAAAACATTATGAATTTTTTTTCTTTTAGTTTTTTCTTTCATATTACCTGTGTAAATAGTATGTAACTCTCATCTGTCCACGATCTATTATTGAGGGAGTCAGATAGTCTAGTCAGCATTAAGTTCCTTTCTGCTAAGTCTTCATTTAGTTTCATCTTGTTTGGAAGTTTTCATGTGCTGTCAATCAGTTAGTGCCAGTTATTTGCTAGTATTATGTCCATTGATGCCAGTGTAACCTTCATTCTGTATCCCCTTTTTCTACAGGGAAATGTTCTAGCAGACATTGTTTCATATACAGTATAGGCAGGGGACAGATCACTTCTTTAAGGCTTTCTACACTTCTCTTCCAGAATTCTGAGATTGTAGGGCACAACTATATCATATGTATGAAATCCATGCCATTCTGCCTTCAAGAACCAATGTTGAAGAGATTTAATGGGTTGCTGCACAGAACTCAATCATAGACTACAGGTGAGAATCTATTGATGATGTTTTTGAGGATAATCTGCATGATAGTCAGAGAACCCATTGCAGGGATGAGGACTGTGTTGTTCTCAAACATAGATGAGGCAATGTGTCCCTAAAGACAAGATTCAAAGCAGTATTTCACAATACAGTCAATAAGTAAGAATGGTCCCAAAAGAAAGTTTATAATTTAGAAAAACCATGAATGTTTATTAAATATTAAAGTGCAATAAAGAAAGATTAAAATATAGCAGTCTCAATAAATCAGTCAAAAGATATATAATACAATATATACCCTTGAAGGCTCTCAGAGTTTAAATAGATGCTGCATTAAGCAAAATCTAACAAAACAGCCTAAGTTCAAATTTTGCAACTAATTGATAGAAAGACAGCGCACATCCCTGATGGAGACCCATAAAGGATCCAATGGTTTCAATAGCAATTTGTACATTAGAAAGCAATAGAAGTTGCCTTGTCAGCATGAGGTAAGCAAATGTGTCAAATCTACAGCAAATCACATTTCAGCATTATAAAACATCATATAATACCACCATCCTAGTACCACACCTCAATATGAATAATAATTGCACCCCTTCTGCCCTAATGTCATCGAAGGTGTCAGAACAAAACTAGTTACATTAACAATGAAAAGACTTACACGTATGAATGCAGTACAGTTTGTG
The DNA here is from genome assembly GCA_963921515.1 of Calotriton arnoldi. Taxonomy (NCBI): domain Eukaryota; kingdom Metazoa; phylum Chordata; class Amphibia; order Caudata; family Salamandridae; genus Calotriton; species Calotriton arnoldi. The sequence continues at coordinate 1,848,985 of CAWUFW010002997.1, read as the reverse complement.
AGCAGGAGGGCTTCCTCCAGATTTCTTCGAGAACAACGTTTCATTTACAAAACAAACAGAGCACATTTTGCTGCATACAGTGTCAATGAGAAATATAAACACAAAATGAATTTTAAGATACAGCAGCCATATTATTTCAAAATGGAGTTGAGGCTTAATTGAGGCTTAGTTAGCATAAGCCAGAAAAATATAGTTCTGCACATCACAGCTTTTTTGTTTCAATTGCAAATGGCTCACATTAATAATAACATATAATTCTATTCAAGAAATAACTCCTGTAAAATCCCCCCTCTGATATATTCAATCATCACCAATATGCCACGATTACATTTCATAATCCAGTCTGCATCATTTTCTGCCTTTTGTATCTCGATTCATCCAACATCGTTATGTCATCATAGGCTCATCCTTCTTCTTGCACTCACAATTAAATACCATTTTAGAAGAGATTGTTTCAAACAATTTAACCAAAATACTGAAGCCAATTACACAAGTTAAAACAATAATTTTATGGCCATGAACATGCGACAGATAAAACTGTGAGCAATATAACAAATAAATTGGTAAGCATGAGTTCATTATCAAGTACTGATGATAATAGCAGTGATACTGATTCAAATGATTCTAAAACAATCGAAACCTTGTCGTACATGAGATCTGTTACTTTTTTAGAGGAATTGAAGTGGATGGGAATGATAGAACACAGAGTCTTTATAAGAAATAGAAGAGGACAGTATTTGAGACAAAAAACAAATAGAGGGAAAAGATGAGGGAACCCCAGGTCCTGTAAAAGGAGTTTCAAGGAGAAATGGGGTGAAAACCAGAGCACAAACATAAGCATTTGTAAAGTGCACATTCACCCAAGAGTATCTTGGCGCTGTATAACAGATGTTTGTTGTTACCCAACGGTACTCATTTTATTGACCTTAGGAGAATGAAAGGTTGAGTGGACACACCAGGATTTGAACCTGTATGAGGTCAAACACCGGGCCCTACAGTGGACGCATTGGTCCACTAAGCCACCAGACCCGGCTTAACCAAGAAAGGGAGAGGGCAAATGACTAATATAGTCACTAACCTTTCAGATAGACAACTTAATCGTGCCGAGTTAAAACCTCTTAATAAGGGTCTACGTTTTGCCCTCCTCAAACATGCTGATGATTTACAACTTAAATCAGATTTATTAAGATTCACGAGATGTCTAAAACTTAAAAGTATTTTTAGAAAACTCCCTAAACAAAGAAGGCATGTTGAAATTCCAATTTCTCAAATTTTTTATATTAATGTTAGTTCCAAATCAATTAATGACTTGATTGATATAACCACTTTATTGCGTTTGGAAGATGGTCTGACTGTAAATTTTGAAGACTTTGCTATAGACTTAGGCATCATTAGAGCTACTGTTCCTGAAAGTGGTCTTAGGACAGCCTTGACGTTTATGCCCAGACTTAGTAGTGATAATGTCATTGATGTTTTTTACAAGTTGGTTATTAATGAGTTTGATCTGTTTTCAAAAAGAAATCTCAATTTAAATAAAATGAATTTAAAACTTTCAAAGGATTGGAAAAGGATACTTTTATTATTATTAGACAAGCAGAAAAGGGGGGAATGTCATGGCTATGAATTATTTTTTCTATGAAGAAGAAGCTGTAAGGCAAAGAGCAGTGATAGAGAACTATTCCCCAACAGTCAACGGTGAACTTGTCAAAAGTTTTGGCAATCAAATTTAAAAGATACCTTGATGCCTGCCTAATAAGTAAGTTTTTGTATATAACAGCTACCAGAACACCATCATATACTTTCTTCCCAAAATTCATAAAGGTGACAAAATTGCCCCTGACCACCCTATTATATCAGGGATAGGTGCACGCACTGAGAGAGAGTCTTAATACATTGATTTTTTGGGCACATTTGGTCATTTGTTCATGACACTAAAGACCTATTGAATCAAGTTGCAGAGATACCATGGGAAATTTATTACCATCTTGTCACCATGGATTTAAGTAGTTCTATACTAACATAGAACATCAGAAGGGATTAAAAGCCATGTGATCTTTTTATTCACAACACCATCAAGCTATCCACAACACTCTAAGATGTTATTGGATCTGACAGAATATGCTCTAGAAACAACTTTTTCCTATATACGAACGTCTATTTCAACAGACACATGGAACTGCGGTGGGTTCAAGATTTGTTCCCTGTTGGACTTGGCCTTCTTTGAAGGGTCATCCCCAAGCTTGTTGCTTCAACCTCCTGTTGACTGACCGGGTTTCTGTTGGCCTTTAGGACTCTGTGCACTTTACTACTGCTAACCAGTGCTAAAGTGATTGTGCTCTCTCCTTTAAAACATGGTGAAATTGCCTTACACCAAATTGGCACATTAAATGTACTTGTGATTTCCTAGTAAAGTGGTACAACATATACCCAGGGCTTTTAAATTAAAGCCCCTATTGCTGCTTTTCTGCCCTGCTGGAACCGGACAGGGGGGACAACAGCCCCAGCAGGCTACGCGCCAGGAAGGGCCTGACGAGTGTTCTTTGCGCCCGGAGGCTCATAAATCTTCACGGAGCTCCCGCAGCGCGGGACACGTGCAGGCCGCGCCCGGGTGAAGCCTGGGCCAAGGGCGGGCCCGTCCTTGCCCGTCATCGCCTGGAGGAGGCAGGGCTGGGCACACCCTATCGGAGTTGCGAGAGGAAAACAGAAGCTTGCGCTCCCAGGGTGAGTCTCCCACTTATTGCTCTTATTCGTTTAAACATTTTCACATCAGGTTTTTTGGGCAAGTTGGTCCTGAATTTGAATTTTGAACTTAGCTATACTTCATGGTCTTTGCCTCCTAATTAATAGATAGTCACAGGACCATAATGGGAAAACACAAAGCCCCGGGCCCTCATGAGCCTAGCATTAAACTAACAGCACCACCATGGCAAACACAGTAGGGGTCATTACTACTGAAATTGACTTGGCCGAACGCAGGCTATCACTGGAGGCGGGGGGTGCCTGGTCCTTCTCTTGGGGGGCCAGCAACGCAGCCCTCGCAGCCTGCCCCACAAGACGTTCAGCACCCCAGCCTGACAAGAGCCCTTGCTGTTCACTTTCTGTGGCTCTACACCCTGATAACACCATCTCGGAAACCCCAAATATCAACCTATGCTCCCCGCAGCCTAAAAGGAAGAGGCAAAAATAGCAACCACCCAAGACAAGGGGGCCTAAGGGACCTTTGAATGCATCTACCAGCCATCCTACTAACCAGCCCAGTGCTAATTGTTCGATCCCCCTGAGTCTCGCTGCCTTAGACTGGACAGATTTGTTTGGCAAGCTCAAAGATGCGATCCAGCTAAGTATTGCCCCTTTGATCGAAAGAATATCCATACTAGAGACAGCTTTAACATACCTAGCTGCTGGGCTTGATCCACTTAAGGATGCCATGAACTCAATCTGCTCCTCGGTCTGGAGGGGTCCATGGGCTGATCTGCCATCCTTACCTGGACGGGACGGGATACCTTGCGAGACTCTCTACCTAGAGGTCAAGCCGCTGCGGACTGAAACAAAGGGACTTGTGTGGGCCAATCAGTACCTGGAGAGCCGGTGGGCAGGTCTGCTAAGACAGGTGTACAGCTCCCATGTTTAAACCTGCCACCGGACTGTTGTCCTTACACTGCCATCCTGGCAGGCGTCCTGAGTCTATATGCTAATGATTTAGAAAACTTTTGCCAATTGAAAAACAAACTATGCTATTGGCTGGCAAACAATGTTGATTTTAATGATATGGACTAGGATGACATATTGTTTGTCAGGAGGGTAGGGTGGATGGGACCAATGCATTAGTCCTTAAAGGGTGATTGTGTTGTAATCAACTGCAGGTCACCTGACCTGGCTAAGCGCTTACTCCATAGTTCTGTATCATTAACCATTAGGGAAGCCTGTATTAACATCCTCCTGCTTGGTTTTTTCTATCGATGTTTGCAGCCCCACCTCCCTCCCACGGATAGTTTGATCCACACCTCCCATAGGCTCCCAGCCTTCTCCCTTGCACAAATGGCGATCCCCGTGAGTAATAGATTTGACCCTCTAAGTGCCATGGACCAAAATGATTGACTTCAGGTTTTATCTTCTCCCGGGATTAACTTTCCAAGCATAGAGATGGGTCTCCTGACACACTACCTGCAGAGCTAATACTGTCAAGTGTCCCAGGGTGTCCATTAAAAATTCTAAGCTGGAATATAGCAGGTATCAGGGACAAGCTAGTGGATCCTAACTGGCTCAATTTCACTTCTGAGTTCGATATCATTATGCTACAGGAGACTTGGGCTCTTGACCCAGTTGGCCGAGATGGTTATGAAAGTTTCTGTGTGGTAGCAATCCCTTCTCTTGGCCGACGGCCATGTGCGGGCCTAATCACCCTAATAAAATTTGCAGATTATCTGAGACTATACCCAATCCCCGTCAAACATAGCGGCATTAAGATCCTTTGGGTTATTTCTAAGGATCTCAATTTTTTTCTTGTGAATTTTTATAACTCTCTTGGGGACCCCGGGTGCCAGATCGAGGCGCTTTTTGAAGTAGTATCGCGCCTTGAGCTTAGATCATATGCTTACCTCAAATCATTTAGTCTAATAATAGGTGGGGACTTTAATGCTAATCTGGGCCACATATGCCACAAAGGTAACCCATTTGTGCTAGAAGATCTTGTGATCAGTGACTCTAACTCTCACCAAAGGGGCCGGAAACTGTCGGAGGCTCTCGGTCGGGCTGGGTTAAGAAACGTAATGTCTGGGGGCTCTAGTCCATCCAGGGAACTGCCCACTTTTGTGGGTTGAGGAAAAGGGACCATTATAGATTATATCTTTATTTCAAGATCTCTTGATAGTTTGGTTAGCCCCGGAGTGGTTCACGAAACCACCTTCAGTGACCCTAGCCCCATAGAAATAGCTCTAAAATTAAATGTTGGCCCGGGTGTAACCCCTGACCCCGGCCTGACTGGCTTAACCATCAAGGATAGGAGTTTGTGGTTAAAGTGGCACAATCTCCTAATGGCCAAAGTGAATAAATATGTGGTGACACAGAACATTGCTATTTTCCTGGAGCCCCTGTTAGCTCCGGATATATCACCCTCCCTAGTGGTGGCAGCCTTCAACCAGCTAAATGAATTCTGTTAACACTATAAGAGATATGGCGAGTAAACCAAGGGTTGCCAAGCCGGGCTGGTTCAACAAAACATGCAGGTCCACAGGAAATTACTTGCAGGAGGTTTTAAACATCGTGCCCCGCAACAAAGAAAATATTAAGGAGGCCAGGAGGGCGTACAAACTTGCCCTGGGAAAGAGGAAGGCGGAGCTCAAAGAAGCTTCTTGGAACCGGCTGGTGTCTACATGCTCCTCTAGAGACTCCAAGGGTTTCTGGGCAGTGGTCAACGGAAGGCAAGTTAACGTGGCTGCCCAAGATGACATAGGCTCCTCCATCCCTCCAGCCGCATAGGTCACACATTATCAAAAGGTGTATGCACTGGACAAAAACCTCCCTTCTGTCCAGGGTGATGGGGTTAATTTGTACCCTTTGGGGATTAGGTTTGAGTTTGAGGAGGTATATAAGGCAATCATGGGAGCCCATCTAACAAAGCCCCGGGGACAGGTGGAATACCTATGGACCTCTACAAGGATGAACCCCATCTCTGGGCTTCAGTCCTGGTTAACGTTCTTAATGCTGTATCCCAACTAGGTCTCCCGCTGATTTGGAAATCAGCCACCATAGTGCCCGTATTTAAGAAGGGGAACCGGCTGGACCCGGCCCGTTACAGACCAATCTCTTTGTTATGCTCAGTAGTGAAAGTGGTAGGGCGCATTGTCCTTCAGCGCGTCGAAGTTTGGGCTCGGGACAAAGACATCATCTGCCCCGCCCATTATGGATTTGAGGAACGGGTTGGGCACTGTAGAACATTATTGGGAAGTATGTTGTGGCGACGCAGGGATCCACCTTCCTTGCATTTATGGACCTTAGTAGCGCTTTTGATAGGGTGAACAGGTCCAAACTCTGGGACATCCTTGGGGAGATGGTTTGTCTGCCGACCTGATTAACTTCCTTAGAGCTTTGCATATGGACGTAAACGCATGCGCTAGATATGGCACAGAGGGGGAAACTACTGAATCCTTTAGCCCACCGCGTGGGGTCAGGCAGGGATGTGTGTTTGCCCCATTATTGTTTTTATTATATATCAATAGCCTGAACACCTGCTTGAGTGAAAATGGAGCTGATCTACTGAGGGTCAAGTCTAGCAGGGTCCCGTCCTTGCTATACGCTGACAACGACATGTTGATGGCTCGGACGGCTAACTGGCTAAAACTCCTGGTCGATCGGTTTGTGATGTTCATGGACGACTTGGATTTGGACACTAACATCTCCAAGACACACTATATGGTCTGTGGGAGGAGGTCAGCTAAGATGAGGCCCATTGACATTAAAGGGCAACACATCACTAGGGTCTCCCCTTTTCCCTATCTGGGGATTTCATTCGACCACCAGAGCAACTGGCTTCCTTGTATCTCCAGCCGCTGTTCTAAATTCACCCAAACCTGTTGAGCCCTATTTTGACTTTCACTGTCAGTAGGTAACAAGCCAGTTCTGCCCCTGCTACAAATATACAAAATTAAGTGTCTCCCAGTTTTGACGTACTTAGCAGCGATTTGGGGGCACCGAAAGTCCAAGTGAATCCAGCTGGAAGAGGACCGTTTTTGCAGGAAACTTTTGGGGGTGGGTCCAAACAGTCACTCATTTGTCACCCATGAGGAATTGGGTCTATACTTTGTGGAGGACCAAGTTAAACTGGCTCCATTGTTACCATGGATCTCTGTCTGGGCGAATGAGAGCTTGTGGTTTAACAGGAGTGTGATTGAGGACTGTATGGAATGCACGTATGGCCAGAAGATTCCATGGATACACTACATAAAATCGGTTGCCCGCTCCCTCAATCACATGGATATCTTCGATAGGCCAAACTCTCTCAAAAAGGGCGACCGCAGGCTCCTAACGGAAACTTTTTTAAATAAGGCCAAGGAGGAAAGGGAAGCTCGGGCGCTGACGAAAAATTCTATCAGATCTTTCCTATTGTTGAAATCTGTTAGCGGCCCTGAAAATGATCTCATTGCAGTTAAGCACCCGAGGGACGGATCCCTACTCTCTAAATTCCGACTGGGTACGATTCGTACGATGATTTGCTTCCCCCCGGGTCAGTTTGATCCCTATACCCTTTTAATTTGTCCTTGTGATGACTGTTCCCCACTCAGACCCTAATACACCTGTCTTATTTTGTAAATATTATGAATTTCTCCACAGAAGATACCTTTTACCACTTTTTAAAGAGAGGGGTTTTACTCAATTTGGACCTGCTTTTCTATTCTTACAGTTATTACAGGATCAGGCGGTGATGATGGCAGTCATCGGCTATTTAAAAGGCGCCTTACACTGGAATAAAATAATGTGTGCCTAGTAACAACGATGTACATGATAGGCCAGGGACTTGATATTAAATGGATTTTATATGTTCATGAATTTTTTAATTGGTTGAATTGATCTGGCTAGTGTTTAATAACGGTTTTTAATGTTTTATGTGTTCCTTTTTAACATGTGTTTTTATCTTTTCTGATTATCATGTATAATCGAATAAAGGTAAATATCAATCAATCAAATTGAATGCTGTTGTGGCAAAAAATGCATTTTTTGCAAGGCCTAAACCTTCCTTTTAATACATTTACAGTACCTTTAGGTTCGGCAATAAAAAGCCCATAGGGCAGAGTGTGTTGTATTTAAAATGTTGGAACTCATACTTTTAAGTTTTACATGCCGCAGACTGTGTCCCACGCTGCGGGAAGTGAATGAGCTAATAAGTGCAGGATGGACAGAAGAAACAGCTAAAAGCGCCTCCAGGAGCTGGGTATGCTAGTATGTGCAGTTCAATGCCCCGGCGGTCCTGCAGATGCTGTAGACTGTGTCCCGTGCTGCAGGAGGTGAATGAGCTAATAAGCTCAGGATGGACAGGCAGAAACAGCTGAAAGTGGCTCCAGGTGCTGGGAATCCTGGTATGTGCAGTTCAATACTCCTACAGATGCCACATACTGTATCCTGTGCTGTGGGAGGTGAACGTGCTAATAAGTACAGGATGGGCGAGTGGAAACAGCTGAAAACACCTCCAGGCACTGGGAAGGCTGGTATGTGCAGGTCAATGCCCCTGCCAGTCCCACAGATGCCATAGAGGTAAATGCGCTAGTAAGTAGAGGATGGGCAGACAGAAACAGCTGAAAGCACCTCCAGGTGCTGGGAATGCTGGTATGTGTAGTTCAATGCCCCCACCGGGCCTGGAGATGCCGTAGACTGTGTTCCTTACAGGGAAGAAGGTGCCTGAACTTAGATTTTATCTTACATGGTTAAGAGTTAATATAATACACTATTTAGTGACATTTCCTGTTATAGGCACCAGTTCTGCGTTACTACCATGTTGTTCTTGCAATGGGATGTCTCACCAATCAGCCAAGCACTTTATGTTATTTTGCACCCTATTCTTTTAGAATAAGGTTCCCCAATCCCATTCCCAGGGGTGGATGTTTTAATACACACCAACAGGGTTTGCTCTTCCTACAGTGCCTTGAGTCTCTTGCGATATGTCCTGCAGTCCTGAATTGTATTACTCTAGCACTAAAACTATGGAAGAAATACCATTGCGAACTGTGTATTGGTATTGATTTATTTTTCGATTGAGAACTATAGATTTGGTTAGCTTCTATGGAATTGTTATGGCATACATGAAATGTGAGCAAGAACCTTTTTTCAAGACTACTTTTATAAGTATTCTTTTAGGGGTTAGTCACGCTGAGCCTGACAGTGATAATTTGTTTGAGATTTTACTGTGCTATGATACTTTTGTACGTCATTTAATTGTGCTTTTATGGTCATATACGTGACCAAATAAAGATTATGATGATGATGATATAATGAAGTTTTACATGTCCTGAAACAACCCTTGTGGTGATTTAAGAGGTCAAAGATAACCTTAGAAAGCTATCCAAGTGGTAGCTGTGGAGAGCAGCCTTCAGGATTGGTCTTGAAGGAATGTTAAGCAGCTTGTTTTACCAGAATGCAACCTTATAGTATTGGTTAAATGAAAGGAGAACCACACAGTAGTTATAAAATAATATGTATTTATTAAAATAACACTATCTAGTACAACACAATATCTCCTACAGAGAGATAATCACAAAGCACACAATACTGTAGCACAGAAATGAAAGTAAATTGCACAAATACACAGTGGGCCCAAGGGGGACCAAACCATATGCTAAAATAGTGGTATAAACACGACGCCTCGAGTCAATACAGTGTCTAGAGGTTGTAGAATCACTGGGACCCCAAGGAACCACCCAAGGTGAGTAAGTAAGTAGGGACCCCACGGAGGACGGTTGCAGTGTGGGAACACGACCACGTGCTCCGTACAATTCTATGAGGAAGTCGCAGTTGAAGTTTTAGAGTTTAAGGACCCTTCCCAGTGGACTTCGAAGAAACCCCGTGGAAGTTAGGGGGTTGGAGAGCCACCCCACCCGTGGATACCTAGGCACCCAAGTTACCTATCCCAGGGAAGCCGGGTGCATAGGTTTGGAGTGGCATCGGAAACTGCAGTCGAACCGAATGGAGGACTTTGAAGAAGAGCTGCTGCTGGAAGGAAGAAAAGTGTCCATTGGAATCCAAAGGTGGATTCTTGTTGAAGAGTACCTGAAAGCAGAGGGGACAGAGTCTGGGTCACTCAGGAGTGACCAGGGGATCGGTAGACGAATGCCCACCGATGTCGGATGCTTCAGGTGTGTTGATGGAGTTCTTGACTCTGCAGCCACGGGGACCAGGAGATGTTGAGGACAACCAGGAGCCAGATACGAGCTGCCCCACAAAGGATGTCAAGTGCTGAGGGGTCGGTGGCTGGCAGAAGCACCAACAAGCCTTGGCAACAGCAACCCATGCAGAAGGTCAAGGATGGTTACGGTTTGGACCAGCAAGGCCCAGGAGACTCACCGAAGCAAGGAGAGTCAGGGCATGCCTAGAGCAACCAGGGGAGCTTAAGAAAAGCAAATTTGACCCTCAAGTGGACCCACAGGCTGGAGGCACAGGAGGCGCAAGAGTACCTCGAGCGGTTTCACAAAGCAGCAGCCCACGGAGCACTCAGTGTGAGGAGCCTGGAGTTCTTTGTAGGAAATGATGCCAGAGGTTGGGGCTATTTGGAGCCCAGTGCACTTGTTCGAGAAACACCAACAAGCATATGTACTTGCAAATGTATGTGGTGCACAGGGGTTCAGGTATTGCAGCCCCCACGAGGGATTCTGACCTCAAACCAGGTGAGAGGACAGCTCGGACCTTGAGAGACATAGAAACCCACCTCCTGTGTTGCTGAAGCCTTCGGAGTCTGTAGGAGCTCAGGGTCAGCAGACCAGACCGCAGTGTTGTGGTGCCTGCGAACGCAGGGGAGTGACTCCTTCACTCCAAGGGAGATATCTTCAGTTGTCCTTGATGCTCCACATGTCCTACATGGATCCTGTACAGTGCACAGGCACAGACAATGCTTCAGACGGAGAGGGAGACAAAGTCAGATCCAAACAAAGTCCAGCAAAGTCCAGAGTGTCCAGACGGTCAAAGTTCAGTGGTTTCTGGTTCAGAATCTTGTCCACGTCGAATCTAGGGTCCTACAGCCAGGTAAGCCCTTTTGTACCCACAGGAGAGGGTTGGACAGATTCAGGGGACCCTCCCAGGGGAGGGTCTGGACAGTGGGGAGGTTACTCCCATGTCCTTTGTCCAGTTTCGCTCCAGAGCAGGAGCCAATGGCTCCCAGGACTGGTTTGAACTGGACTCCAGGACTGGTTTGAACTTGACTATGCACAGGGACACCAAATGTGCCCCTCATGCAGACCTTCGGTCGCTGGCAAGCGCACCCACCCAGCCCTAATACACTAAATCTTGTCTGGGAGGTGGTCACACCTCCCTGTGACAGGATGCCTATTGTTCTGCCTTCCCCTGCTCGAGCTTGGCTCAGCAGCAGGAGAGCAGAAATGTGTCTCTGGTCGGCAGCAACTATTTTGTGCTGCCTGGGACTAGAAGGCTGGTACCGGGAACATCAGGGACCCAACGAAGCTCACTTCTGAGGGGTGGAATCATACCTCCCACACCGGTTACCGGTGTGGGGGTATGATTCCACAATGTTTGACACCAAACACAATAGGGTTACTTTCAGCCGTTTTAGAGTTGGCCATCATGCGGTCGCATAAAGCCACTCTATAAGTCGTAAATGGCTGATGCACTGACAACCCGGGAGAATGGATTCCGTAGGCTGCAGGGGTGTCCTGCTCATGCAGTGGCACCCTCTCACTTAGAACCAAGCACCCTGCCTTCAGGGTTGTTAAGGCCTGCTTTAGGGGTGACTTATAGGTTTTAAGTGCAGTGACCCTTAGATATAGTAAACCTATATCTTAAGTAAGTGGTGCATGCACTAACTTACACAGGCTGCCATGGCAGACCTGTAGGTTCCATTTTGCATGGCCTCTCATGGGTGGCATAATACATGCTTCAGCCCATGGGAGGCCTCTGTGGTACCTATGCCCTGGGTACATGGGTACCATATACTAGGGATTGACAATGGTACCCCAGTATCCAATCTGGAGTGTACCAAAGTACATAACCTAACAGTTTAGGGAGAAAGCAGATAGACTGGGGTCCTGATTAGCAGGATCCCAGTCAGACTAGTCAAAAACCAGCACAGCACAAGGCAAAAAGTGGGGGTAACTATGCAGAAAGATCCTACCTTCCTACATATTGCTTTTCTGGATGTGGAATTATACGTAGTATACAAAACACATTGTATTAAAATGAGTTGTTATTTGAAAGGGGTGGTAGCTCCACTCAGGCAACAACCACAATCAGTAGAACCAGAGATATTGAAATGTAATGCTTTTAGTGAAGATAGTGCCAAGAAGCAGAAAGCACCACTTGCAATTTTGTGTTCGTGGTGGACCCGGGCAAACTCACAAGTTCAGGCTGACAGATGAAACGAGGGCGAGATATAGGGACCCGGTTAGTTGAAAGAAACCATACCCTCTTAAGTCTAGCACAAAGATTTCCATCTGTGTTGGAGGGGCTGTGAGGAAAAGGCTATCGACACGAAGAGCAGCTTGAGCGTTACAGGGGGTCATTGCCATAGCATGAATATCCCATCATCACTGGAGCTTGACTTGATGGTTCGATGTGGAAGGTCACTGCTGGCATAAAGTGCAGGTCTAGGATTGCCTGTCATTGCAGGCGGTCGATGTTGCTGTGAAGAGCAAGTCTCACTGGAACTTTGCTGGCAGCAGAGTTGTTGCATGAACTGCTCTGTTCATGGTTATGAAGAGGTCCAAGTTCAGGATGTTCACCATTTTGTTGTGGAGGAGCTCTCAGTGATGTCAACCATGGGTCCAGGACCTGGGGATCAGAATTCACTCCAGCTGAGGTTAGCAGCAGGACTAAGGCAGTTCAATGCTGGTCCAGTTACAGCTGGTCAACTGGGCAGTGTCCCTGTAGCTCACACAAGAGCTAAGCCAACTGACATTTGGATTCACTCTGAGTAGCTTGGGATCAAGGCAAGCAGGTCCAATCTTCCTTCCTTCCTTCCTTCGTCATTCAAGCAGCAAGGCAGTCCTGCGGGGAGCAGGACAGCACTTCTTCTGAATCTTTCTCAGGTCCAGGGGTGTTCTGAAGAGTGGTTCTGAAGTTCTTATTGTTATACCTGGTGTCACCCTTTTTGTGGGGGAATCCCCTGACCTACCTCCAAAACTGTTTCTGGTAAGTTCTTTCACTTCCGCTGGTCCTGGCTCCAAACTGTCTAGGGGACAAAGGCAAGACAGGTCTGATGGCAGGTTCCTTTGTGTGTGCTGTGGGCAAGGTCCTTTGAAATGTAATCAGGGCAGGTACAGCATCTCCCCAGCCATTGTGCCTTGAAGACCTTCTCCCAGCTACACCCAGGTTCCAGTTTTCACTGTCTGGGCCCAATACACATTCTTGATGGGGTAACCATTAACAGGCCCAGGTAGCTGGAAACTCACAGGAAGGCCTCAGAAACTTTGGGAAGGAAAATCCCAACTTTTAAAAGTGGCATTTTCAAAATTGCAGCCTAAAATCCGACTATCATTAAAGAGGATTTTAAATTACATTTCATTTGAGTGTAAATAGTGCTGCAGCAAATTGTATCTGCTATTGAAAACACATATTAATAATGTGCACAAGTTTATGTTTAAAATAAAACTTGCCAAAAAGAAACATTTGTAGTAGGCAACCATATTTAATGTAGGCCTGCAAGTAAATAAGGTGCCGAATTAAGTTAGCCTAACTGCTGATGCCATGTTAAAAGGAAAATAACGCATGAGAACAAAAAGGTCTGTTTTTCACATAAAATAGTTTGTATAAGATGTTTTTCTTCTCTTTACTGCTGATGTTGCAACTTCGGAAGCCTACTATTAGATAGTGAATAGGCACTTGTTTTGTATTAGCCAACTGATAGTGAGGTTATAACCGGGAGGAGATGAAAACGACAGTAAGAATGATTCATGGGAAGAAGTTTTGGACCACAAGAAAACTTTGTATCCTTTCAAGTACTAATGTTCGAAAGTATATTATGCTCTGGTGAGAACCTGTTCCCAGGAGTCTGCTGATATTCTATTGGTGGATGAAAAAGATGAAGGAAAATAATGTTGCAACATAGAATTTGTGTGTTTATATTACTGGATGTTCCTAGAGTAGGCAGCATAGAACTCACTGATTCCTTCCCTAACTCTCTATCCGAAGACTCACCTTTTGAGTTTCTAATGCCTTTCTTTATGAGAGGTTACTTTCTTAGATTTTTCACTGAAATGTCTGCTGTTATTTTTGAGCTGAGAATACATTCCAGCTTATAATGCAAAGGCTTTATGCCTGTGCACTGATTCTCTCATTGATACTCTCTATGGATACCTGAACTGACACCTTTTCTCTTATTAATTCCAATTTATTTAGAATATGGAGTTTTCATTATGGAGCATGCTTGTTGTATTATTACTATATTGACTGTGAAATTAACCAATATTTTGTTCTACGTTATAATCAAATATCGATTGATGGATTATATTAACTTTTAATGTTGAGATTTGCCTAATGAATAAGTAGGTGAACAACTAAAGAATTTGAAAATAAAACTCTTTAACTCACACTAAAATCTCTTTATTAACTAAATTTAAAGTCTTTAATGATATACTGTTTATGTAAATGATTGCTCCTCATTTGTCTTTGTCGACCATCAAAGGTCCATACGTACAGTGGCGGGGGTTATTTAATGATTGCACCTGAAAACTGAGATACAGAAAACTCTGCTAAAACAATTACATATCTCTATCTGCTCCCAATCTGGAGTTAGCACTTTTTATATATGAAAATAAGGTAACAGTGTTAGCCTATTGGAGCGATAGGCCATGCAACAGTGAAAAACAACTTTAGGAGTTTTTCACTGTCAAGACATGTAAAACATAAACGCACATGTCCTACATTTTAAATGTCATGCCCTATGAACCTTTAGGGCCTTCCTTAGGGGTGACTCATAAGTATTTAAAAGGAAGGATTAGGCCTGGCAAAAGATTTTTGCTAGATCTAAATGGCAGTTTAAGGCTGCATACACAGACTGCAGTGGCAGGCCTACGGACATATTTCAAAAGTCTACTTTGATGAGTGGCAAAATGAGTGATGTAGCCCACTAGCAGCATTTAATTTACAGGTAATTTACGGGTAGGACCATTTACTGGGGACTTAAAAGTAAATTAAATTAAATGTGTCAATATTGTGTAGGGTGATTTTACCGTTTTAAGGAGAAATCAAACAAGCACTTTAGCATTGGTTAGGAGGGGTAAAGTGCACAGAGTCTTAATGCAAACAAAAACAGGTTCAGCAAAGCAAGGGGGTGAAGGTAAAAAGTTTGGACATTAGACATTGGGATAGTCATAATAAAATTTGCTTGACTCAATACTCCATTCACGTCTCAAAATATGGAGATTATAAATCCAATTTCTAAATTCAAATTCACTTTTCAATTTCTTAGAAACTGAGGGCCTAATTTCGATCTTGGCATCAGGTTACTCCGTCACAATGGTGACGGATATCCCGTCTGCCGAAATATAAATCCCATTATATCCTATGAGATTCTTATTTCGGCGGACAGGATATCCGTCACCGTTGTGACGGAGTGACCCGTCCGGCAAGATCTAAATTAAGCCCTGTGTTATGGAATTTTCCAAAATGGACTATTACCAAACCTGAATACCTATGAAATACTGAATCCAAAACAAGTATTAGGACTGACATGTGAGTTTATCAATTATATATCATTGGTTGTGAGCAAATGGTCAAATAGTAACTTATCACTGAAAACCAGTGAGACATACATTGTATAGGATATGCCGTGATATTATCTTATGTTAAAGTATGTACAATATGAAGCTCGTAATACAGGTAGAAATAGGATGATAAATGAAATGAGAAAAATTTGATATCTTTACATTATTATATCAATGATGTAATTATAGAATAATTGATATTTAGGATGCTCAAATTATAATCTATGGCCCTGTATAGAAAGATTACTAGGGAAAGTTCATACTGTAATTATAATTCATGTATCATTAATGTTCAGTGGCAATTTTGTTTTAGACTTAAGCTTGGAGGTGTGGGTGTAATGTTGGACTTTTTGATTCTTCAGCTGGGTATGTGTGCCCCATTAAGTGGTTCCATATGTTAGGTTTATAGTTGCTAAAGCTTAAAATCAAACCCTCAACAATAATAATAGGTGGGACTAAGATGTTTTAATTTATCTTCTTAATTATAGCCTTGAGAAAAGGGAGTGTTTCCCGAAACACGTGTTGGTGGTGAGAAAGTCTCAGGGGGATATTCACAAGGACTTATCTCCGATTTATCTCCACCTTAACTCATCAAAAGTGGAGATAGATTTAACACCCCATTCACAAGTGGGTGCAAACTGCAGACATCGCCAGTATTCCCGAGATAACTGCCCCAAAATGTATCTCCACGGTGGACACCACCAACTAACCCTAATGAGATGCAGAGTAGGCATTCCCGTGCAAAAACACACGAAAAAACCACAACACCACTTTCACAACGAACTGCCAGATCTGCGATGCGAACCAAAAACAGGCGATAAGCCGTGGTAGCACCAGGGATTTAACACCTGCCTTCTGCTGGTGTTAAGCAGGACGACTACCTGCAGTACGAAAGGGAGCCCAGCACAGAGCCACATCGGAAGA
Source organism: Calotriton arnoldi (assembly GCA_963921515.1). NCBI lineage: Eukaryota > Metazoa > Chordata > Amphibia > Caudata > Salamandridae > Calotriton > Calotriton arnoldi. The sequence goes on along the minus strand of CAWUFW010002997.1, from coordinate 1,832,645 downwards.
CCCACAGATGCCATGGAGACAATGATCAGGCAGCTCCGAGACCCATGAGGCACACAACACCCACCGCCACCACCCCCAGGCCCGCCACCACCCTCAGGACCCCCCCCGCACCCCCCCCCGGGAACACCACAGAGGCAGCGTACACAAAGACAGCGGACCCACCTGAAACGCACCTGCCGCCCAGACACAACGCCAGAGGAGGACATTGCCCACTACAGGCCCAAAAGGACAACCAACCCCCGCATCCTGACCCACATCCCCCACCTGCTGACGGTACCAACCCAGCAGACAACCAACATCCCTCCGCAGACAAAGCTGCCGGCTGCGCAGCACATGTCGGCCTCTGGTACCATCCAACCCACAACTGCCAGAGTCGGAGGAGTCACACAGCCAGCCCCATACAAGGTCATCACACCTGTCCTGGATGCCAACATCAGCCTGGTACCCCAGCCCCTCCACTTCACCCACACTGCGCAGGAGCAGCTGGAGACCAAGCAAGGGCCCTACGCCATAGCTGGATTCCCTCACGTGTCAGGGCCAACTGCACACATGTACCCCTCGTGCCCCCTGCCGACACTGCACACAACTACCACAACTGAAAGCACACGCATCCCATGAATGTGCAGGCAATAGTGGACCGCCTGGGACCCCTCAACAATGTTGTGGCCAACTCCCCAGGCAGAGTGCCTGATTCTCACATCTCCCGACAGTCCATCATCACCCAGCGCACCCATGATGGCACCCATGGCAATGCAGTGCTCGTTGGTAAGTACCAAATGAACACACCACACACCTCCAGCCCACAGTCATGCAACTCACGTCACTGGCAATGGGCACGCAGCACAACTACACTCAACATGCCACACAACATGCCAACCGACCAGACACGACAACACGACTCCATTCGGAACTTGGCCTTGCCATGCCCACAACCCAGCCACGGCATGGCACCACAGACACACAATAGCAGGATGTGAGGAGAGGCATGGAGCAGGCATGTGCGAGAGCGGCAAGTGACTAAGGAATGTGAACCTACCCAATGCCAGATGTGGCGTGGAGATGCCGGACAGACCACAGCGTGCAAATCACGGAAATGGCCATGTGGATATCAACTGCTGGTGCATGGAGTGTAGTGACCAGTGGACGCTACCATGTCCCCACAGGCTGTGGGGCAGAACGCGGAAATGTCGCACGTTACGTCCCCCCCTGCATGCGTGGGCGGAGTGGGTTGGACCTGCGTACACCAGGCCTGCGTAGGGGTGTGTACAAAAAGCCCGTCGCACTGCGCGTGGTCCTCATTCGGAATGGACAACGCGTCTGCCAGGGCTGTGCCTCTCAGCCCGCCATGAATCTGGCGCCGAGCGCGGCAGGGCCTGCGTCCCTGTGCGCCTGCTGCACCCCGGGCCGCTGGGCCCCGACCCGTCATGCCTGCCCCAGCGCACCAACGAGGCTCCGCTCACCTGCCGACACCGGCGTGTGTCAAAGAGGGACCACCATGCGCCGGTGCAAGCTCCAGGCCCCAGGCCCATGACCTTTGCAGCCTCCGCAGCCCCTCCCTGGCCTCCACGGCGCAGGCCCACAGTACTCCTTTTACATTTACATACTCCATCGGCATCCTCCTCGGCCCAGTGGGTCCCACATGTGGTACTGTGTCCTGAGTCATGAATGGCAGTGACCCCAAGTCCGTGGCAGCGGCCACAGCACCAGACTCTCTCCAATCAGTGAGGCATAATTCCATATCGCAGGCCGGCGACACGTGGTGCCACTAACCCTGTTCAACCCAAGCCAGCGACACGGGGTGCCACTAACCCTGTTCAACGCAAGCCTGCGCCACGTGATGCCACTAACCCTGTTCAACACAAGCCTGCGCCACGTGGATGAGGGCACAGGCCTACACAGCGGCCCAGTGGGTCCCACATGTGGAACTGTGTCCTGAGTCATGAATGGCAGTGACCAGATGTCTACTGCAGGGGTGATATCACTAAACTCCCTGCTATCAGCGAAGCAAACAAATGCATCACAAGCACCCAACACATGTCTGTGGGCCAGTGCTGACCGCTGCCCCTGGCCTACACTGCGGTCCAGTAGGCCCCACATCCAGCACCCAGCGTGATTCATGGATGGCAGAGTCCATACCAGTGAACGCACGGAGAGGAGTAAGAGGAAGATTCGGTTCAGTCCGGATGAAAGCCGGATCCTCGTTACGGAGGTGACCGAACACTAGCAACAACTGACCTGGTGGCACTAACCCTGTGCAACGCAAGTCCGCGTCCCGTGGTGCCACTGAACCTGAACTATGCAGGCCGGTGGGACCATCCAACCTAAGCCGGCGACACACAGTGAATGGCCCCTGCTGGTCGCTGCCTCAGGCCTACGCTGCGGTCCAGTAGGCCACACATGTGGAACTGTGTCCTGGGTAAGATATGGAGGAGTCCACACCATTGGACACGCCTCATCGCAGGCGGCATCCCCTATCAGCACAGGTGCCACTAACTCTGTGCGCAATGACTCATGGGTACTCTCTGGTTGAACTTTGGTGTCGTCTGAGTCCATGGCCTGGGGGTTGTCTGCATCATCATCTGGCTGGGACGGACTTGGTGTCCGACATGTGTTTGCTCCACTCATCTCCACCATGGTGACTCTTTCAGCGTGGTTCTGCCCTTGGCATCATGCCCTGGGGGGTACACCTTCCACTGTCCACCGAGACACTCCGCGACAACCCCCCTAGTCATCTGCGGGAACCTGCTCTCCTCTCGTGATCCTGCCCCAGTGCACCACAAGTCAGCGGCCCGTGGCGGTAAGCCCGTGCAGGACGCTGTACATCCGGGGCCACTAACTCTGTGCAGCTCAGGTCATGGGTCCTTTACGGTTGAATGGTTGTGTCCTTTACTATGTACACTGTTGTCGATTTCTGACTGCATCAGGCAGCCCTTGCCGGCTGGTGTGCACACACCCCACACACATCCAACACAGGTGTCACTCGATATGTGTGCCTGCTAATAAATGTGGCCGGGCGCACGTGCTCGTAGCCATTCACACCATCTGAGCAAGTGTGTCCGTGTGGTCATTGTGTCAGCATGATGGGCACAGCACTGCAACATCAGTGTGCTATCCTCAGCAGATGATACCATGTCACCTCAGCGTTGGCAGTGACCTTGGACATGTAGCTTCGCCCGGCCCCCCCTGCATGCACAAGCGGCATGTGCTGGTCCGGCGTACGTCAGTTCAGCGCAGGGGTGTGCTGCATCGGCAGGGGGAGCAGGGCATGGCTCGGACCTGGCCTTGGGCAGGATGTGCGGTAAGTGTGTCTCTGTGTTGGGGTGTTGTCGCCACCAGGGCCACAGTAGACGATGTTGCAATGTAGCATGCACCAGGAGGGCGGGCCCGCACGGACGGGGAAATGTAGGAGCGCAAGACCGCTCGGGGTCTTGGCACATGCATGCCAAGTGTTATGTGTATCGGTCCTGCGGCTGCTTGAGTCAGCTGCCTAGCCTCATTCGCAGCGTGATCACAGCCAGCCATGGTCTGTACACTTGTGTCCGCCCTGTCCGGACCATTGGCCTACACTCACTTGGCCGCACACCTTCAAAGGCCAGCATCACGGTGTTGGTGGCATGCCGCTGGACATGCGCGGACAGGCATTTCAATGGTGTGCCGTAGGAGTGCACGTGATACAACCGCGCAGGGCACACAAGTGTGGGGGCTCGTGGGAGGGTGGAGCAGCTGTGAGGCAACATAACACACAGTGAGGCCGCACATGTGCCACGTGCTGGGCATATCATCCATGATTCCCAGGGTCGCAGACATCCCTCCACACCCACGGCAGGCCTCTATGCGTCTCCTGAATGCATGCAGATGGTGTAGTTACTGTAGGGATGAATGGTCCTTTGTCTGCACTATCTGGCGGTAGCATATCTGCAGCTCCTAGATGTGACTTGCATGTGCCCATCACCCCCTGACAGATAGGCCAACGTGTACACATCCCACACGCAGAAGTCCTTGGTCGTAGTTTGCGTGCGTGAAATGGCCTTCACTCGTACACCCACCACACCCCAGGCCTGCTCCCGTTGCACACAGACACTGCTCATTGCTCCGAGCTGTGGCGTTTCATCCACAGGACTGGCGCAGGTCCTCACAGTGCCGCTTCAAGCAGAGCCACTGACGCAATGGCAGACCATCCCGGACACATGCTCTACTCCAGTCACGTGGACCTGTACCGTGCACGTCTGCTGCATGTACTGGGGGCACTGCCATTGGCAGTGCTGTGGATCAGTTACAGGCTGAGCTTCCGCCTTGCCAACGTCACCTGCGTTCAGCCTGTGTTGCACTGTCGCTCGTGCATATTCGAGTGGTCCATGGATGTCTGCCTCTCCAACGTTACAGTAGCTGACCTGGATTTTGACGTGTGTGGGCGCCCCCTGTTGGACCACGACCAGGAGTGTCACCGTGATGCCCGTTTATGGCATGCCTGGATGTTTGGCATGCATGCTGGGAACTGGACCTGGGAGATTGCAGGAGTCGTCGTGTGCAGTGACCACATTGAGCCGCTCCCTGATTGGGCTTTCCTGCATATTGGGGCCAGGGGTTGGAGTGAGCACATCTGTCCGTGACAGCTGATGGGTTACGTCGCCAACATGTCAGATGTGGTGGACAACGATCTCGCATTGGAAATGTTGGCCTACGCTGCTGCACTCACGTTCATGGACGAGTGACAAGGTACCTGCAGCCAGGACTGCATGTGACCCATTGCACGTGTCCCGACGCCTGGTTGCATGTTGGGGATCTGGTCACATGTCCCTAGGGGACAGTGGACATGGCTGCATTGGCCTGGACTCCTGATCCATGCGCGGACAACATACGCGGGTTGGCAATGACTTGTGTTGGTAATGGACTCCCCCGGGGTGGACATGGGCGCTTTCCAACAATCCTCATTCAGACATGCTGCTGCATTGGTCTGCATGTCGTGGCACTTCCCTTGGCCGTACTGACACGCAATTGTTGATAAAGTTTCTGCACGTTCACTTGTCTCCAACTGTGTTGAGCGTTTATTTGTATGCCAATGTGTGTGTCACGGCCTATCTGGGTCCCTGCCTTACATGCATTGCTGCCCCATCAGGGCTGTGGGTTGGTACTTGTGCATTATCATGTCCCTGTTTCGTGCTTTGCCAGATGCGTATGGCCATTTACCGGCCACAGGCGGGTGCCCTTGTGTCCTGTGTTCGGTTGTGCAGATGTTGGTGTTTGTACCACATTGTGTTGGATGTTGGGGTGCTCTGCTTCCTATGTGTGTGTGCTGCATTGTGTGTGAGATGTCCCTTCAGCTCTGATTTGGCTCACCCTTCTCCCTTTCAGGCAGTGTGGTTTGCACTTCTGTGCTTGTTCAGTGGTGTGATATTGCCGACTTGTGTGACTTGTGCTCTTGGTTGATGTTGTTCCTCTTGGGCATGGTTTGTCTGCAGTTGTGCTGTGCTTAATTGTGCATGTGTGTCATTGTGCCCATCTCCCCCCGCCCCCCCAGTCCCTGGTCGTTCCTCCCCCTGTTGCTGTTGTGTCTGTTGATTTTGAGCAGTTTCCGGTCCCCAACTCGTGCCACCATCTCCAGACTGATGTGGTGGACACCATTTCCTCCATGTCATCCAGCTCCTGGTGTGGCGCTGGACTCCCACCTCCGGTGTGCATTGCTGCCTTCTGGTTGTTGGCGTGTTTGTGCTTGTTTGTGCGTTTCGCATCATTCCAGCTGTTCTGGTTTTCTTCCATTGTCCTCCTCCGCTCTCCAGCTGCATTCACCTTGTCCACGATGGCCTGCCATGTCTAATGTTTTGTTGCCAATGATGCTTGTGGGGTTGTGTGCTAGCTCCACTGCCTCCATTGTGCTTCACTGTTTTCTGTTTGGTTTGTGTTTCTTTTTCCTGCTTTTGTTGTGCTTATTCCCGCATGCCCTATATGTGCCGCGGGCCTTACGCTGCTTATCGCTGCTTTCCTCTTCGCGAATGGGCTCATCGCATGTTTTTGGTGTTGGGGTTTGTGTTTTTATCTCCGTCGAGGTGGTTGTATCGCGGACATTGGCCGCGGTTTCGGGAGACTATCGCATGGTACCGCCGTGTTGTGAATTCCACATTGACACAGGGTTGTTTTCCCGCGATAGGCTGCGATGTGTAAAGTTGCGTTAGCATTTTTTGGAGATGTTTAGCACACGTTCTTGTGAATATACCCCTCTGTTTTAATTCACTTTTGAACTAATGTGAAAAAAAACATTTTAAAAACTTTGGATAGATACTACAAGAGACTTGGATTGAAGTTTTTTCTATATCCTAAAAACATTAGTAACTAACATCGCCGATTGCGATGCAGAGCGCGCAATGTAATTCGTTTTATTTATTTATTTATGTACTTAACTCAGTTCGGCCGTAAGCCGGAGTTTACTACCCCCACCCTGCCCCTCCCCCGCCCCGCCCCACCGCCCCGGAGCACTCCCTCCAGGAGCCGCTACTGGAAACAGCAGCCATGTAGTTTCAAAATGAAGTCAAGGCCTAGTTGAGGATTATTTAGCATAATCCAGAAAAACATAGTTCTGCACGTAATAGTTTTTTCGTTTCAAATGCAAATGACACATGTTCATGGTCAACCAATGATGTATCAACAACAAAGCCAACAATTCAGATATTTTGCATGCATGGTGTAGTCGCATTAGCTTTGCAAGAGATAAAAAGAGAGACCAAAATTAGCGATGTTTCTATCTATATATCTGCTTTGTGCATCAGGGAGTGTCTATCCTGTTGTATAGACGGCATTATGGTACTGTTTTCATCCCCACATTGGGCGCTGCCTAGATTCTGTGTGATGAACAGAGGGATGTCAGGTGTGTGCCACAGCATATGCTTCGGTTCAAACATGTTATCTTCTGTGCACGATGACTGCCTCCTGTGTTATAGATGAGACTAACAGTGGATGAATATTTTTATGTCAGAGCACAGGCCTGAAACGTTTATTCTGGTGAATGGCTGCATCTATCTTGATATAGTTCTTGTGAACTATACAGGAAACACAAGCAGTTAATTTTTACGTAGGTTCTACTTTGTCCTTCATAATACCCAAAATCAAACAATTACAACCTGGATTAAAGGCACGCACCTGTAAGGGATGAGAGAGCCTTTACATTCATGTTGCCAATCATTGACTTAGCATGAACTTAATAGCCACATGAATGTGGGCAGTATCTATGCTTTCAGAGTCCTGACTGAAGCGTAAGCACACACTCATAATTAATGTCACAACATTGAGACCTGTGATAGTTCCCTGGGGTGGGACACCTATCTACTGATGAGCTGCACAAATTCAAACTGCACGTCAGCCTTGAGCCTGGCCTGGGGCGTGACATCCTTCCTTTCTTGCTCAAGGCAAAAGCAGAAACATTTGGCAATTATCCCACACAATGACAAAACCACAGTAGCATAACACACTATATTTTTATGTAACAAAATAAATAATACAGTTCTGCAGAGCTGCCTCATGCTTAAGGATAGGTCGCCTCATATCTGAAGTCCGAGAGAGGCCACTGCTATTGTAAATATGTTTTTAAAAAATCACTGAACAATAAAATAACGCAATGTTATCCACAGAAAAGTTTCTGAAATCAGGGACGGACAACTCAAGCTCGCTATTTTACCACCCCCTTAAATTTCAATGTGCACAGCAAACTGAGTCACACCTTTCTCTGGAGTTAAGTTTTACTTCGCAAAACTGCGGCAGTACTATGATGGCCTGCACTGCCTCGACGCAAAAAGCCAGAGTCAAGCTATACTTGGCTAACTAGGCCAAAGCAGGTCCTGGCTTGCTTGTATTCCGGTTCAGGGAGGACCAGGCCTGGCAGTTCAGGCAGGACTGTTTGTAGTAACGAAGTACCACGCACAGAGGTGAAGAAGTAGACGTAGCAGAGTAGTGTCTTTGTAAATTATTGATTAAGTCCATAACATCAGTGGTAGCAGCCCCACCAGGAGCAGCCTACCTGCTGCTCAGCCCATCTTCAACTGTCAACACTCACACCAGATACCCAAGCATTCCAAACATGTCCATCACACCAACATTCCATACAGAACTCTCACACTGGCTGAGCAGCTAGGAACCAGGTACAAAGGAACAGTATAAACCAAACAACAGGATATTACATATCTTCTCCCCTTAAAATTGAAAACTAAATAAACAATACCAAAAGGTAACAACTGTGCACAACAATGTACAAATGAAGGAAATAGTCCACAACCCAGGGATGCAAGGAAAAACACCACATCATTAGAGGGAATGAAGACTAACCAAAGGAGGAAAGAAGAATGAACAGATACACACATGAAATAACACTCATCCTCCCCCTTTAATATTAAAAAACAAATAAAATAGATTCAAAAACGTTAACCTCACGAGAACAAAGTGAGCCACCACCATATGACACGGCACGGTAAACAAACTCATGAAAGATGCAAAATAAGCATCCAACCATGCACCATAAAGCAGGGCAAAGCACTGTGAAGAGAAAACATAGGAGACACGTACCCCAGAACTCTATCACTATGGGTGAACTGAAACCCATGTAAAGAATCCTCATGTAAGGTACAACAACAAAACTGTGAAGAAGGGACTGAAACCCAACTTGCCACCCCTCATGTAAGGGACAAAACATGCAAAAATGGGACTGTGACCCATAATGCAAACTCTGTAGATGGGACTAACACACATTACTAGTGTAAATGGGAAAGTCACCCATTACCAGTCATGACATCCCTCATGTAAGGGTTATGTGAATTGTAGTGTAGAAATGGGACTAAAACCCATTCCCATCCCATCCCTAATGTAAGGGTACACGAACACTGTATGAAAATGGGCATACTAACCCTAGCGCAATCCCAGGCGTGCGGGACTATGTAAAGTTCAAAGAATCAAAATAGCATAAGATGAAAGATCTAATGTCAGCATAACAAGAAAGTGAAAAGGTGTGAAATATGCTGGCAAACATTTGTGACTCGTATTTCTACCCAGGGAAAAAAAACTTTGACCTAAAGATTCATACTAAAAAGACATCTGCCCATGAGCAGTGATGGATGACCACGCTAGACACATAAACTAAAGTGACTACAACAGCAAAAATGACATCGGTGAGGAACTTCTCACCCATGGGAAAAAAAAACACTGTCCACATCTTACGTAGTGTCAACCTAAGCTGGAATAGGGCAACTCTCCAAGGTGTAGACCAGGAGAATGACTTACAACAATGACGTCCATGAGAACTTCTAAACAGCTGAGAGCTTCCAACAAAGTCAACAATAAAAACATCAGCTAAAAGAAATAGTCAACTGTAGACTGTGTGTTGAGAGGAAGACTGAGCGAGGCAATAAGACCCCTTACATTACGTTGGAAAGTGGAACTCTCGTCGGCAGAAATCTGCACATTGATAGTACGTGGAAAAACAGTCTCACAAGACGCTGCGGCCGGTTTTGAACTGCCTTACCCACCTCCTGTCTTCATTTCCACTGGAAAGCTGAATTGAGACAAACTCACACGCTGTGTCTGCAACGCTTGCTGGTAGAACGTGCACACTGTGGCAGCGACTGCCTCTGAAGAGTCTCCATGACAAAACAAGCGATGATCACAGGGCTGCGGCAGCTGGAAAACACAGTGAAGTACCAATAAAGATTATGAATCAACTTGACTGATCAGTATGCCCCGAAGCTTGTAGAGTGCTGCCACCAACCCCAAGATGACAGCACGCAGCGGTGACGCTCGCTGGGTGGCTCATGGCACCTCCGTGCAGCAAAGTGTCCCACAGCAGCTGGCAGAGCTGCATAGCAACAACACATACATCATAGGAGAGACTCTGTGCGACTCCATGGAACAGGTAAGTCTGCGCGCCCTAAAAACGACTTGTGCCTCCGTTTTGAAACCATACCAGAGCGGTTTAACTGCCATTACAACAGAGAGATCTCATGTGAAAAAAAACCAAATGAGAGACGAAAATTGTCTCACCTCAGATGTCCCTCTCTGGCTGCCAGTTTCAATGCTGAATTTAAACAAGTGTCACACCATTCCATGTTGCGGTGACATAGGAACATGCCTTTCACGTCGCAAAACCAGACCAAAGCATGTGCTGATACCTTCCACAAACTAAATGTTGGAAAACAAAAAACATGAAACAGTGTGCAGATATAACCCATATTAAGCACACGCTAAGGTTGTTGATGAAAAGGTTGAATGCCTGAGTTGACCAGCTTGATACCAGTTGAGCAGAGTCACATGACTAAACACTGCAGCCAAAATGAGAGTGTACCTGACATCAGAATGGTGAATGTGCATAGGATCACACACGTTGTCACTGGAGATACTGAAGATGTTGGTGAGCACGGCACGCCTAGGCTGGGCCTGGCTGATGTGAAGGACACTGGTGGGGCTGCGAGGCGTGATTCTCCAGTTTCACTTGTTTCTTGTGATGCTCCAGTTCACTTGTTTCTTGTGGAACTTGTTCCTTTTGTGTCAACACTTCCTCCTGGAAATGTTCTTGCGCAGTCTGTGCGATCAACTGTGTAGGTTGCTTCCACATTGAAGACTTCTATGACACATCACCATTAACTTCCTTAAAACCATTTGTAGAGCATGAGTTATTCTCCAGGTCGTCGCCAAAAATGTGTAGTAATGAAGTACCATGCACAGAGGTGAAGAAGTAGACGTAGCTGAGTAGTGTCTTTGTAAGTTATTTATTAAGTCCATAACATCAGTGGTAGCAGCCCCACCAGGAGCAGCCTCCCTGCTGCTCAGCCCATCTTCAACTGTCAACACTCACACCAGACACCCAAGCATTCCAAACATGTCCATCACACCAACATTCCATACAGAGCACTCACTCTGGCTGAGCAGCTTGGAACCAGGTACATAGGAACAGTATAAACCAAACAACAGGATATTACACTGTTCTCATTGGAGCAGGTTCAGGACTGATTTGCATATGGCTGGGGTCTAAACTGAGGTGGCATGGTATGCAAAATAAGGATGTGCTGGGATGCGACCCGAGTAATTACCAGTGGCTGGGATTAATTCAAGCATTCCATCCAGCACCTGCTTTTTGTGCAGTGTGTGTTTTTATGCACCTACAGTGTGAAAAGTGCATTCAATGTTAACAATATTTCTTCCAGTTTTATCTTGATCTTCAGAGAGTACAGCTCGGAAACAGAGCAGGTCTGCCTCTTTCAGGGCTGTGCTGTCTAAAGAGTGCATTAAGGCCTTCATTAAGTCTGGTAACTGCTGCAATATCTATTGCACCTACTCAAATAAGACTTTGCTGAGTCAGAAATTGTCAGTGTGATAACTATCATTCAAATAAGATTTTTGGGGAATAACATGCATATTTTGGTGCTTACTGTACCAAAACCCCATTTTCCACTAATACCGGGTATTTTTCCCCTGATAAGCATTGGCAGGTTTTGATCTATAATAATATATACTAATAGCAGTTATTGCACAATTAGAAATTAAAAGGGCCAATCGTAATGGGGGCCTAAATTGGAGAAAACCTGGATTTAATAAAGTCACTTAATATACTGTAGGCGCATAAAACTCAGTCGCTCGGGTCTGCCCTCAGCAATTCCCGCCCACACGGCCATTGTGCTTGGGTCGTTTTGAAGTGTTCAAAACACATGGGGCCATATCATAATTCCATTGTGCGCTTCTGCAAAAGGAAACCATGCACCATTTTCAATTGAATTTCGCTGTGTTCCTTGCACTTGGTACCTTTATGAGCAGTAGTTTTGTTTTGTTCTTCCGATTTGTGCTACCTGCCACTGATGGACTAACCCACCGCATCATGAAATTACACATCTCCATTCGGTAAAGAAGTAGGTACCTTGCACTCAGTAAAGTCGCGCTGGCTGCTGCACAAGTGATCACTTTCAATCTCTGCCCAGACACATGTGCACTGAAATAAGAAAGTGGTGGTTCACCATTTGCTTCATGTTTTCAGGGCCACATACACAGAAACGAAGAATGGCAGTTGCACAAGTGACCAGTGATTCAATACATGTGCGCACCTGTAAAGTTCGTGAGTGATTACACGTCCTGCAGCCAGCGCGATTTCCATGACCAAGGGACCGATCTGGGCCTGGGCGCAGGTGCAGAATGGGGCTAAGAGACTTCGTGATACAAAGCCTGCAGCACACACTTCTGTTACTGACAAGAAATTCCCTCCATTGAAAAACACAGAGCTTTCTTTTTAAATTGGTAAAGTTCCATGGTACCAATACGCCAGCCAATAACTGTAATCTGAACCTCTACATGCACACACCCCTTTGCTGTTTTAAGTGTGTGTTTGAAATAATTGGCTGTGTATATTCGATATTTCGCTGTGCCTACAGAAAAGGCAGATGCCCAGACTGGAACCTGTTCAACTGCCTGTAGGTAAATAAGGCCTCAAACTGCTAGTGATGGACGGCGTTGCTTCTCACAGACAGGATGATTGAGGGATCACCAAGATCATTCACGGCCAGGTGCCACTTTGAGGCAGAATAGATGACTCGGCCACAATCACCGAGAGTGAAAGGCCCTTATTGGTGAAGGGATGCTTCCGCTGTGAAGCTAGCTGTGCAACACCTCGAGCTATATGAACAGCTTTTGCCACGCGCGCTGGTTACATCTGTGGCATAATGGACTGATGAATCAGCCACAAAGCAGCTTTCACCCGGAGGCACATCACAGTGTGCATTTGCATCTTGTCACACGATGGATCCAGATGAAAGATTAATGCGTCTGGACGTTCCATCAACATTCTGAGCAGGTTGGAATCTGCTCAGACTTATTCACCAGCGACAGATCAGAATGGACGATGGTGAAACATGATGGATGACGTGTACGATCCTAAAGCTAGACGTGTGGCAGTTTAGCTCTATTTTATTGATATGTTACAATGGTCCTTATACATGAAAATTAGGACTAAACGTGATGCAGACCTTAAAGTTGATGTGTGCACCAGAGTGCTTTAGTCCCAGCATGAAAATAACTTGAGTTGGAGTAAATCGTAAAACTGTACAATATTACCATGACAAGGGTATTAGAGTTGTTTAATTAACGGTATATGGTATTGTGTTGTATTCTATGTAATGAATGCCACATCACGGTTTATAGTGAAGCAGACCGTAATGTGGACAGTTTGGAATTCATTATACATGGAGAAAGTGGAAGATGCCCAAAAACGACAAATTCTTTGCACCAAACTCCTTAAAGAGAAATTCATAAAGGGAGTCCCTCTGTAGTTTAAGGGGCTCTAGGCCGGTATACTTAGAAATGATGGGCATGGACACCGTGGTATTATACTGGTAACTGGTCCAGGGCACGTGTGCCCGGCCCTTTTTATTATCAGGGTCACCTGACCAGTGACGCCTGTGATGGGTGGGTGTTAAGTGTGGGTACAGCACAGGGCTGAACACTAGAACGTGTCCAACTGGACACTACACCCTCCTAGGTGTTGCCTCTCAGTTGTAGAAGTAGCCGCCGACATCCATTATGAACTCATGGAAATCCTTCACTGTGTATTTACGAGGACGCTCAAAGGAGACACGCCCCCCTCTTCCCATTGGAACCTTCCCGGAATCCCCACGCAACATTTTGTTGATTGAGTGTGGTGTCATTGGATGCACTGTAAAGAATGCAGACAGCATCTGAAATGCAGAAGTGGGTCACTGCCGGCTCTCCACTCTTCTGTCTGGACACTGCAGTGCTTTGGAAAATGATGGCTTCAGGATGCCTATGGGGGACAAGCAGGGCTCGAGTCGGGGGTACACTCGGGTGGACGGCGTCCACCCACTATTTTCACAGGGTGAACGCCGTCCACCCTGCCTAGAAGTTAGGCCCCACTAAATAATGTGCTGAACTCGTCCCGGTGTAATTTCCAAACACTGGGACACTTTCAGCAGCACCTGCACGTTGTCTGCTTTCCATCTGCAACAAGCAACAACAACAACATGCAGACAGGGATGGGGCTTTCTTATTTTAGATTCCTTCTGAGCCCATAACAAAGGCCGACTTTGAGGGGTCACCAGGCATCCTTTTGTGAGTCTCTTGGCTGGGAGCAGTCAGGAGCCTCACACCTAGAAGCAAATGCAGCAGAGGGGAAACAAAGGTTAGCACTTCACACATACTTAAGAGAGGCAGCTTTTCACTTTGTTCAGGCTCTGTTTACTAGATATGCATGCACTCTAAGAATGTCAGATGTGTTGGTCTCTCCCAGTATTTACACAAAAAATTGTAATTTATATATCTTACTATCCCTGAGGAGGCGTTGAAATAATTTAAGTACCACTATTTTTTCATGTATAGCGCTACTCATCCCAAAGCAGAGTGTCAGAGCGCTTTACATCACACGTACATATTAAAGTTGTGGCTTGTGATGCCACTTCCTATGATGTCAATTCCTGTGATGCCACATGTAATGTCATGCGCTGTAATGTCATGTGCCGCGATGTCACACGTCATGATGTCACGCGCCGTGATGTCACTTGCATACTGCCTAACTAGGTTAGTCCCCCCACTTCTTTTTTTAGGACTTGTGCCTGGGGGACAAGATTTGTGTTCCTCGGTGTAGTTAGCCAGTGGCTTGATTTATGTTTTACAAGACGGAGAGACTGAAATGAAGGCGAATTATGAAACATAAACTTGATTGAATTCAAACGTGCACCACTCTTTTAAGAGTGAGGATAAAACTGTTGTGTGTAGGTGACAAAATGTTTACAAAGTGCTTTAAGATCCAACCTTTGAATTATTTCTGTTGTTTACCCCTGGTTAAATGTTAAAGTTCAGATCAAATGCAATTTAACAAAGTATCGTAGGTGCTCGGCTCATTGCAAAAGACAATTCAATACTTATCCCAGTGCTGTTGTTCAGTAAGAATAAATTCAGAGCTCTCGTCCTGTTAGTTCACAAGCAAATAGTCTTTTATTGACCTCAAAGTGAACCTTCAAATTTATCAGCTAGTGTGATGGATAAGGACGGCCATAACGGGGCACCGCGCCTAAACTCGGACCAAATGTTTGTGTGATATACTAGAATGAGTAAATGTAAGGAGAAGCCACCAAAGTTAAACCCTCTTAGATCATTACGGGCAGTAATTACAGACTTGTTCTTGGCTGCCACTAGAGGAGACCCATTCAGCTTCTAATAAACAATATACAAAGATATTTGTTTTCCCTAGTAAGTTGATTCGCACATCATTGAGTCATTAGCCCTATTGATCACCGAATACATGTGAAAAGAAGGGGCCTATTTAAAAGCCCCTATCGCCACCACAACGTCACTTTCAGTGATGTTGTGATGGCAATACCGGCTTCGCCTTATTTACAAGGCAGCGTTATGCCACTTAACGTGGCTTAACGCTGTCTTGTAAATAAGGCACCCTTTCACGTTGTACTTAGCGTGAAAGGGGAGGGCAATAGGTGTTGCTGTGAGTGTACTGCCGCAACACTCATTGATTTTGACGATGCCCCCTATTTACAAGGGTGGCGTAAATAGGAGGCAGAGCTAAAATTAAGACCAGGGAAAACCTGGTCTTAATCAGGCGAAACTAGGAGAAATGCTTTATTTCGCCTCGTTTTTGCTGTTTCCATGTGTGCTGCGTTGTGCAGCACACATAGAAACAGCAAATTGCCCTTGATTGTTTATGTGCGGAAGGTGTCCCTTCCTGAACATAAACAATTAAAAGACATTTTGCAACTTCTATGTGTGCTGCATTAAGTAGCACACATAAAAGTTTCAAAATGTCATTTAAAAATTGTTTATGTGCAGGAAGAGAGACCGTTCGAAACATAAACAATCTTCCCCTCAACGCAGAAACCTTTGCAGTAAGGCGCAAGGGTGCCTGCGTTGACGCCAGGCTGCTAAGTTTAGCGCCACTGCAGGGGGAAATGCAGGGCTGCCCCATATTGTTGTAAATATGGTGCAGCCCTGCATTTCTGAAGTGGCGGAGTGCAGCATTTAGCCAGGAAGGCTAACGCTGCACTCCGTCACTTCATTGTAAATATGCCTCAAAATGTGGTGATATAAGCAAATCATCTACATCACTTATATAAAAGTTAAACAGATCAGTTCTAGTGCATTCCAGTCTTACTGAGAATACTCGGACAACTTGAACCAGCCTGCATTAGAAAGCCTGGATTAAGTGTTAAGGCACAAATTGCACAGACTGAAGTCTAGTGACCTTTGGAAACCCAGCTGAACTAGTTTGCTCTACATTAGGGTACATTTGAGAAGTCCATGAATACACAGTGCACCCAATTGTAAGCATTGTGTATTATGAAAATGTCTTTTGAGGTTGTGGTCTGCTGGAAAGCTAGCATATCATTAGTCACAATTCAGTTATTGCAATGATTAAAAACTATTGAAACCATGAGCCTTGGGGGAGGTCAAACACTCCCTAGAACAGAAAATAGATGCAGTAAAGGTGGAAATAAACATATTGAGGTCTGATGTCAAGAAAATGTGCAACAGGGTCTCGGAAGTGGAAAAAAACACAACGAAGATCTTGATGAAGGAAGTGAAGATCCTGAGAAGTCATGTGGATATGCTCTTGAAGAAAACAGGCAAATTATGTGAAAGCTTCAAGACTATGTAGGTTGCTCAAGAAGGAGTAATGTACAAGTAACGGGCATTACGAAAGAGTGGAGGGACCTAGTGTGGAGCTCTTCATAGGGGAATTTTAATTGAACCCTCTCAAGTCAAAGGGCATCTCCAAATTCTTTTCAATGGAAAGAGCACATAGAGTCCCTATGCCACGACCAAGGCCTAGAGCACACCCAGAACTGTGATACTGGGATAAAGACACTATCCAGTAAAGCAGCCCAACAAATAAATCACCTCCAAATTGAAAAAGCAACAGTTTGAATGTTCTTGGACTTCACGCTAAAGGTACAAAGATGTAGCTTTGATGAAGTGAAGAGAGTCCTGCGGGCCAAAGAAAGTAAATACAAGTTGATGTTTCCAGCTAGGCTGTGGATCATCATTGCTGAAGGAACGATGAGGCACTTTAGAACTACGGAGGAGGGCTGGGAGTGGCTGGAGGGCTGGAGACCTGCAGGGACGCAATGCTCACTGCCATGATGAGGGAAGGGTGACCAGAAGGGTCCAGGCAAACCCTGGTAGCAGTCAGAGATACCCAGGGATGGAAGACAGTGACCCGGACAGTGGAGGGAGGGAAGTTGAGCAAACATAGACACTGCAGGCTCAGGATGAAATATGATTATAGGCTTGGCTGCTTGAGTTCAAAGACAGCACTATCTCATCCTAGAAACTTACTAGAGGGCCGCTATTTGAGGCAAAATGAGGGCACAAGAGCCTTCAGAGACTGACTAAATGTGGGAGGCACACTGAATTTGTAACTGTGGTATAATGGGAGACAGGAACTCTGCATATTGGGAGGGTGGCAGTTTGAAACCTGCAGTGCAGGGCAGTGGGTATGGGGAGTTAGGGAATGATAATCAAGTGTTTATTAGTTTTTTATTCACTAAGACACCCAGGTGGCATTGGGGGGGGTGGAATTACCCAGCTCGGTTTGTGAGATGAGGAACTTATTCAGCAACAAGTGATATTCGGTTCAAAGACAGTGGATGAGTGCAGTTGATTCCAATATCTGATGCCACTACACTAAAGTTGATATCTTATAATGTCAACAGATTGAATATTAAATTAAAAAGCGGGGTAGTTCTGCAGTCTTTCTAGTGGCATAGTCCCAACATAGCTCTGATCCAAGAGACCCATCTGAGAGGGAATAGTTGCAAAGCATTAGAGAGATATGGTTACAAGATTCTGGCACACTCTCGGTATACCTCCAATTCAAGGGGATTTCGGGATACTGATTAAAATAGACCGTGCCATATGTTCCTCACAAGACTTATGTGTATGGATAGGGGAGATACATGATGCAGACAGGACTATGGGGTGGGAAAACCTTAACCTGCATTCAGTTTATGTGTTATCCAATCTGTACTCCTCGATGTTTGCAGAAATATGCTCCTGTTGCTGCAGTTACTGGATGGTATCCTGATACTCGGGGTGAGTTGAATTTGGTAGTAAGTGAAGAATTCCACAGAGCCATGCTAAGGGCAGAGGGGCAACGGGGTCCATTGCAGTACTTTGTGGAGGCTCTTTGACGCACAGACATATGGTGAGTTCAGACTTCAAATGAAAGGAAATACACTTTCCACTCAGGTGTGCACAACAATTTCTCACTGATTGATTATTTCTTAACGCATAGCTTCCATATAGACTGCTTTTTGAGTGCATGATATTTGGGATCAAAAGCAGAGGAAGGGGGGCCTCTACATCACCAAAGACTTGGGGACAGTTGGCTATAGGATTACACTATGAGAGACATAAAAGTGTGGTGAGAGGGCAGGGAATTTTGTTAATTGCAGGTGAAAAGAAATAAGAAATCTAGGTTAGACACAGCAGAGATTGAAATCCTTGAACTAGAAAGAGAACTTGACCTGCACCAGAATGAGGAGAGGAAACTCCTTCTCCACGTAAAGCAGGAGGAGTACAGGAATGTGGTGGAGGATGGCACCCATGCTAGCTCTTTGGCCTCACAGCGCAAGCTTTCCAAGGTGGGCAACAGGTCCGGTAGGCTTTTGGTGTGGTTGAGGTGCAGAAGGTGGGAGAGGAACTAGATGTCCAAGGTGAGGTCGGCTTCTGGGTATCAGATTTGGGGGACATGGAGGTGGCTGAGGTCCTTGCAGAGTACTACAAACAGGCATACACATCCAGGGTGGAAAATACTGCAGGGGAAGTAGCTGACTTCCTCAAGGAAATTAGTCTCCCTTAACTGCTACATGAAGACAGACAAGCTCTAAAAGGCCAGGTGGGCACTGATGAGATTGCCACAGCAATTAGCACAATGCAGTCAGCAAAAGCACTGGGCCAAAGTGGCATACCCATAGAGCTTTACAAAAGTAAGGCCAGTAGATTGACAACCCATTAGCGACATTGGGGTAACCCTGTGTCCCTCAGAACCTGGGTATTTATGATATATAGAACAAGTGGTTCTGTCGGGAAGTAACAATTACTTTGCTCAGTGCATATAATAATCTCAATTTCCAAAGGCATATAATACAATTTCAATTCAAAGTTGGTTAAAAAGTAATTTTTAAGCCATTGTAGAGAAAAGGAAACACACCACAAAGGCAAAGCAATTTGTCAAAAATAAAGTTATTTACTAAATTGTTATTTACAACAAACAATGAATATGGCTGTCAACGAAATATTAAATTTGTGGCAACGTAGTGGTGACTATAGTGCAGGATAAGTGACTTGTGGCGATATGTGAGATCAACAGTGCTATACAAGCATAACCAACAAGAGTGACACATAAATAGTGAAATTGACAAGCTTATTTCTTCCTGTCAATTCCTTTACACATGAATACAAGACCCAAGTATTATTTTACATTCGGGTCACGGAAACTGCATGGACTAGTGTGACAATAACGTCGACGTTTCGACCCTTGAAATTAGCGCAGCTTAATACGCGTCAGAGGCGGGTCTTCTTCAGGACTGTGAGGGGGAGGTGTTTGGACAGCCGCAAGGAATTGATGCCTGGGATCCTATTGGGTTATTAGATAGAGATCCGGGTATAACTGTGAAGTCAAGGTATCCAAATTGATAAGCACGAAGACCTGCACCCGGAGGTTTTGGTCTGAAACTAGATGAATATATCATCGCACGATAACTCCACCAGCTGGTTGGAGACGTGCCAAAACTGTTGAGTCAAATTAGCCGCTAAAGGCGATCGTGAAATGGGAAAGACGCGTCTTCTGTCAGAAGCGGAGGTAGACAGACAGAGACGCGTCTTTCTCATTCCACGATCAAACCTTCAAGCAGGAATGCCACATGCCGGACTCAGAAATCTTTCCCTATATCCAGCTCAGACATGCCCTAATCGGCAAGTAAATAAAGGGAAAGGTGCTGCCCAACTCCTCCCTGCTGGGGAGAAGAATGCTGAGTGATTAGTAAAAAAGCTACTTAACAATTCACGGATCTCCTTTAGAAATTAAAGGGAAGCTAAGAGGGGGAGGTAGGACCTTTTGAGGAGAAGAAGAGGGAAGAGGCTCTAAGAGCCCCACAGGAAGTGGGAATCCAGTCAGGCTTTAGACTGGTGCAGCTACTGATAGTACATAGATCCTTTTACTCCAAAACAGTGCAGAGAAAATTGGTAAGAACGGGGTCCAATGATTGTCTAAGGAATTGTTCTAGGGAAGGCTCCATCTTTCATATCCCATGGGAATGCCCCAAGATACAGCAGTACTGGGACCCACTAAATGCATGCATGACTGTAGTAGCAGGTACTTGAATTACAAACTCAAAAGCTATGTGTACTTAAAATCAGGGGGAAGAAGGGGACCCCAAACACATGAAGATATGGATGGTCCTTGGATGGGAGGTGGCGAAATGGAACATTGCCAGGCAGTGGGGGCTCAGGTACCACGGGTTATATCTTTCTGGAAAGGAGATATGGACTGGTGCATGCTGGCACAACATCAGATTTGTGAAGGCAGAGGTTGCCCTCGGATATGGATAAAGATCTAGGGGGCATGGCAATTATACAGAGGGCTGCCTTAGACAAGTAAAAGCACTGAATGTGTGCATAATAAATGAGATGGAGAGGAAGGGGTGTGATATTGTGGAATCTATTATGTGGTGTCTTGTTACTTGTTGGAAAATAATCAAATTAATAAAAAAATTAAGTGATGCAGATTTCAGTGGCCATCTGGTTTCACTGCTGAAAATGCCTTACTTTTCAAAATTATCACTCGCAGAGACAAAAATTATTTTAGGGACAGAGGCACCAAAAAAGGGAAGAGGGAATTCATCATTATTACAATCATATAATTCCAAACATATTATTGTTCGGACATCATCAGAAATCCATTTTGCGGAGGTCACAAAATGACCTTGCCTTTGTCTACGAATGCCAAAAAGAGATTTCAAGTTTTTCTTTTACAGTGAGATCTGCAGTGCCTTTCATTTTTTGATAAAAATATTGTTCTTCTTCCATTTGGTGCATTTTCAGGCTCTGCAGTGTGTTCTTTATCTGAAATGCTTTGTCTGGCATAGTGCTCCATATTGACAAAAACAAAATCAATCACGGACAACCTACCAGTTTCACACCAGCGTCAGACCTACAGTTCTGGTTACAAAGAATGTTCTGTTAAGCAGATTGCAATATCAAATTAACACACTTATCAGACGTTATCCAGTGCAAAACTGGGATTTGAAATTGCCATATCAAGTCAATCTCCCCTATTTACTCACAGGCAGGGACTGGCTCTGAATCTCGTAACTAAACTTGCCTGCCCTGAAAAAGGATTTGCCATACTTAAGGGCCAATACCTTGCCATGTATTGAACAAGTTTGTGAACAAGGTGAGAATCTCTACGATCCCAAGTGGATATCAAACATGAACAAATTAATGACACATGAGTTAATATCCAACATGGTTGCTTCTTCAATATGGATTGCCAACACAGCAAATAAAATGTAGCTGAATATGATAGTTTCAGGCACCCTGATTTCTTTATGAAGACTGTGCTTCATAATGATGGGCTCATTCGCACCTCAGCATTACTGGTCGTACGCATTTCTTGGGATTGCAGGAAATTCATCAAGCAATTGAGTGTACATAACTAGCAATATTAGGTGATATGTGTGCAGTCTTAGCCACAAGTGAATTCGCTAAAGGCTTTTGTCCTTAGTGAAGAATTGGTTGAGCCCTGAAGCTGAACTGGAACTGGGTAAGAACTAGGCCGGGCGGAACTTGCAGAGTTTTGCTCCACAGAATTCAGTGGAGTTCCCAAAAAACTCCGGGAGATTCTGGGCAGTCCGCAAATGGGTGGAAAAATGCTTGTCCACTCGTTTCTACTGCTTTTTCAGGTCAGTAGCGCATTCTGCACAGTAAAATCAGTGTGAACTGCACCATGCGGTCCCGATGAGTGCAGACATTTTGTTTTACTGCTTTCTCTGCTGTTCTGTGCATGGTGCATGGCCGCTTTCAGTCTACTTTAATCTGTTATATTCCTCCCCATCCCACTCATCCACCCCACATTCATTTATTTTTATTAGTGTGTGTCATTGTGTGTATGTTTTACATTTTTGTCCTTTGAAAACATTTTTGGGACTTTTTGTACTTTTTTTGTTTTCCCTTTCTTCCTTGTGTTCCACTTTATTCAGTTATTCCTTTCTGCTTTTTTCCTACATTTATTTTTTCTCCCAGCCCCATGGCAGGACAGGCAGCAAGCACCACTCAGGGATGCAGCCCGTCCAATTTTTACAGAGTTGGAGGTGACCACGCTTGTTTTGTTTTGTGGAGAGCCACCTCCCCTTCATACTGACAGCAGGCGGAACGCCTGGATAGGGTAGGCCCTGCGGCAGCATCGGCTGCTGCGTGGGAGAGGGCGCTGGTTCATGTGCCATATCGTTAGGGTGAAGCTTACGCACCGCTGAATGGATCTAATAGATCATGAACAGGACTTGCTCGACCTGCTGGGTGTCGAGGTTCCGGGGCTTGGAGAGTAACTATATATTGGTTTCTAAAAAAGGTAATTTTCTTTGCCAAATAGCATGCTCAGAGGTAAGTTAAGTTTACATTACAAATCATTTCTGATCCAGCTCGAACTAGCCAGGTGCTTGGCACTACCTACTCATACTCATCAGTGCTCGCTTGGGTTGATTATTTAAGTAGTGTTGCAGACTCGTCTGTCCTGTGACTAAGATAGTAGTATATCAGGGAGTTAGTGTTCTCTGTGTTTTTCTTTATGTAGCTCAAACAGTCCCGAATTCCCACTGATGTGTAGTAAGCATTGCAAAGGGAGACTGAGTTGGCCCATCAAAGGGGGTGGAGAAGCGAAGATCATTTGTTGCCATGCATTAGTAGTTCAAAATGTACTTTAGGTTTAGGAAATTAGGAATAGGGTTTAGGTTTAGGAAATTGGGACTAGGTCAATAGGCTATCTGATTTAGAAAAGTACAAAGCTACTGCGTCTACCTGACAAAATGTTTTTGGGGAGATTAACTCTGCTACTAATCCATTTTTTTTTTCATTTACTTTATTTCTTACATCAGCACCAAGGGCAAGAGAGTATCATCATGCAAGGAGAAGGGGCTGCCACAACCAGTACCATGGCTGGTGAAACCACCACCACCAGGGCGACGTCAGATGGTTCTGCTGACCCCAGGAGGTCCTGTTATTATTATTTACCTAACTTTTACCTCTCCCTACTAGTCGAGTAATTTTACCTTGTTTATTTTTTATACTGTCTCCTTTTTTCAACTCCTCTATCTAATGTATGTTAAATTCTTGTTATCTCTGCTTTATCTTTTTTTCTATAGTTAATGTATTTGCAGCTGACTTCCTCCCGTCTGTACTAGTCCATAGTTTTCTTCTGCTATTTTAGAAAGATTTTCCTCTCCTCTTATATCTTTTGTGGTAGTGTAAGATGAAGAGAACAGATTTTTGGTACTGTGAAGATTGCAAGCCTAAGTAAACTATTATTCACCACACATGTTGAGAAGGCTTTCTTGCTCATGTCCAAACAGTCAAAATGAGAGAGTGGCCATGGTCATGGACTCCCTCAATGTTGTTTACCATTCATTTATAGAGTATACAAGCAGTTTCCATGACAGTGCAGCATAGCAGGAAAGTATGAGATCCCATTGCAACTGCCAACAAAGACCATATGTCCTTCATTGATCATTCCACCCCTTCATTGCTCTTCAATGACTCAAAGTCATCATAGCACTGCCCCTCCATTACGAAACATTTTTGGTTGGCTTGACTATCTGTCTTTTCTAACATTGTCGACCAACACTTTCCAAAGTGACAGTTTCGATAGAAGATACTGCTAACCGAACTGTAGTGAGGTATTGCTGTTATACTTTGATCAAAAATAATAATGATTACTTAGGAGGTGAATCAGGGTCTAAAATGCGTCCTTTTTTTTCTAGCCGCACAGACCACCAGCACCGGGGCCAGCAGCGCCAGTGTGATGGAGGAGGCCAGGAGGTTATTGGAGGGGGAGGTGTCCCAGCGATGGCAGGGGTGGGTGATGGTAAGTCACATTGCTTGCTTATTGACAAATTAAGTATTCTGTATTTGTTAACTAAGGCAGATATCCCACCTATCATCATTAATCAACTACCTGCCATTGGCATTTCACCACCCGTGATCTAACTGCAGCATGGTTAGAATCGTCACTGCAGTGTTGGCTGTGCAATGTGTGTCTGCTTCAGTTAATGCATCATTACAAAGTTTTGAATGCATTACAAACCAAAAACAAGGTGTGCTTTCCAGTGCCCACTCAGTGACTTCCTACTAGTACTTCCTTTCACTATTCCTTCCTAAGCGCTGTCCCGGCCTACCAAAAAATTGGAAAATCAATTCTTGCATGTGCCACACTTTTCTGGCCAAGTGAATTATGTATATATATTTAATGGCTTCCATGACGGATTTATGCCTGTTCAAATTTTTCCTTTTTGTCATTCATCAACTACAGTGTCTGACTAAGCCAAAGCTTAGCACATGATGATAAGTGACACCCATTATTCTATAGTAAAACCTCTACTTAGCTTAATCCCTCTAACTTACCCTGCAGTAGAATAACTGTCTTTACTGTCAAGTGAAGCTATTTGTTGAAAATGATTTGTGGTGGAGGGCGAGATTAGGGAGTAAAGTGAAACTAAGTGACTGATTTAGAGTTTGGCGGATGGGATAGTCTGTGAAGAAGGTGCCAAATAATATCTATATCCTATTACCTTCTCTTTCTGCAGTGCATAGTTTTTTCCACTGTCTACTTACGGCAGACAGGATATCCACAGTATACATGACATGTGCGACGTAGCATTATTATTGTTCATCTGCCTCTTTACTGTCAGAGTAGAATTGGAAGGCAGTTGGAAAAGAGCAGGGCCTATGGAATTAAAGTAAGTTAATAAATTGTACAATAAGGCTGCCCAAAAACATGCTGCAGACTGCAGAGAGTAGCAAAGTACCTGCCGCTAGCATGCCTTTACTAATGTTGCACAACAAGAATACTATTAATTGTGCTGCATATATGCCTTACTCATTAATGAGAGGTAAAACATTTTCTTACACACAAAGGGGCATATTCTCAAGGACTCATCACCGAATTAGCGGCACTTTTCCACCACGAAAGTGGCGATAGATTTATCGCCCTATTCCCAAGCCTGCGCTAACAGCCGACATCGTCAGTTTACCTGCGATAGCTGCCGCTAAAAACATCGCCAAGGCTGACAGCGACAACTAACGCTAATCATATGCAGAGTAGGCGTTCCCGTGCAAAAACTCACGATGACACCACTTCGCGATATTCTCAACGACCAGCCAGATCGGCGATGCGGTCCAAAAACAGGCGATAAGGCACGTTAGCAGCAGGGACTTAAGACCTGCTTTTTTCTGGTCTTAAGTAGGACAAAAACCAGCAGTATAAAGGGAGCCCAGCCCAGAGCCACATATGAAGACCAACAGATGCCACGGAGCTTCTAATCATGCAGCTTGGGGACCCAAGAGGGCCACAACATCCGCCGCCACCACCCCCAGGACCACTCCCACCCCAGGACCACCCTCCCCCGGACTGCCACCGAGGCAGCGCAGAATAAGACAGCAGACCTTCCGAAAACGCACCAGCCCCAGAGACTTAACGCCAGAGGATGTCATTGCCCACTACAGGCTCAAAAGGACAACCATCCTCCGCATCCTGACCCACATTGCCCACAGTCTGATGGTACCAACACAGCGGACAACCAACATCCCTCCGCAGACAAAGCTGCTGGCTGTGCTGCACTTGTTGGCCTCTGGTACCTTCCACCCAACTCCTGCCTCCGTCTCCCCACTGATGACTGTGGACACCATTTCCTCCATCTCATACAGCTCCAGTCTGCATTGCTGCTTTCCGGTTGTTAGCGAGTTTCAGCTTGGTTTTGCGCTTCACATCATTCCAGCGCTTCTTGCAGTCGTCCACTTCCCTTCTCTTCACTCCGACTGCATTCACCTTGGCCAAGATGGACTGCCATATTGCATTTTTAGTTGCCAATGACACAGTGGAGGTGATGAACAGTTGTTGGTGGTGTTCTATCGCCTCTGTAATCAAGATCTTGTTTTCCTGCAGACTGAATCGCGGGTTCCTCTTCTTCTTCTCCTTGCCCTTCTCCTTCCCCGAGGTCCCTGGCTGGTCCTCCGGGGGGGTTTGTGGGGTTCTGGTTGGCCTCTGTAGTTGCTCTGGATTCCTCCATGGTGCTTCTCAGTTGTTTGGGGGTTTTTTTGCAGCTTTTATGGTGATTTTTCCCGCCTGACGTGGGAATAGCAAGCCTGGCGCTGCGTATCGCTGATGTTTTTATCGCTGTTGGGCCCATCGCCACTTTTTTCACGTTCGGGTTTTCTTTTTTATCGGCGTCCCAGTAAAATTTTAACGTGGACATTTGACGCATTATCGGGGAACTATCACCTGTTACCGGCGTGTTGAGAGTACGCCGTTAACACTGCGTTATTTTACCGCGATAGACAGCGTTATGTAAAATTGCGTTAACCTAGGTTGGCGATAATTATCGCCCGTTCTTGAGAATATCCCCCAAAGTATCTGTTTGGCTTTTTACAAGGAAATCCTGTAAACGAAAAACTATTGTGGTATTCTGGCTTAATTCCTTGCAGTCAGTGCTTTTTCTATGATGCATGTGTAGGGAAAATTTGACCCTATGACTAATTACATTAATAATTTCAATGGCCCTAGGGGACCAGCAATGTGCTGTTACTATGCCACCACTATATAAACAAGTGTTTGCACTGAGCATTATAATTTGTGTTTTTTTCTTTCTTTCTTGATATAGCTACTCCTGCTAGTCCACCATCATGACAGGAGCTAGCCGCCCGGCTGTGGCACCATTGGATGAAAGCTATCCAGGCCAAATATCTCTGGCTGGTGGCTTTGGAGGAGGAGGAGGAGACACGTGCCCCTGCCCCCAGTCCCTCCGGCCAGCCTCCAGTACCTCCATCCCAGCCACACCAGCGCCGCTGGCAGCTGGGATGGATCACTGCTGCCCCCTCCTCATCATCCACAGACCGCTTCCAAATCTGCATCCTACGTGGGTTGGACCTGCTTTACCAAGAGGTGGCATGGGTTTAAGCCTGGATTGATGCCCTCTAGCATTAAAACAATTAAAACAAAACCTATGAAATCCTCCAGTCAGGAGAAGTAGACTCAGGACAAGGTCAAGCGTCCATGCAACACAAGGCCTGAATGATGATGTTGACGAATGATGTAATACATGTAAATTATATATCCCTTTTATACGTGGGTGGGTAAGTGGGTCTGGTATGGGCGATTGCTCACATAATAGAAGTTCCTGCAGTGAGTTGGTGTCGCTTTCACCACATCTGCTACACTAAGTGTGTGATCCATTTATTGTGTAAATTCATAAGTCACACCTCAATATATATATCACACAGCATAGGGGAAGAGGGTTAGGGGTTTGATCAATTATTTGTTTACAGGTAGTTGGGTAAAGATGTGACAAAGACAAACGCTATACAACAGAAATGTTCATCAGGTAGATGAGCAGCACATCATCATAATAAAATCAGTTGCAGAAGGAATGAAGGAATGATAGTTCAATTAAATGCATTGCAAATAATCCTTCAGCCCCAGAGACCCAAGTTATCATATATTTAAATGTTCTGTCATATAGTTTTGACAAATACAAATTTATGGAGGTGTGAGCCAACAAAACTCTGAAAATTCTGATTTTTAAAGAAAAATGATGCTGTATATAATTGCTAAATTGGGCGGTGCATCTGTATTTTTTTCGGAATGTCCATCTTGGGTGCCTGGCTGAACCTGTCTGGTAAGGAAAGCAGGAGTGTAATGGAGTTGTCACCTTTTGTGCAGGAGAAAAGAAGAGCTGTGTATTGTAAAGCAGTAATGACATTGGAGAGTCAAGGAGAAGGACAGAGAAGGTAAGTTTCATGATGAGTGGACCAAGGAAAGGTAGAGCGAGAGCTTAGACTGCTGCAATCATTCATGATGACCCATGAAGGACTTACTGAGAAGTGAGAACAATTTTAGAAGCAATCCCAGACAAGTACCTGCATGTACCTGGCTGATCAATCTCACAACTGTCATAACATTTAGCCGAGTGTGTCATATATGTGATGATAAGATACAATATTATGTCTGTCTCCATTTTGAGGCCCCCGACACCAACCATATAATAGAGGAGTTTTACATTTGAGTCAGCATACTACTCAGCATTTCTTAAATCAATGCATCTCTCTCCAGTCTACAAGACTGAGTAGGCCTCCTACAGTCATCATCATGTTGGTTTCCCTTTGAAATAGATACCTTCCTTCATCTGACTGTTGAGGTAGTCGGTCTTCCACCCTGAGTAATGCATCAGTCTGACTCCTGACCCAAATGAGATTGCGAGAGATAGACCCATAGTGCACTGTTGAGGAACAAGAAGAGCAAAAGAATTTGGGCATTTTATATAGATTTGTATTTTTAAATTAAACTAACTGGTCTGGTCTCTGAAGAACCAGAAATAAAGTACTGCAAGGAGTGGACCATGCAAGTAAACCTAGCTGAGTGTGAAAGGGCCAATCACCTTCAGACAAAATCACCCATCAGTCCCCAAACATAGCAAATCATTGAAATCAAGTTTACAAATTAGTTGAACACCCTCACTGTCTGCCACCACATAAATCATCATCACTCACACACCTCAGCCTGACCAATTGCCCTCATCCTCCTCTTGTGGTGTTTCAGGAACACTGTAATTGAGTGGTATAAAATGTTGAATAATTTTAATCATAGTCAATCTCTCCACTTTTTAAGGAGAGAGATTGGATCCTTCTGAATATGACAGCTGCACTAGCTGCACTGAATACATGTTCAGCAGACACACTGGCTATCGGACAAGCCAGACACTTTATTGCCAGTCTGCTGAACTCTGGCCATTGGCAACCAATAGACCAATGGGTTTTGGTCCATGTAGACCTCTTTTAGCTCATCCAGATAGTCTGGGACCATCTCCCGAATGGTCATTGGTGCTGCCACTTGCTCGGCCGCTGTTGCCTTTCTCCTCTGCACTCGACTTAAGCCCTGCCACTTGAAACCAAGCCATTGCACAGGTTGGGTTCAAATCTTCTGTTGCTGGTGTTGCTGTTGCCAATGTTGTTGTTTGTGCTGTTGGCTGCTGTGAGACAACAGCATTGTCCTTTCTGGACCTGGAGGTTGAAGGCTGCACACCAGAACTGCTGCCTGGGACTCTAACATCCAGCCGTTCTTCTTCCAGGTCTCTAGCTTGCTGAAAAATCCACATCTTGTAGAGTGACACATTCCCTTCTAAAAAATGAATGAAAGTGGGCAGCAGTTTTTTGTACCTTGAATCAAGTATTGTGGCACAGATGTACTCTTTGGGGGTCACGATGTCTCTTTGCAGCCTTAGATTAACAGACAGGCAAAGGATTATGCTCTCAACCAACGTATACGCTTCTTGGTTCACACCGGTGAACCTTTGTGATATCTTTTTTAACTGGCCCTGTAGCAAATGCAACAACTCTGTAGCTTTCCCCATCATACTGTCCTCCTTGCAGACCTCCCATG
Organism: Calotriton arnoldi; assembly: GCA_963921515.1. NCBI lineage: Eukaryota > Metazoa > Chordata > Amphibia > Caudata > Salamandridae > Calotriton > Calotriton arnoldi. The sequence continues at coordinate 1,802,965 of CAWUFW010002997.1, read as the reverse complement.
TGAAAACCTAAAAAAGAAGTAGCATTTGAGCTAGGCATTTGACTAGCCCCCATTTGTCCACCTCTATAATTATGCCTTTACCAGTTGCATCCCCACCTCTTTGAAGGACATAGTCATTGATCAGTCTGTACTGCTCAAATAGACATTGCAACATGTAGTAGGTTGAGGTCCAACGTGTTGGCACCTCTAGTATAAGGGCTTTTACCAGTACTCTATTAGCACACTGAATGATCCTCAACTGCTTTTGGGTTTTAAGAGAATAACTGAAATGAGTGCAGATTCTTCTGCAGGTCACCAATATGTTGCTGACTATGTCTTTTTTTTTACAAAGTCCCACACAATCAGGTTGCTGCAATGTCCGGTGGATAGTGTGAACAGCACTCTGCTGAAAAGCTTGCCCACCCAAAAGGCAACTCATAGTGGTTGGAGCACTGGAACAGCAGCTGTGGCAACATAGGTCCAGCTGGAAACCTTCCATTTTGGGCAGATGGTCGCCACAAATTCTGAAACTTTCACCCTTCCACAAAAAAAAGTCTAGCTCCAACATTTCAGCCAGCTTCCCATTCTAGAATACGTGCCTTTGGGTGGTTGCGTTCATAGGGCCTCCCTTGCCTAAACATGCCTGTAATCGTAGCTTGGATTTTTTATGATTTCTGGTGCAACTGACACGGAAGATATCCAGACAGAACTAGGAGGTGGTAACCTCAATGTACATCTTGGTTGAATGTTAATGTTAATATTAATGAAACTTGTTGAGCGTGCAAATACCCGAGGGTGTCTCAGCGCTAAATCATCACTATATGCGGTGGATTTGGCTCTGAGTCCTGGTCATTTGGAGGTTGCTGATGCAGGTGATACTGGCACACAGCTGGGGGAAGGGCTGCTTGCTTTAAAGCTGTCATCCACTTCTTCCTCATCTCCTCATATCACTGTGATCAGAGCTGATTCCCCTCTCTCCACCACCACCAGCAATTTTTTTAAGGTGCTCCTCCAACCGGCTCGTCTGATGTTTTTTCATATGGGTCATTTGGCCTCCAGTACCATAGTGTGAACCAGGCTTACCTCGTCAAAAACTAGCATGGCAAATGGAGCATATTGCAATGTTATCCTTCTGCTTGCTAATTGTAAAGAAGCGCCAAACTGGGAAGGAGAACTTACTTAGTTTGCCACTGTCAATGCCTGAAGGAGAATTTGAAGTAGATGAGTTTTCTGTCAATTGCCTCTGTGCAGTGCATACTTCGACCTAGGTAGTGGTGGATGCAGGTCTCAGCGGGGCCTTACAAGCATGAAAGCTAGTGGAAGTGGTGGAACCAGTGCCACATCCCTTGAGCAGGTTGAATAGGAGGGGTAATTTTGGTGTCCTCTGAGTCAGCTTCCATGACAATGACTGGTTTGTCCGCCTCACTCCCTTCAATAATTTAAGGATTTCCAGTACTTTCCTTTTCCCTTGTCATAGAGGCGGGTATGGGACTCAGCTGGGGTCCAATCTATGGCCAGATCATCAGAAAGGGGGCTTGGAGAAGATTGTGGAGTACTCTTTTTTTCTTGCTGGAGATCGAGAAGCCAATGGTTCAAGAAGAGGTACATCTTGCTCAGCAGAAAGCTCGACCTCTTGTTCTGCACCTACATCAGGAAGATCTACTGCTGGCCGCAGCTCCTGTTGTCCACTTTGCTCAGTTTCCTGCAACCCATAAGTACCAGTTTGTGGCTGAGACAAATCCAATTTAGAATCACTGCTCTTCACCATCATTGCAGTGGCTGCCTCGCTGAGAATCAAGGGATTGGGCTTATGTTGGGGTGGTGGCCTCATTGGTGTGGAAGAACTGCTCCCAAATTGCTGCTTCGAGGGCAGTGCAGTAGGGCACAACATCTCCCAAAAAAGGTCAGGGCCGGCACACCAGTGGTGGCACTGGCAATCTGCTTCTTCTTTTCATCAAGGGCCTTTTTCTTGGCAGCACCTTTCTTTAGGGCCATCTTCAAGGTCTGTCAGTTGCACACGCGGAAAAGAGGAGGACTCACGTCTTGTGGTCATGTCAATTTGTTCTGGCCTTCTGTCTGGCACTACTGTGGGTGATGTCTCTTGTGCACCTAAAAGCAAACAAGCAAGAAAAATATTTAATAAAACATTGCATTTTTGCAGTTTGAATTATTCATAGCACAGATAGTATAATTTAGTGAGGTTATCATAAATAATTTACAACAATAGTGTATACATTTGAAAGTCAAACCACATCGCCATAACATAATATTTAAATCAGGATAACAACATACAGATGTAACTGTTTGCTTTATGTCTAAGGGGAGACACCTGTGACAGGTGGGGGATGCAGGGAAAAATGAAAGAATCCTTAAAAAAGGAATGCTGCAGTGCGCCTATGGCAGGCAGGGGGTCCTGGTGAAAATGGAATAATCCTTAAAAAATAAATGCTGGTGCACACCTATGGAACGCTGAGAGTCCAGGGGAAAATATAATAATCCTTAAAAAATAAATGCTGGAAAGCACTAACCCTGGGCGGAGTTGCACTAAGCGGAACACTGCAAAGTGCATAAAAAACTCTGTCGCACTACGCAGAGCTCCGTGAGCGGCGGAGTATGATAGAAAAATGCCGTTCGCGGTGATTGCACAGTGCCGGATGCTTGTCCGCACTGTGCAATCATTGCAAACGGCACCATGCAAGCTTTCCTTTTCTGCCGCTCGAGTAGATTTTTACTCGAGCAGCAGCTTTCTCAACGCGAACGGGCAGTTTCTCAACGCGAGCGATCGCGAGCATACTCGACCACTTGCAATGAGAAACCTGACCCCCCCGCGTTGAGAAATCTCGCCGGGATGTTGATTTTCCACGCTCGCGCTAGCCAACTTGATGTTAACGATCGAGAACGAGGAATAATCTCGCCGGGAGGTTGATTTTCCTCGCTCGTGGTCGCCAACTTGACGATGAACGCGAGCGAGGAAAAAAACTCCGCT